>SJYW01020213.1:3353034-3386546 GCA_006410735.1 Raphicerus campestris | reverse complement strand
TGACAAAGTTACATTTTTACATAGCAAGGACACAGTGATTTATAACAAAGTACAGTGATCTATTACAAGAGAGAAAATTCATTAACTCAAAAAGTCTAGTATTGCTAACATCAACAAAACTACTATATTTCCTTTTCTATATACTAAATATCTTGATTAATATATTCTCAGGTACCTTGGCAGCAATCATTGACTCAACAAGAAAAAGTCCTATGTTAATTAAGATTCTCAGAATACTCCAAAACTCTCTGTGCTGTTTATGGTTGAGAGGTAGTAAACAATCATGTGTCCAAAGAGAGGCTTAACCTGAGACGCCCTTGTCCCACCTAGGGCAGGGAATTAGCGGCAATTATTGACACAACAAATGAAGAAACCCTTTATCAATATAATTCCCATCCAACCCACTATACTAACAATTTCTAACTTTCCACAAGAATTTGCCTTTAGTAAGTCAAAAACATCTCGTGCCTCTCATGGTTGGAGGGCTGTTGTGGCCGGAGGAACCTACACAGGCAGGCTAGATAACCTTCAGAATAGTCCAGTAAGTTGAAACACTCTAGTCACGCCCAGGAATTTTTACTGCCTTGAAGCTGCACGTTTACTCCTTCTTGGAGAGAGACAGTTATGGGGGAAAGCCCCCCGTAGGTGAGAGTATAGGACAGACTCTGGTGTTGGGGTTAGATGCTCGGGAGCGGGGGAATTTCCTGAGGCTTCATCATGCCTTGTGTATGCCGAAGCCCCCTTCCTCATGACCTTTGCCATGGGCGGAGTTCCTCACGCTGGCCCCCAACAGAATCCCATGGACAGAGGAGCCTGGTGGGCTACAGTCCATGCGGTTGCAAAAGTGTCTGACATGACTTAGCAACTAAGCAACAACAGCAGCAACAACAAAGACGACGTATGCTGTGTCTACAGCCGGTCGGCAACGGTTACGCTGTGCCTACAGCCGGTCGGCAACGGTTACGCTGTGCCTACAGCCGGTCGGCAACGGTTACGCTGTGCCTACAGCCGGTAGGCAAAGGTTATGCTGTGTCTACAGCGGGTAAGCAACGGTGTCCATTTCTAATGACTTGGTAATGGGCTATTGACTCAATAGATACTTTTTGAGGCACTCTTCCAGGCCCAGGAAAGAACTGTCAAAGTCTTCATCGTCTCTGGCAGTTCCTGCAAGGGATCAGAGGTCTGAGAGAAAACTTCTCTGGGAGCTCTTGCTTCCTCACAGGGGACTTTTGCCCACAAGGGTGTCATTTACAGGGTGAATGAAGAATGGAATATAGAAGTTGAGCATTGCTTTTGTTGAAGATGTCAAGTTGTATTTAAGGAAGAGAAAAGAGGCCTCAACTTTTTTCTCTAGATTCTAAAATTTACATTATAGCTGTGCTGTGGGAGAAATTTTAGTTAGAGGACTTCTCTAATACAGGTGATTAGTAATGCTCAGGTCCTAACTACAGGGCTACACGTGGTACTAAGGTGCTTTAGTCGTGTCTGACTCTTTGCGACCCTCTAGGCTGTAGCCCAGGAGGCTCCTCTGTCCACGGGATTCTCGAATGCTGGAGTGGGTTGCCATGCCCTCCTCCAGGGGATCTTCCTGAGCCAGGAATTAAACCCAGCTCTACTGCTGCTCCTGAATTACAGGCAGATTCTTTGATTCTTTACTGCTGAGCCACCGGGGAAGCCCACAGGGCCACAGAAGAGATTAAATATGTAACCTCACTTCCCCAGTACAGTCACTAGAACAGTGTTGTTTTACAATATGTTATTCTTCTGTATATGTTACATAAGTATAATTATTGCATAGAAATTGCTATCCATTTTTTCTACTTAGATTTCTTTCATATGAATTACCAGTTTGCTCCACAGACTTTAGAACTGATTTTAATGAAAGCATGTGATTCCACTAAATGAATTTATAACAACCTCATAGTCTTATCAGTGTATGTGAAAATTATTTTGCGGTTTTTGTTTTTATTACTGAAACTGAATTCCCTGATGAACATCTTTGTATATATAACTTTATCAGTATTTTGGATTTGATTCACAAATACAATGATTGAATGCATACATGTATTTGTATATATTCAACACATATATAAAATTAAATTTTAGATAATTTTCTGGGGTCTGTCATCTAATTCTCTAATTTTGTCATCAACTCTGTTGAGCCTAATAAATCACCTTGTTGGCTGAGTTACTTCAGTGACTGTGCTTCTCATGTAGAATTTCTATCTACTTCTTTTTGACCTCTTTTACTCTTTTTTTTTTTCTTGCAGCAACCTTATTCTTGCCTAGAAATTTCTACTCTTCCCTTACTCAATTTGAAGGTTTTAAACCTACTTACCTTAAAGTTTTTTTTCATTTGTTTAGCGTCATTCCATTGCTTGGGACACAGAAATTTCTTGTTTGTGGTGACTGTTGCTTCATGAAAGCATGTTTCCTTGTTCCTAAACTTTCCACACTTTTACAGTTATGTACATCGTTACTGGGATGGTATTCAACAAACATCCCTTCTGCAGGTTAGAGAGCCAAACTTAGAAGCTGAGCATTAACTAACCCCAGACCATTCATCCAGTTTCTGGTTGGGGTCCATGAATCACAGGAGGCTGTGATCTGGACGTCCCATTCCTGAGCACAGTTCATGCCTTTGTTTCCAGTTTTTTGGAATGACGCTCTCTCTATCGTCAGTCAAGCCTGATGGGAAGCCTCTTGCCCTGGTGGGATGTTGACTTGTCCTGCAAATGAAGCAGCCCTCCGTGGCCATGTGCATTTAGCTCAGGTCAGGTCTTCTGGTGGCTGGATCCTTTCTCCTCCCTTGCTTGCCCTCAGCTATCGCCTGTAGTTGCCCCCTTCCTTGGAGACTCCTCTTTTTCTGGATCCTGATCTCCCTCTCTTGTTGTCAAGTTTAATTAAATAGTGAAAATGTTTACTTTATTCAGGATTTTTGTGTGTGTGATAAAATTTTCATATCATCTAAATTTATCATATTGAAATCACTAAATTATTTGCCCAAAAGGCTTATAATGTATTATGCCACTAGCAATATTTGAGTGTTAGTTTCTTCATACTTACATGAGCATTCACAGCTACCATTTTAAAAGTTTTTTCTTGACTTAATACCTCATTATGTGTGTTTTTGTACCACATTGCATGTAATTTTATATAAGTAATTCACAAAGAACAAAAAAGTAGGTAGGGTGAGCTTCCCTGAGTAGAGGTATCAGAAATGCATGCATAAGAATATGTGTTCTTCTTGCACCATTTTATTCTCTATTCATTTTCATGAGTCTGTTGGTAGAACCTGGAAAAAGGCATAGGATGAAAATCAAGTCTCTTGTATATCTAGATTTTTTTTTTCTCTTCTCATCCACCCTTCCAAGTCAGTTCAAGAAAGGGATGAAGATAGGTATGTAGACAAAGAACACGTTTATTTGTGCCGTAGAAGCCCTTGTGATTTCTGTAAGACACCTCCTGTCAGGCCCTGTCCCAGACATGGCACCTGCACAGTAGATTTTTTTCACTTTCTTAGAAGCAGAAGTGATTGTCTTTCAAATGATGCGGTGTCTTTCTAGGAAGAGGGAGAAGTAGGCAAAAGAGAGAGAGAGAACGAATATGAATGTATGCCATGGAGAGCTGCTGCTGCCTCTAAGTCGCTTCAGTCATGTCCAACTCTGTGTGACCCCACAGACGGCAGCCCACCAGGCTCCCCCGTCCCTGGGATTCTCCAGGCAAGAACACTGGAGTGGGTTGCCATTTCTTTCTCCAATGCATGAAAGTGAAAGTGAAGTCGCTCAGTTGTGTCCGACTCTTTAGCGACCCCATGGACTGCAGCCCACCAGGCTCCTCCGTCCGTGGGATTTTCCAGGCAAGGGTGCTGGAGTGGAGTGCCAGTGCCTTCTTCCATGGAGAGCTATATCTGTGTAATTATGTGTCATGATGCCATAGTACTTTGGTTCATGGCAGCTGACTACTGTACTGGCATAATAATTTGAGATAGACTCTCTTTCTTACTCTGTAAAGAATTTCTGTCTTCTCTTTTTCCTTCTTTCCCTTCCTGCCTCCCTCTCTCCTTCCTTTCTCTTCTATTGTATTATTTTTTCTGAAAGATACAGACAAATATCAAAGCCTTTGTTTTCCTAATTAGTAGGCAAGCTCAGTGCACATTTCTTGGGAGAAATTTCTGGGAAAAAAACAAAAACTGTTTATATCCTTGCAGTTTTATTTCCAGGTGATCTCACCCATGTTATATTGCAGAATTTTTTTAAATGATGAGATTTCTCTATTGCTTCAGTTATTTTAGACTAGTTTCAGTAAATAGTTTTTTTAGTTCATGCTTGTCTTCTTCCACTTCCCATTTGCTGATGCAAAAACAGCTCAGCATTTTTTTTTAACTCAGAGTCAGGCTGGAGAAGGAAATGGCAACCCACTCCAGTACTCTTGTCTGAAAAATTCCATGAATGAAGGAGCCTGGTAGACTACAGTCCATGGGATCGCAAAGAATGGGACACGACTGAGCCAACTTCACTCACTCACTCACTCAAGAATGAGACAAGTTTTCAGACTGGAGGGTATGGCTTTCACAGAGAAGGGAAGAAAGGCCAAGAGTTGCCCTCCAGGTGTACTCTGTCTTCTTTGTGTCTCATACATTTCACATAACTGAAATGAGCAGCATTTTCTTAAATTATTTTTCCTGAGTATTTGCTCTAAAGGAATGAGGACGGTGTTCAAGTAACAGACCCAAAGCTGCTAATGTGACTAGAAATTATTTTCTCTTAAGATGGATACTGCCAGGATATAATGATTTACCATATTTTTGTTGATTTTATTCTTGGTTTATTCGTGATCATGTATCTTTAACTTTAGTTTCAACTGAGCTTCCTTGTCGTAGTGTGCTAATGAAGTANTATTTTCTCTTAAGATGGATACTGCCAGGATATAATGATTTACCATATTTTTGTTGATTTTATTCTTGGTTTATTCGTGATCATGTATCTTTAACTTTAGTTTCAACTGAGCTTCCTTGTCGTACTGTGCTAATGAAGTATAATGTATGAACTGATTTGATATTTAATATTTAATTTAGTATCTGTATTATTTTAACTGCCTTCTTAGTAAGCAGTTTTCAGAGTAGCTCAAGGGAGAATTGCATATTTGAATGCCTGTACCTCTTTCTGTTTTTCCTGACACAAACTATTTCACGTTGAATCTCTAGGAAATGTTTAAAATTTTTACAATTGAGGTTTTCTAACTCAATAAAAAGTTGGTTGTATAAAAAATAGTGTACCTTTTCAAATGTAGGAAAAAATGCAGCTGCTTTGTTTTAAATATATTCTGCCTTTTAGACCCAGGTATTTAATACCTTAAGCAACATTTACAGAAAGAGTGCCTTCTTTTTGTTTTTGCTTCTTTGCTCCTATCCACCACATGACATCCCAGTTAAACCAGAGACTTCAGAGTCTAAGTGCCCCTAGCTACTATATTTGGGTGCAACAGACAGAGATCTGAGCAATGACCTGAGGTCTGCAGCTGCTTAGTCTAACCGTCCTTGGTCTGCCATGGAACCTAAAATTCTGCTGTTAGATTTATGATTTCAGTTAAGATGTGTCTCCAGAAAGACTGGGAGTGAAATTAAGTAAAAACCTGGGAATGCTAACCCATTAAACTTTTCACATATCAGACACATTAGCACAGGCTCTTTAAACGTAAATCACTCTATATAAAGTGATAATTGTGAAGGTATACTGGTGGTAGTGATAAAAGGGAACCAAGAATTCAAGAAATGACATGGAAAAGGTAAAAGGGAAGGAAGCAGAACATATAAGACAATTTTTTATTATTTTAAAGTTTACCTAGGTTTTGCTCCACAAAAATTTTAATCTTCAGAGACAGCTAAAGTCCAATTAAATGGGCTCTCACTGATTTTACAGTTTATGATAATAGCTACTGTTTGTTAAGTAACTACTGTGTCAGTTTCTTGATCTGATTATCTTAGCCTTGTTAACAATTTTCTTCATGTAATTACTCAAAAATCACTTGGTTAGGTAATGTCTTAAAGTGTCTGCCAACATTCATTAGCGTGAATGTATCCTTCATTGAATTAGATCCAAAAGTTTTACATGAGTCAACAAGGAAATGTTAAATTCTGGAAAAGTCATGTTTCACTTAAAATGAGAGCTTCATCGGAACCAGTGTGCATGGTATTTCTCCATATAGTTCTCTCTTTGCCATTGCATCTTGTTTTTTCTTTACTCTTCCTCCTCTGTATTTCCTTCCATCAGCTCTGGTGTTGCAAGAAATCCTTCCTAGCAGGATACTAACTGGCAGCTCCAGTTGTTTTTGTGCTGAGTTTTCTTGTCTTTTTTCCTTTGTCTTCATATGCATTTTAGTGGGAGTTGAAGGAGTCCCATCAGGAGGTGTTGGCCAGATATCAATTTTAAATCAAAAGCCACTTTCCTCTTTTAAAAGGAAATTTATTGAACAAATATATGTTGAATAACATGAAAGGCCTTGATCAAATAAAAAGATAACCAAAGGCAGTTTGGTATCTAGTTGTTTGTAAGAGAAAAAAGCCTTAAAAAGAAGCAATAAGAAATTTCCAAGGAATAAAGTAAATCAGCCTTTCTAGATGTTTCTAAATATTTAAGCTATATTGAAATATAGCTTAAATATATATTATATTTTAAATATATAATACTAAAATAGAAAGCATTACAAAGACCTATCCTCTTAAGTGTTGCGGATTGTGGAGTTTTAAGTTGAGTAACTCACATAACAGAATTTGGGAAATTTTTGTAAATTAACATTCACTGATAAATATAAGGTAGCTATAATGAATATAACATTTTAAATGTATCCCATCATATCCACATTGTATTTTTATATATTAATTGTATTAATACCACATATATCCATTGTGTCTAGTGGGTCACAGTTACATATACTGCTTTTGAAGTTCTATTCAAAATATATTTTGATAATTACTATAACACAAGATTTACTGATAAAGGTGGATTTATAACTCAAGATTTTATATATTCTTAGAAAGCATTAGTTTTCTGTTTTACAGAAATGTTTTTCTATTTGAAATTTCCCAAGAATTTGTCCTGTGTGTTCCCTTAGTGTTCCTTAGCAAAATGATGGCAACAGGCAGCCTATGGGATTTAAAGTTATATTTTACTTTTGTAGTGTGCTTATGCCCTTTATATTTGAATAAATTAGAAATAATGATGTAGTTTAATTTGAGTTTTGTCTTTATTGGCAAATCTGTGATCATCTTGGAATTTCTTATTCATGTTCATTATATTTTGATGATTATATTTCATGTCCTTTTAAAATACCTATTTCATACCTCAAATTGAAAGTATCTTTTCAGAGCTTAGAGTAAAATATCTTTGTACAATGGATTCATTTGTCATGGTGGTTTTCATATATAGAATATTAAATGTTTCCTGAAAGTTAGTGTTTCTTAAAAATTATTCTTAAACGCCTATTGGGGGAAAAAGTATTTGAAAAACTGGTACTTAATTTTGATTTTTCATTGACTCAGCATTATTGTATTATTGAGCACCTACTATGTAGAACATAGACTAGGGAAATAGTTCTAGGGATATGATAGTTTTTGAAGCTACGTGCTAGTGACAAGAAAGAGATAATACTTATCCGTAGCAAGGCAGTGGTGATAATGGTTATTGCCAGAGGTACAGAACCAAGGTTAGAGGACAGGTGGATGTAGGTAGGGTAGGGGTGTGTGTGTGTGCATGCGCGCTGGCACATGCACGTGTTCACATGCTGGTTTTGGAAGGCTTTGTGGGTGATAGGATGGTTCAGAAGAGCCCTGAGTGAAGGGAGCAAATGAGGCATGTGAACACCCAGTGAAGGAGCCTTCCAGGCAGAAAGGTGAGCAAGCACAAAAGTGCTGAGGCCAGAGTACACTTGTACTAAAACCAAAGTCTGTAAGCTTTGGGTATGTTTAATGTCAATTTATTCATTGCACAGTTCTTATTCATCTGCTGCTGCTACTAAGTCACTTCAGTCATGTCCAATTCTGTGCAGCCCCATAGATGGCAGCCCATGAGGCTCCCCCATCCCTGGGATTCTTCAGGCAAGAACACTGGAGTGGGCTGCCAGTTCCTTCTCTAGTGCATGAAAGTGAAAAGTGAAAGTGAAGACGCTCAGTTGTATCCGACTCTTAGCGATCCCATGGACTGCAGCCTACCAGGCTCCTCTGTCCATGGGACCTTCCAGGCAAGAGCACTGGAGTGGGTTGACATTGCCTTCTCTGTACCTACTTCATATTAAATACTGTAGTAAAAAAAGAAGTATGTGGATTCTGAAAGAAAGGACATAGCAAGAATACTCCATGTATACTCACTGTATATTAATAATTCAGTATGTCATCTCACTGAGTGGCAACTGGAAAGAGCATAATATTTTTCCTCTAGCGGATCAAGGTTCAGATCACCGCTTGGCTATTATTTACCTACTGGATAATGTTTATAATGTAAATGACATATGACGGCACCAAGAAGTAAAAGCAGTGATTATTTGTTGCTCTAGGATAGAAAATTAACTTGTGAAATGTTAGTATAAATCCTAGAAATATAATCCCCTCTGAGCTATATCTACAGGTTTTACTAAATCAGCCAGCCCTTTTTACTCATCAACTTGTTACTCTCTTAAATGGGAACTGTCTTTGAACCAAATTCAGGGCTAACATGTTACACAACTCCAGATGGCACTGTTTGGTAGACAGCCCCAGCTAGTACCATTCATTTTATATTAGCTGGTTTGGGACAGAATGAATGGCCCTGACTAAGCTAGGTGATCCCAGGATAGATTAAAATCTCTTCTGTGCTTTTAACAAAATAACACTGTAGAGTTAATAGGAAAAGATTTTGAATAATGATGGTAATCACTAACACTTCTTGAGTTAGACTGCATTCCAAGCTCTAATATAAATGCCTGGCATGGATTAGCTCACTAAATCCTTGAAAAAACTCTATAAGTTACATATAGATGATAAAATTAAGGAACATATAGAAAAATTATAATTGCTATAAAGCTTTGCTTTCCTCTAGTTAATATTATGATTAAATTATTTCACATAGCTAGTGAAAGGGTTTCTTTGGTGGCTCAGCTGATAAAGAATCGCCTGCAACGTGGGAGACTTGGGTTTGATCCCTGGGTTGGGAAGATTCCCTGGAGATGTAATTCAATTTCTGATGATGGAGATAGGATATGAATTTTTCTCTATAATTAGCCTCGAGAGATAACTGACTCATTTAGTCAATTATTGTCAGAAACGGTTAAAAAATCAAACAAGCCAAAACCAAGCTTTTGGTATTAAGTAAATGCTTGGTATTCTGATGGACAGTAATAAAGACTTCCATTCTTCCAATGACTCTTTCATTACCTGGGGTACAACTTTCTGAAGACTCCATTTTTTCAATGAAGGGAAATTATTTTAATTAAAAGTGGATACTATTTCAGGTTAAGGTCATCTCTTGACGTATGTTGTAGTATAGTATTAATGAGAAATTATTAGTCATTTGCTTGATTGAGCAAATCCAAAGCTGCTTCCTACTGAATCATACTGATCCTGCTCGTGATATTATTTAGGCCACCTGTGCCCTGAGATGAAGTGGCTCTGGGACTGTACATGTTTATTTTTAGATTTATGAAAAAGTAGTTGTAGTTTCTGACTGTGAATTTTAAATCATCATAGCTAGGCTCAAACACATCTTTATTAAATCAAAATAGGAACCATTACAATTAACTCATTTTTGTCAACAAGAAATAAGTTTGTTTATTCCTGTAGAGTAAAAATCCCTGCTTCACAATTTGACAAACTCTTGGAAAGCATCTTCTGCCTCCTGCTGGTTGTGGAAGCATTTTCCCTGCAGAAAAATATCGAGATACTTGAAGAAATGGTAGTCGGTTGGCAAGAGGTCAAGTGAATATGGTGGATGAGGCAAAACTTCATAGCCCAATTTGTTTAACTTTTGAAGTGTTGGTTGTGTGACTTGCAGTTGGGTGTTGTGGAGAAGAATTGGGCCCATTCTCTTGACCAGTGACAGAGGCAGGCATGGCAGTTTTTGGTGCATCTGATTGGTTTGCTGAGCACACTTCTCAGATGTAATGGTTTTGCCAGTGTTTAGAAAGCTGTAGTGGATCAGATCAGACCACCAAACAGTGACCAGGACCCTTTTTTTGATGCAAGTTTGGCTTTGGGAAGAGCTTTGGAGCTTCTTCTCGCTCCATGCACTGAGATGGTCATCACCATCATATAAAATCCACTTTTCTTCTCATGTCACAATCCAATCAAGAAATGGTTCATTGTTGCATAAAATAAAAGAAGACAGTACTTCAAAACAATGATTGTTTTTTCGATTTTCGGTCAGCTTATGAGGCCACCCACTTATCGAGCTTTTTCACCTTTCCAATTTGCTTCAGAGCCAAATGACCGTGCAGTAATCAATGCTGAGTTCTTGGGCAACTACTTCTGTAGTTTTAACAAGATCAGCTTCAGTGCTGGCTCTCAATTGGTTGTTGTCAGCTTGTGATATCCGGCCACTGTGCTCCTTACTTCAAGGCTCTCGGCTCCTTTGCAAAACCTCTTGAACCACCACTGCACTACACGTTCCTTAGCAGCTCCTGGGCCAGATGCATTGCTGATGTTTTGTCTCCACTGCTTTACGGCTCATTTTGAACTTGAATTAAAAAACTGCTTAAATTTGCTTTATGTCTATACTTTCTGTAGTATAAAATAAATATAAAATAAACAGCAAGTAATATCATTAGGAAAAAGCATAAAGTGAGAAATGCACATTAAAATGATATGTAACATAGATGCATTTATCTAAGAATCTATTTCCCATATCAAATGGCAGAGTTCAGCGGTGCAAAACCACATTTTGTTTTGCACCAACCTAATATAAATATGGATATTATAAAATTATAGATATGACTTTGTATAATTTTTTGTATTTTCACATTATTATAAAAAAAATAGTAATGTAAAAAGAGACATACTTCCACCAAGACCCAAGAATTTTACTTCTGAAGATACTTATTCACACATGTATTAACATGTATAAGCATTTTTATTGCTATACTATTTCTAAGAACTAACCTTGGAAGCAACATCAAGTTCACCAAAAACATATTGGATTAATATAACATATTCATATGATAAAATATTACTTAGTATTTCAACCAAAATTTTAAATCTTTATATACCAACATAAGTAGGTCTCAAAACACATGAGTGAAGAACGGTACAGTAGAGAACAATATATGCTGACTATATAGGCAAATGATACAGTTTTACATAAAACTATAAAGATGACTTGCAGGAGGCCTGCCAGTCTATTGATAGTTGATGAACTGGAGGAAGAAATAAGAAGATGGGGCTAGTTAAAAGTGACTAAATAGGATTTATACTATTTAATTTCTTTAAATAGTTACATAAATCATACATGCACACATAAATGAAAGTCTAAGCAAATATAACACCTTAGTAGTTATTACTAAATGATAGGAATATTTTTCTTTCATTATTCTTTATACCTTTCTAGATTTTAAAAAATTTACCATGAAAGAAAGCAGAGAAAAAAAATCAGAAAGTTTCAGGGAATGTGTTGTCAAGAAAGGGATGTTTTTGTGTCTGTGTTTAAGATGGGAAATATTGATATTAAAGATGTATTTTCAAGTGGGCATGGCTCATTAATAGGTTATCAGTGCATTATTTTCATGGAATCTGTGCAGAAATGAGTTAGCATAGCAGACTTGAGCCCACTCTCCTTAGAAGGTGCTACTTGCAAGTTGGACCGTTGGCTGGGGACAGTGGGAAACATTTTCCTACACTGATGTAAAACTTTCCCCTAAATGGTAAGAGTGGGTCACTGCCCCTAAATTATTTTTACAAAGAATACAGTTTATCCTGAAAAGCTACCCATCTCCCCAGAGTCTGGAATTTGGGTGTGTGCTAGGCAAAGGGAGCTAACATGAGTGGTCCCCCGTGAACCCTTGGGCCGTGGTCTCTAACAGACTGTGATTCTTCACACGCCTTGTCTGTTGCTGGAGGGACTGCGTGCCCTCTGTGTGACTTCACTGGGAGAGAACTCTTGGAAACTTGTACCGGGTTTCCTCTGGATTTCACTCTGTGTGCCTTTTCCCTTTGCTCATTTTTCCTTTTGCTGAAATGTCTTAGCTGTGAATACAAGTAAAAAGAAAAACATACATCGCCATATGAAAGCATCTTTCAAAAAAGATTCCTGGTGACTCTGCCTTTCATGGTATTCAGTATTTATATGAAGAGCCACACAATTTTCTTAGAGTTTCATGTAGGAAAAAAAGTTTCTCTCCCAGTGAGTTGGTGTGCTTTTCTTTATTGGACACTAACAGACATTCACTCCATCGCTTTTCACATTTGCCTTTGCACTGGGAAACAGAGTTAAATTTGGGGATTAATAGGAGTTGTCCTTGGCAAGGTTTTTGAGTCAGCAGATAGCAGCTCTTTGATGAACAGGCAGGGATTGTTTTCCCTTTATTTGTCTGTCTGATCACAGGCTATAAATTAACTATAGAATATGTACATGGAGGCATAAAATGATAAAAATAGCCTACACAGAATAAAAAGATTTCTGGGTAGGTAATGTTTTAGGGAGTATACATATTTCTCTCCACTTGGTATTAGGATCAGGTGTTTCATAGGCCTTTACGTTCAAGTGTGTATAATCCTATGATTAAAATAGGGATAAATTCTTTACTTAGTTATTAGAGTTAAGTGCCATTGACTTTTGGGGAAGTTATTATTAAATTTCAACTGAGTGTATATTTTTACAGTGTGGGCACCAACCACGTTAATCTTTCTGTTCAAATTGTGTTCAGTAGTTATTTTGGCACAAGCAAAGCATTATAAATAGATTAACACATTCAGTGGTGAAGATTTAGATAAAACATACTGAATTACAAAGCCAGTGATACAGAGAAGTATTTATTCACTTTAAAGAGGTTACCACACATTTCTTTTAATCACATTTTATGATGCATTTCAACTATCTGTTTACACTCAACTTCCTAGTAGTGAGTGAAGTCGCTCAGTTGTATCCAACTCTTTGTAACGCTATGGACTGTAGCCGACCAGGCTTCGTGAGAAAATCCATGAGATTTTCCAGGTAAGAGTACTGGAGTGGGTCGCCATTTCCTTCTCCAGGGGATCTTCTTGACCCAGGGATCGAACCTGGGTCTCCTGCGTCGTAGGCAGACACTTTACCCTCTGAGCTACCAGGGAAGCCGCCCGTACACAGTAGAATTAGACTTTGTATAAGTATAAACACTAGTCATTTCTAATGCTGACTATTCAAGATTTGTGATAGAACAACTTGTAAGTATTAAAGGCATTATGTTCTTTACAGAATCTTGGTAAGAGAGCTCCCTTCTTTGGCATTAGCATTAATTAATGAAGTACAGAACCAAAAAATGCTACCACATTATATCTGTATTTTTTACAGTATTTTAAATAACTTTTTAGTTAAGCCTTTCATTTTACACTGAGAAAAGTTTATAATTAGTTTTATTTTCATAAGATCAAGTGACTTGCTGGAAATGCAGGGGTCACTGGTATTGTATAAAAAATTAGAATTATTTACCCTTTTTTCCCCAAAGCTTGATCTAATTCATACCTCATTTTGATACAACAAAATGAGCTCATTGTATTATTTCAAGGACACATCTCCTTGAATACAAGAATTTTCATTGAAAACATAACATCTTGTTTGTTTTAGTTGAAAGCATTTCAAACATATTAGCATTCATGAAACTTGGGTTTCAACTCAGGAGGACAATGAGAATGAGGGATAAGACAACTGTGGACCAGAAATCCAGACCCATTTTTAGAAAGAGAAAGTGGATGAAGACATAACTGACTTAGAACTTGTTGAAACTTTAGATGATTAAAAAAAGGAAAAAGGTTAGTCTGCACCAGCTAATCTCAGAAAGTCTTTAGAATAGAAAGCCTCAGGATATTTTAAGATGGTGGTGCGTTGTCGTGCTGCAGGTGGTGGGAGTAGTTGAGAATCTGAATAAAGAGTAGGAATCCCCCCCCCCGCCCCCCCCCCAACCTTTCTGAACCTTGTGCAGAGAGGTGATTACCCCTCTCCCAGAGTGATCAGAGGTCTGACAGGGGTGCTGCAGACCCAGTGTGATAAGATAGAGGCACTGCACTGAGAGTAGAGATCTGCAGACATGTCCAGATAAAGGGCATCAAATCCCCCACACCTAGTTTGGCCACATGTTCCGGCTCTGCCTGTTGGACATAAGCTTCCAGGCATAAAGCCAGAGAGTTCTCCTCTAAAGCAAGGGCATAGCTCCAGGGAAGATACCTAAGCCTACAGGTACATGGTGATTTCCCAGCAAAAAGGCAGCTTGCCACCTGATTACAGCAGTGCAGTCTGCCAGTGTGGCCGGCTCACGGATGTCCCCATCAGCTTCTTCCTCTCCCACCCTGGCATGTGGATGGCATGACTCCTCCATGGAGGTGTTCTTCAGTGAAACAGGGGAAAATGAAGCAAGAGAGTGGATAACATGGACTCCAGGAAGCTATAGCTCCAACATAAGGGAAAAGTGGCAAGCTTAGCAAGAGTCCATATTGGAGCAGCACAGAGGGCTTCAGAAAGTATGCTCTGAGAAAGAAGAAATGGAACCTGATTAAGTGGCTCATCTGATGATGCGCAAAAGAATCTTCCAGGGAAGTTTGTAAGAGTGGAGAGTTTTCAGAAACATTAGCAATGGGGATATAAAAAGGTTAAAAATATAAATAAATAAAGATGATAAGCCCTAGAAATGGAATCGTTATGTGAAAAATGAAATGACATTGTAATAAGATATTAGGGTCAGTTGTAAATAGTATCACATATAGTCACATATTTTTAAATAAATTTTTAATTAACAAAAACTTGTGTTACAACCTGACACGAAGGATGGAAATAAGTAAAATGATGAGAAAAGTAGGGAAGTTCTGAATTCTAATCTTTGAACTTTAGGAGCATAAACATATTTTCTAGGAACAAAAAAAGTAAAAACAAAAGAAAGACTTATGTTAAAAACTATATGCCTCCCAGGCATAAAGATTAGAGTTGGATTTCTGTTTTTATTTACTTTGTAAGAATTGTTTGATATTTTTAAAAAACAATACACAAGTATAATATGATGTAAAAAGAGTGGGCAGACAAACACAAGTGACTTACCTAACTCTAATTTTTCAGCTGCATAGACAGTATTGTATTGCTCTCTGACCCTGGGAAAGCTACTTAACTTTTAAGAAGATTTAGTTTCATCATTCACAAAATGGAGATGATGATTATAACAATAACCTTCTATGAATGTTAGAGAACAAAATGATGCATACAAAGCATTTGGTAGAGTGCTTGGTACATATTATTGTTGATGAGTATTATTAATGCTACTTTAGTACAGGTGTATTTGGCTCTCTAATCCATTAAATTTTTGATAAGCTATGGGAAAGCAGATTGCATCTGAATAACACTTTGGCTTTACTTAATTAATTCACTTTCATGTATCGGAGAAGGAAATGGCAACCCACTCCGGTGTTCTTGCCTGGAGAATCCCAGGGACAGGGGAGCCTGGTGGGCTGCCGTCTATGGGGTCACATAGAGTTGGACATGACTGAAATGACTTAGCAGCAGCAGCAGCAAACTAACCTTTAAAGCCAGAAATGATTGTGTCTGGATAGTTAATCAATTTCCCGTTAAAGTCATGGCACTAATAATGCTTTTTACTTCTAAGGCTAGTTAGAGTTACTTATGAGAACTCTTTAAGTTTTCAACTTTAAAGTAAAAAATTAGCTTGTATATTCTATTTTAAAATGAGCTGTTAGCATATATGTGCTTAGTTGCATCTGACTCTTTGTGGTCCCATGGACGGTAACCCACCAGGGTCCTCTGTCCATAAAATTTTCCAAGCAAAAATACTGGAGTGAATTGCCATTTCCTACTCCAAGGGATCTTCCCAAACCAGGGACTGAACCCANAAAGAAAAAGAAAAAAACTTAAACCACAAACACAGTAAGAAAATATTGCCATTTTTTGTTTATCACATTAAAGGTGAAAGTATCAGAGGTCTTCAAATGCTGTTTATTTTGCAAGCTTGTTTTTTTAAACTGTGGTACTCATTAGAGCATGTTGTGGAAAAATGGTTACTATCGTGGACTGTAAATAAATACAGCTTTTGGAGAGCAGTTTGGCAATATGTGTCAAAGAGTCATAGTCATCATGTTCTTTGACCCAATAATTCCAATCTGGGAATCTCTCCTAAGGAAATACTCTGAAGAAGCTTCATGCATAAAGTTATTCATCACCACAGTACTTATAATAGTGTAAAATTGGAAACAGCCTCTGCAGGTTAACTATGGGTTTTCTACTTTCTGAAATATTATACAGCATTTCGAAATGATGATTATAACTGATAATAACACGGCAAATGCTCCTGTTGTGTTATGTGGAAAGGCAAGACACCAAATTGAATTTAGAGTGCATATAGAATTTTAAGAATTAAAGAAATTAGATGGTGTATTTGAAATGAACCCTTCTCAATTAGTAGATGTTGTTTTTAAGTATCCAACAACAGGGGACAACAGCAGAAGCAAGGAGATATGAAACAAAATGCAGTTTTTCTGGTAGCAGCACTGAAAGCAAGTAACTTACCAGGTGGCTCAGTGGTACAGAATCCACCCACCAATGCAAGAGACACCAGAGATGCAGATTCGATCCCTGGGTTGGGAAAATCCCCTGGAGAAGAAAATGGCAACCCAATCCAGTATTCTTGCCTGGAAAATTCCATGGGCAAAGAAGCCTGGCAGGTTACAGTTCATAGGGTTACAAAGAATTGAACACGACTGAGCGACTGAACGCAGAATAAATATGGTTTCTTTACCAGCTGAGCCATAAAGGAAGCCCAAGGACACTGGAGTGGGTAGCCTATCCCTTCTCTAGTGGATCTTCCCAGCCCAGGAATCGAACTGGGGTCTCTTGCATTGCAGGTGGATTCTTTAGCTGTCAGGGAAGCCTTGCAGTGCTTTCTAGAAGGTTGTGTATGAAAATGTTTATATTGTTCACATTTGTATAAGACAAAGCCTTATTTTCCCCCCTTTTCTATTTTCCACATTTCCTCTATAAAGGAAACAAACACTTCTCCACACTCCAGGCCTCAGTATGATTGATATCTCTTTCCCACTTGGTTCTATAAAGTGAGGAATGAAGCAGACTTGTTGGGTTTAGAGAGAAAAAGTATGTTTCTGTTCCATCTCAAAATGATGAGATTATTCAACAATTAGGTAAAATGTGTGTGTTAGTCTGGAGCCCGCCAGGCTTTTCTATCCATGGAATTCTCCAGGCAAGACTACTGGAGTGGGTTGCCATTCCCTTCTCCAGACGATCTTCCTGACCCAGGGACTGAACCCAGATCTCCCGCATTGGAGGCAGATTCTTTACCATCTGAGCCACCAGGGAAGCTCAGATAAAACTTGGTTCCATTTTATGTAGTAAGAGTCCAGTGACAATTTGGTCAGCTAATAAGTTTTGGTAACTGGAGCTTGAAAGCACATTGAAGAGCCAAAAAAACGAAACTCTCATTGCCCTTTAATCAGAGTAGCCTAGGATCACTTTAGAGAAGTTGGACTAGGAAGGATGGACTGACCAACAGAGAGGCCCGGAAGTGTTTCCTTCCCCACATCCCAGCCCTTTTTCTTTCCATTAACATGTTGGGTACAATAGCTGAGCCTGTGACCCGTCAAGGATATGTCTGTTCCCCTTAAGGAAGGCTGTGCTTTCCACCCATGTGAGTTCTCTGCCCTGATAGTTAAACCAATCAGTTGTATTTTCTTAGAACTACTGATGAAGGCTAATCTGACTGTCAACCCCCTCCCTCACTCCCAGAGTCCCTTAGAATGATCTAGAACAGGACATTAATTATTCTACCTCCAAGGCCATGTTATACACTAGACAGAGCAAACAAAATCACCTTTCCTCCCCTATAATTGAGGCTGCACCCATGCTCTGTATTATCATCTCTGTCTTTGTTCCCTCCTGGATCCTTACCTTTGTGTGGTTGGAGATCTGAATACTACCTAGAAAACCAACACTAGCTATAGTAATCTCTTTTTGAATTTCAGCAAATATTCATTAAGCACCCTACCCTGTGCTAGGTAGTGAGTGAGGTATGTGAGATGTAAGAATAAATGCATAATCTCTACCCTCAAAAAATTTTATAGGATAATGGAAAATACCAAGCAATCACTCTAGGATAGATAAAATGTCAGGAATGAGCGCAGGCTGTTACAGATTTGACAAATAAGCTAAGACCCGCAGAATTTAAGCAAGACACATGTGTATAAATCATGTCCCAAGTAGAAGGAACAGCAGGTACTAGAGGCAAGCCAGTGTATGACAGACAGAGGCTGTGATGGGGCAATGGCAACAGAGAATCCAGAAAAATCAAATCATGAACTGAATCTTTATTTCACATACTAGGGTTGTGTTTTTTTTTTTTTTTTTTAACCTTCATCCTAGGCACAAAGGTATTATTAAAGTTTTAATTATTGGAGTGCCGTGAATGTGGAGTGGAGTGTCACGGAATGTCATTAGTGGAGTGTGTTTTAAAAAGGGTACTTCAGAGCCAGGGCAAACTTAGTGGCAGTGGAGATCCAAAGACATAAATGGTTCTTTAAAGTGTGAGTAAAGTGGAATTTTGTTGATTGCTTGGTTGGGAGAGAGATGAGGCAAAGAAAAGTCCGAAGAGAGAATACTTTGTTTTCGGTTTCTGCCCCATTCACTGTGATTAGCAAATGAAGGACGGGCGGTCTGTCAGGGAGAGATGAATGAGGAGCTGATGAGTTTGGCTTTAGGCTGAGTTTGAGGTGTATGAGTGGAGGCATCGAGTAGGGGATTGCATGTGGTTATCAGAAGCTCAGTAGAGAGATCTGGGCTGGAGGTGTACGTGGGGAAGCCGTCAGCATTTGTGTGGAGTTGAAACAATGGGAGTGGAGGAAGGACACTGAGAACCGTCTGTAATAAATGGAGCCTTGGAAACTCGGAAAGTTTTAAGAGACAGAAATAGGAAGAATTCACCAAAGAGACAGAAGAAAGACCCAAGAACCTGAGAACGTGATGTCCTAGGGGTCAAGAAAGAAACAGAGGTCAGCAGGGCCAGTGCTGCAGAGGTGAGTAAATAAATAATCCTTATTCACAAGGGCAGGTAGGAACAAGAAGGCCACTGGTAATTTTGTTTGTAGAGAGAGACCTAAAGTGGAGGAGGGAGCCAGATAATAGTGAGATTTTAAATGTGGACAAGGAGACAAAAACATTAGACAATCTTTCAGTTAGCTTGGTTGAAAATGGAGGAGACCGAGATGTAGACTGACGCATATAGGTCCTAAGAAGTTTTTATTTCGTTTTGCTTTTATGATGGGAGAAACGTGACCATGTGCATATGCTTGACTGTCTGAAGTGTCCAGAGAGAGGAGAGATCCCTGACAAGGCAGGCAGAAATACTGATCTTGGGACGCTCAGGAGGTCCTTCTTTCTACCAAAGAGGAAGGAAGGTTAGAAGAGAGCTGATGGGGAATGGAAGTTGAAGGGGTTCTCATCTGACCACGTTAGATTTCACTGTGTCAGGTCGGAGTGAGGTATGGACTGCGTGTCGGTCAGTCCCAAAGAGAAAGTTGGAGTGAGGCCTTGAGGAGGAAGTGGGCATTGGAAATGGTTCACAGGTGAGGAAGGCGTGACCTCGAGGGACCCCGAGAAGGGCTGCTGCTTACTGATGACAACACATGAGCGGGGAGATGAGGGTTACAGCTAACCCTTACGCTCGTCCAAGTATCATGTTTAGAAAGGCATGTACTGCGTCTGATTAAGCATTTAAGGATTCTCAGTGGGCACTAGCAACATGGCGTTATTGTTCTGAGTGACTGATTTTGCCAAGTCTGGATCAGCATCAACAGGGGCTTAATGACAATGTGTACAGGCTCTGACAGTGATTAGTTTGGATTAAGGCTTCAATAAAAGTTAGCTGCTGCTATCATCATCACCATCATTCAGTTCACTCTGACAATTCCAGAAGTTTCTGGAAGGTTTACAGTTTAAGGCTTTACTGTAGAGCGTGAACATGCCGTCAGTGCTCCACTGTCCTGTGTTAGAAAGAATGACAGAAGGCACTGGGCATTCCTGTGCGGAGAGGACAGACTAAAACAAATCTAAAAAGCATTCTCAAAATGAAAAAAAGAATCAAAGTTCAGTGTTTATGCATTGAGTCTTTTTAGGAAGTAGGTTTCCTTGTGCAGCCCCTAAACTTGTCTAGGAATTTCATTGCTTCCCTGAGTGACCTTTTACTTCATAGAACAGAGTGGGATTGTGATGGGTGCAAGTGGGAAATGATGATCCTTGCCTAAATCTATCTCCTTTATTGGATGAAAAACTTTAAATACAAAAAACCATATAGTACAGTAGCCTTGTTTTCACAAACAGTGAGTAATAATAAAGTAATAGTAAAAGATAATCTCAGGACCCCAGGCTAAGATCCCTTGATATATATACAATCTAGAGGATTGTATAATTCCTAGAGGATTTTATTTCTAGAATATGTATAATGGCAAAATTCATTGTTATTCAATATAAAAATGAGGTAAGAATGTATAATAAAACTGAAAATAATACTAATACAGAAGTGTTAGTATATATATATAAAGAGCTTCCCTGATAGCTCAGTTGGTAAAGAATCTGTTTACAATGCAGGAGACCCCTGTTCAGTTCTGGGTTGGGAAGATCTCCTGGAGAAGGGATACACTATCCACTCCTGTGTTCTTTGGCTTCCCATGTGGCTCAACTGGTAAAGAAACCACCTGCAATATGGGAGACCTGGGTTTGACTCTTGGGGTTGATCTCTGGAGAAGGGAATGGCTACCCACTCCAGTTCTCTGGCCTGGAGAATTCCATGGACTGTATAGTCCATGGGGTCACAAAGAGTCAGACACGACTGAGCAACTTTCACTTTCACTTTAGTATATATAAAGTATATATGGTATGTATAAAAGCTTTCTAAAATGTTTAAATTGTATTATTATTCTCCCTTTACACTTTTTCCTGTGTTTGGCTTACAAGAGAGAGGAGTAAGGGTTTTAAAAACAACTTGTCTTTCATTTTTACTTATGATTATTTTCTCTGTAAAAATGTGGTGATGCGTTCTATTCTTTCCATATAGCTCACACAGTCTTTTGATGTGGTCTCTATTTTTACCATCTTCCTCTATAAACATTATCTTAGCTAATTTTCTTAAGTGAGTGTTATTTCAATCAAAAAAAAAAAAAAANCGTGACCATGTGCATATGCTTGACTGTCTGAAGTGTCCAGAGAGAGGAGAGATCCCTGACAAGGCAGGCAGAAATACTGATCTTGGGACGCTCAGGAGGTCCTTCTTTCTACCAAAGAGGAAGGAAGGTTAGAAGAGAGCTGATGGGGAAGTGGAAGTTGAAGGGGTTCTCATCTGACCACGTTAGATTTCACTGTGTCAGGTCGGAGTGAGGTTATGGACTGCGTGTCGGTCAGTCCCAAAGAGAAAGTTGGAGTGAGGCCTTGAGGAGGAAGTGGGCATTGGAAATGGTTCACAGGTGAGGAAGGCGTGACCTCGAGGGACCCCGAGAAGGGCTGCTGCTTACTGATGACAACACATGAGCGGGGAGATGAGGGTTACAGCTAACCCTTACGCTCGTCCAAGTATCATGTTGAGAAAGGCATGTACTGCGTCTGATTAAGCATTTAAGGATTCTCAGTGGGCACTAGCAACATGGCGTTATTGTTCTGAGTGACTGATTTTGCCAAGTCTGGATCAGCATCAACAGGGGCTTAATGACAATGTGTACAGGCTCTGACAGTGATTAGTTTGGATTAAGGCTTCAATAAAAGTTAGCTGCTGCTATCATCATCACCATCATTCAGTTCACTCTGACAATTCCAGAAGTTTCTGGAAGGTTTACAGTTTAAGGCTTTACTGTAGAGCATGAACATGCCGTCAGTGCTCCACTGTCCTGTGTTAGAAAGAATGACAGAAGGCACTGGGCATTCCTGTGCGGAGAGGACAGACTAAAACAAATCTAAAAAGCATTCTCAAAATGAAAAAAAGAATCAAAGTTCAGTGTTTATGCATTGAGTCTTTTTAGGAAGTAGGTTTCCTTGTGCAGCCCCTAAACTTGTCTAGGAATTTCATTGCTTCCCTGAGTGACCTTTTACTTCATAGAATAGAGTGGGATTGTGATGGGTGCAAGTGGGAAATGATGATCCTTGCCTAAATCTATCTCCTTTATTGGATGAAAAACTTTAAATACAAAAAACCATATAGTACAGTAGCCTTGTTTTCACAAACAGTGAGTAATAATAAAGTAATAGTAAAAGATAATCTCAGGACCCCAGGCTAAGATCCCTTGATATATATACAATCTAGAGGATTGTATAATTCCTAGAGGATTTTATTTCTAGAATATGTATAATGGCAAAATTCATTGTTATTCAATATAAAAATGAGGTAAGAATGTATAATAAAACTGAAAATAATACTAATACAGAAGTGTTAGTATATATATATAAAGAGCTTCCCTGATAGCTCAGTTGGTAAAGAATCTGTTTACAATGCAGGAGACCCCTGTTCAGTTCTGGGTTGGGAAGATCTCCTGGAGAAGGGATACACTATCCACTCCTGTGTTCTTTGGCTTCCCATGTGGCTCAACTGGTAAAGAAACCACCTGCAATATGGGAGACCTGGGTTTGACTCTTGGGGTTGATCTCTGGAGAAGGGAATGGCTACCCACTCCAGTTCTCTGGCCTGGAGAATTCCATGGACTGTATAGTCCATGGGGTCACAAAGAGTCAGACACGACTGAGCAACTTTCACTTTCACTTTAGTATATATAAAGTATATATGGTATGTATAAAAGCTTTCTAAAATGTTTAAATTGTATTATTATTCTCCCTTTACACTTTTTCCTGTGTTTGGCTTACAAGAGAGAGGAGTAAGGGTTTTAAAAACAACTTGTCTTTCATTTTTACTTATGATTATTTTCTCTGTAAAAATGTGGTGATGCGTTCTATTCTTTCCATATAGCTCACACAGTCTTTTGATGTGGTCTCTATTTTTACCATCTTCCTCTATAAACATTATCTTAGCTAATTTTCTTAAGTGAGTGTTATTTCAATCAAAAAAAAAAAAAAAAAAACCCTCTCATTTAAACTGTCTCAGTGCTAATGCACGAGCAATATTGACCTTGTTGGCTGGCAACAAAGTCAAGAGGTTTTTATCCTTGTGTGTGTTAGTGTCTCCGAAAGAAGTGAAGAAGTTGAAGCAGGGTGGGATTTTATAAGATAAAAGATACACTTGAAGTAAATCAAGACATTTAACACTGGGTATTCCAGGTATTCCAACCCTTTTTCAGTCAAACCACAAAACTTTTCAGTGAGAGGTTATAGTATATTCATTCACCAGGCTAGTTTTTGTGGTTACATCTCTAGCCAATCACATTTTAAAAAAGAGATTTCTATACTCCTAGGATGAGATTTTCCCCTATTTTGGAGGTATTGAAACTCAAACATCAGGAGAGTTTTTAAAAAAATACATTTTTTTTTCTCTTTTCATATTCTTAGACACTTTAACTTTGTTCCTGAGAGATAAAGGAAAATTTGGTCACGCTACACTTAGCAGTATTTTATATCTGAAAATGATGAATAGAAACCAGGAAAGGAATTACATTTTTCTTCATTGAATCTAAAAACTCCAGGTAGTGAACAGACTATTCCTAGAACTGAGTGAGTGGTGCACAAAGATACTTTGTTTTGGCATGAAAAAGCTCTGTTGAAATTGCTCCTTTTAAGTTAAAAAACTATGTTAACTTGGTTTAACGTCTAGGAAAGCATTGATGCTTGCCAATATTGAAAGCCCAAAACCTGTGGGGTGGGGGGGAAACCCAAACATTAAAATGTGAATATAGCTACAGAACATGTGTTTTTAAAGTTTGTGAAACTTGGACTTCTTCCAGGTTTACAAGTAATATCGTAAGGAGTGTTTTTTGTTGTTCTATTTGTTACACAATTTTCAGGAGGAAACGTTTCTAGATATTTAAAAAAACTATTTTGACTTGAGCTCCATGAAAGGAATGTTGCTTTCTGTGAACTAGCTGTGATGACGTCAGCACTGTGTGGGATAAGATTCCCTCAGGGTTTAGTTGACCGAGGAAAACCGAGGAAATGTCTGCTTTCTCCACTGCACGCGGCAGAGGGTAAGGACAGAGCCCGGAATTCAGTGCAGTGGGAGAGGCTGTAAAGTTAGATTACCAGATGTGTACAGAAACAAAAATGGTGTTCAGAATTCAGTTTTGATAAGTAAAATCCTATACCCATAATTCTTCGTACTCTGCCTTGTTTTCAGGACCAGTGCAAGTTTCACTTTACTGGTGTTGCAGTCCACTGTGTAACTGTCACCAGCTGGAGTACAGAAAACACATATGCAAAAATAAAAAACTACTGAATAGTAAAAAATGTGACAAATATACAATATTAAATAAGAAAAAATAATTCCACCGCCTGAAAAATCCATTTTTAGCAATTCTGTCTTCTTCCCTCTCAGTTTGTATTTTTTCACATATGCTTTTACATTTTTATAATGTTTATTCTGTTTTCTTACCTAATATCAGATATGTATTTCATATTATTTTTCAATTTAAGAAATAAAGCATAGTCAAAACTACTCACTGTGATCCTTTCCATTCTTCATGATTTAACTAAAATGCCTTGCTTTCCATGAGCAGTCGAAATTGTTTCTCCTTTATGCTTCTCTGCCTGAACCATGGTCATTCATGCCCATGTTTCCTCCCCTAATAAACTGAGCATTACTGGAAGGTGGTTTATTCAGCTTTAAATTCCCCCCAGTAGCTAGTAGACTGCCTTGTTCATGGTAGGCACAGAATAAATACTTGAATATTGAATTAATCTATAAAATCATTTACAATAAACTGACTTAAAATGAAGTTAAGGTGAGAAGGAAAGAGCAGAGCCATAGGAGGAAAATCACAAAAGAGGGAGGAAGTGATAGTATTAATTTCTGATGAGGTAGAGGGAGAATTTAAATGTAAAAACATTAAATACAGAGAACATTATTTATGAAGACATGTCATAAGTCTGTATGTACCACATAACATTGCAGTCAAATATAAAACCTGGAAGTGCAAAGGTAATTTGAAAAAAAATATATAGTAAGCAATTTCAATATTCCTCTTTTAGAATCAGATTGAGGAGATAAATAATGAGCCCATAGAGAAGTTGACTTAAACCATCAAAGCTGTGGTTTAATAGAAATCTACATAGAATGTTACTTTTCTTGATTAAATATTTTAATGTCCAAAACATATTTTAAAAGATTATTTAATTGGCTAGAAAAACATTAATATTCCAAATTTAAGATTTTTATAGTTTTCTTTCTATAATCAAGTAGAGGTGAAAATAAATTTAGGAAAAAAGTTACTGAAAAAATTACGTAGAAATTAAAAAACGCTTAAAGAGGGAGTAAAAAAGGATTATAAACTGCCTAGAAAATAATGAAGAGAGAATATATTATACCAGAATTTTTGGAATGTAGCAAGAAGTTTACTAAAGAGTAAAAGCAAAAAACCAAAGTGATCAGAAGAAGCTAGGAAAAGAATAACAAAGTGANGTTTTCTTACCTAATATCAGATATGTATTTCATATTATTTTTCAATTTAAGAAATAAAGCATAGTCAAAACTACTCACTGTGATCCTTTCCATTCTTCATGATTTAACTAAAATGCCTTGCTTTCCATGAGCAGTCGAAATTGTTTCTCCTTTATGCTTCTCTGCCTGAACCATGGTCATTCATGCCCATGTTTCCTCCCCTAATAAACTGAGCATTACTGGAAGGTGGTTTATTCAGCTTTAAATTCCCCCCAGTAGCTAGTAGACTGCCTTGTTCATGGTAGGCACAGAATAAATACTTGAATATTGAATTAATCTATAAAATCATTTACAATAAACTGACTTAAAATGAAGTTAAGGTGAGAAGGAAAGAGCAGAGCCATAGGAGGAAAATCACAAAAGAGGGAGGAAGTGATAGTATTAATTTCTGATGAGGTAGAGGGAGAATTTAAATGTAAAAACATTAAATACAGAGAACATTATTTATGAAGACATGTCATAAGTCTGTATGTACCACATAACATTGCAGTCAAATATAAAACCTGGAAGTGCAAAGGTAATTTGAAAAAAAATATATAGTAAGCAATTTCAATATTCCTCTTTTAGAATCAGATTGAGGAGATAAATAATGAGCCCATAGAGAAGTTGACTTAAACCATCAAAGCTGTGGTTTAATAGAAATCTACATAGAATGTTACTTTTCTTGATTAAATATTTTAATGTCCAAAACATATTTTAAAAGATTATTTAATTGGCTAGAAAAACATTAATATTCCAAATTTAAGATTTTTATAGTTTTCTTTCTATAATCAAGTAGAGGTGAAAATAAATTTAGAAAAAAAGTTATTGAAAAAATTACGTAGAAATTAAAAAACGCTTAAAGAGGGAGTAGAAAAGGATTATAAACTGCCTAGAAAATAATGAAGAGAGAATATATTATACCAGAATTTTTGGAATGTAGCAAGAAGTTTACTAAAGAGTAAAAGCAAAAAACCAAAGTGATCAGAAGAAGCTAGGAAAAGAATAACAAAGTGAAACAAATAAAAGCAGGAAGAGCATAATACTAATGTAAAAATCAAAAGAAAGGAAAACTAAAAGGGGGAAAAAGCAGTATAAAGGACAAGAAAGCCAAAGCTAATAATTTTAAGAAACAAAATAAAATGTCATTTTGAGAGGCTGATTTAGGGACCAAACTAAAAGTAATGAAAATGAGAAAGAAACAAGATGAGAAAAGAGATAAAAACCACAGAGAGAATATTTCTCAACAAGAATGTTCTCAATAAGAGAATACTCAGTTGCAACAAAGGTAAAAATCTAGGAAACAGATTTCCTAGTTTTCTTCCTGCACACACCTAGGTAAACACATTTTCCAAGAGAGAATGAAAGTTACCTTGGTGTGTGTGCAGGAAGAAACCTGGGAAGCTACTACATTGCCCTTCTGAGCTGACATGCCTGTTTTGCAGTAATTTTCCTTGAACGTCTGTGTGTGTGCTCACGTGTCTGACTGTTTGCATCTCCATGGATTGCAGTCCGCCAGGCTTCTCTGTCCGTGGGATTTCCCAGGCAAGGATACTGGAGTGGGTATGGCCATTTCCATCTCCAGGGGAATCTTCCCAACCCAGGGACCAAACCAGCATTTCTTGTGTCCCCTGAATTGGCAGGCAGATTCTTTACCATCTGCACCACCTAGAAAAGCCTTTCCTTGAACCTTTTACTTTAAATATGCCCTTACTTGAGTTAGTGGCTCTAGTTGGGCACTAATATGCATAAATCCTCAAAGTCACCTGTATTCGCAAAATTTTACTTTCTTATTTCACTTTTCAGAAAAGTGTTAAACTTGTTAAACGAATTTGTGAAGGGCAAAATAGTTTTCCATAACTAAACCACCAGCTTTTGGTTTTGTTTGCTTTTGACATTTTTAGGATATTTAAGCATATTTTGAAAGTCAGGGAAAAGATACCAATGAAGAGGAGGGGAGAGAAGTTATAAAAGGTCTCTTGTGAGCTCTCTAAGTTCTTTGTTGAAGTTTAAAGTTGTTTCTGAAATTTTCACTTGCCCCTTTTAATTGAAATTAAACCTCAGAGTAAAAGAAAATTTAAGCCTTCCTTCTCCCACTAGAGTAATACGGATTATTAATCTTTGGTACTGGATTGACTGAATTTACTAAGTCACTTCAGTTGTGTCTGACTCTTTGTGACCCTATGAACTGTAGCCCACCAGTCTTCTCCGCCCATGAGGATTCTCCAGACAAGAATACTAGCGTTGCCGTGCCTTCCTCCAGGGGATCTTCCCAATCTAAGGTTCAAACTTGTGTCTTTTACATCTACCGGCATTGGCAGGCGGGTTCTTGATCACTGGCACCACCTAGGAAGCCCAAAAAATTAACTCATAGAGTCCTCTAAACAACCAAATGCTATTGGTAAATTCCAGCTTTTACAGATGCTGGGCAAGGGAGACATTTAGCAACTAGTAAAGGTCCAGAGGGCTTCCCAGGTGGCACAGTGGTAAAGAACCTGCCTGCAGTTATTCAATCTGGAAGAAATGGGGGATTTTATATCTTTATTTCTTACTATTTTATTTTCAGTTTTCTTTTTCTCTTCTTGCATTGGCTAGCTCTAGTCAATGTTTAGTAATGGTGGCAGTGCATATTCACTCCATTTCCATTCTTAAGAAAAAACTTTCAATGTTTCATCATGGTGTATTAATGTTTACTGTAGGTTTTCTTATATATACTCTTTATTAGATTAAGGAAGTTTTCATCTCTTCCTAGTTTGCTAAGATTTTAGCATAACTGAATGTTGAATTTATCAAATAACCTTTCCTATTTCTATTGAGAAAATCATATGATGTTTCGCCTTTATTTTATTAATGTGTGAGTTAATGGCAATAGGTTTTTGAATGTTGTCGTCCTTGCATTCTTGGAATAAACTCGCTTTGATTATATTATCTTTTTCATGCATTTTCTGGATTGGTTTGTTAATGTTTTGTTTAGAATTTTTGTATCTGTGTTTACAAAGAGATCAGTCAGTTGTTTTTCTTGGTTGCAATATCCTTATTAGATTTCGGTATCATGAGTATGCTGGCCTGATAAAACAACCTGAGTAGTGATCTCTCCCCCTCTTTTTATCATTATTCACTATGCGTAGTTGGGTAGTGTCAGTGTCATTTAATCCTTAAGTTCTTGGTAGAATTTACCAGCAAGTCACCTGGGGCTGAAGTTTTCTGTGTGGGAATATATTTTTCCACTGTTGCTTTTTAAGATACTTTCTATGTATTTGGTACTTGGCACTTTTACCTAATGTGTCTAAGTGTGATTTTTATCAAAGGCATCTAGCACAGTGATCTGTAATATCTGCTGAGCCAGCAGAAGAGCATATTTGTCATTAAAGCAGCCACCTTCCTCTCATTAAGGATAAAATTATGGAGAAAATCCATGAAGCTAAAAATGAATCTGCCTTTATGGTGTTCCACAAAGTAATTAATGCACAGAAAGTGCAAGTCGCTCAGTTGTGGCTGACTCTTTGTGACCCCGAGGACTGTAGAATTCTCCAAGCCAGCATACTGGAGTGGGCAGCCTTTCCCTTCTCCAGAGGATCTTCCCAACCCAGGGATCGAACCCAGGTCTCCTGCATTGCAGGCGGATTCTTTACCAGCTGAGCCACCAGAGAAGCCCAGTGCACAGAAAGTGCTTCTAACAATGCCTAGCATAGACGAGTTGCTGCATACATTTCATGACTGTTGTTATTGCTTTCTTTGTTGTATTCTCTTCTCCTCTGCCATATTAATGTGCTTTTTTTTTTTTAATGATAGAGGAAATCTGAAATCACTTGGTCTTAAATGAACAAAAGACTGTATAAAGCACGTTGTATACTATCATGACCAGCAAAAAGCAAGATATGTAAACCATGCGTTTGATAAACTGAGCCTTGAAGTCCAAGGTTTATATTTTCTCTGTCTTTTGCTTTGGAAGAGTTAATTAATTAATCTGTCACTTTTCCAGTTGTCTCCCTCACCTGTATCACTGAATTACTTTTGAGTTCTCCCAAGTGGCAAATTAGCCATCAAACTTGAACATTAAGTGGGTAACTGTGTCTCTTACTAATGCCCTTGGAGACTGTTGTAGAATTAAATAAGTTTGTCTTCAAGACTGGACACGCTTTTGTTCAGATTTGGAGAGCCTATTTTTCAGTGATATAAATAGTAGCGTTAGCATTGAACACAACAGAAATTTTGGCCTGTTTTAATTATACTAAGTACAAAAAATCCTATAAGTAGAAGTTAGATGACATTACTGAAACTAAGTTGATATTAAAGAATTATTGTCATTTTAAAAATATTTGGTATAGTCTCATACTGAAATATTTATGAGTGAAATGACATGATGTCTGGTATTTGGACTAAATAATATGGGAAGACCGTAGTAGGTCAGGGCAGAGAAAAAATAAAATTGACCAAGCTGAAGCATGGGTACATAAGGGTTCATAATACCAATCTGAAGATTTGTGCATATGTATATGTGTTCCTAATAATTTTTAAATTTGAGGATGGAATATTAAATGAATTAATACCACTAAATTCCAAATTGCTAGAAGAGGCTATCAACACAAATTTAATTACTGTATTCTCAAGTTCCATGAGGGCAGGATTCATGGTTTAAGCTACTTTATATACTGGACTTTTATATCCTTTACCTGTAATATTATAGGAATTTAATATACGTTTTGTGGAGAATTAATCTTTACTAAATTTGCAGTGAGTCATTTCCAGCAAGTATCATGTATCCATGTAAACTGTGTTTTATTAGAAATTCTCAGTGAGTAATAGCACCCACCAATCATCCGGTTGCTGCTGCTGCTGCTNTGATAAACTGAGCCTTGAAGTCCAAGGTTTATATTTTCTCTGTCTTTTGCTTTGGAAGAGTTAATTAATTAATCTGTCACTTTTCCAGTTGTCTCCCTCACCTGTATCACTGAATTACTTTTGAGTTCTCCCAAGTGGCAAATTAGCCATCAAACTTGAACATTAAGTAGGTAACTGTGTCTCTTACTAATGCCCTTGGAGACTGTTGTAGAATTAAATAAGTTTGTCTTCAAGACTGGACACGCTTTTGTTCAGATTTGGAGAGCCTATTTTTCAGTGATATAAATAGTAGCGTTAGCATTGAACACAACAGAAATTTTGGCCTGTTTTAATTATACTAAGTACAAAAAATCCTATAAGTAGAAGTTAGATGACATTACTGAAACTAAGTTGATATTAAAGAATTATTGTCATTTTAAAAATATTTGGTATAGTCTCATACTGAAATATTTATGAGTGAAATGACATGATGTCTGGTATTTGGACTAAATAATATGGGAAGACCGTAGTAGGTCAGGGCAGAGAAAAAATAAAATTGACCAAGCTGAAGCATGGGTACATAAGGGTTCATAATACCAATCTGAAGATTTGTGCATATGTATATGTGTTCCTAATAATTTTTAAATTTGAGGATGGAATATTAAATGAATTAATACCACTAAATTCCAAATTGCTAGAAGAGGCTATCAACACAAATTTAATTACTGTATTCTCAAGTTCCATGAGGGCAGGATTCATGGTTTAAGCTACTTTATATACTGGACTTTTATATCCTTTACCTGTAATATTATAGGAATTTAATATACGTTTTGTGGAGAATTAATCTTTACTAAATTTGCAGTGAGTCATTTCCAGCAAGTATCATGTATCCATGTAAACTGTGTTTTATTAGAAATTCTCAGTGAGTAATAGCACCCACCAATCATCCGGTTGCTGCTGCTGCTGCTGCTAAGTCACTTCAGTCGTGTCCGACTCTGTGTGACCCCATAGACAGCAGCCCACCAGGCTCCCCCATCCCTGGGATTCTCCAGGCAAGAACACTGGAGTGGGTTGCATGAAACCTACTTTCTCCAATGCATGAAAGTGAAAAGTGAAAGGGAAGTCGCTCAGTCATGTCCTACTCTTCGTGACTCCATGGACTGCAGCCTACCAGGCTCCTCTGTCCATGGGATTTTCCAGGCAAGAGTACTGGAGTGGGGTGCCATCACCTTCTCCGAATCATCAGGTTATTTCAAGCCAAAAACCTGGAATTCTTGACTCCTGCCTTTACTTCATCCTCCATATCTGGCTCATCACCAAACCCCATTGGTTCCATTTCCGAAACGCATCTCGTGTCCGGCTACCTCTTGCTGCCTAGTTCAGTCACCTGTCGTCCGCTGCCTGGATAACTGCAGTAGTCCAGTGCCACTGGTAGAAAGAACCTGAGGACCTACTGCTGCCCTGTCTGGTCCGGTGTATTCTCTGGGAAGAGCCAGGATGACTTCTTTGTAAAATGTAAGTCAGGGTATGTCACTGCTCCTCACAAAACTAGTCAGGGATTCATAGTTAGCTTAGGACAGGATCCACACTTTCGTCACAGCCAGCAGGGCCCGCGCTTCTGCACTTCCGGTCGCAGCCAGCAGGGCCCGCGCTTCTGCACTTCCGGTCGCAGCCAGCAGGGCCCGCGCTTCTGCACTTCCGGTTGCAGCCAGCAGGGCCCGCGCTTCTGCACTTCCGGTCGCAGCCAGCAGGGCCCGCGCTTCTGGCTCACCTGGTGAGTGCTTCAGCTGCTAGGTTCTGTCCCTGCACACAGGCGCGGCAGCACTTTCTGCCCTGCAGTCATGTCCTTGTTCCCTTGGCCTTTCAGTCCCTCCTGCAAGTTCTCTGCGTGACCAGCCCTTTTGTTCTTACCGGCACCTCCGGAGATATCTTCTTTGATGTGTAATTCCTTCATAGGTAGACGGATTCCAGTCTACCTGATTCATTTACTGTTTATCATGTGTTTCCTCCAATAGAATCCCTGTATCTCCCTCTCTGTCTTCTCATTTCCCCAGAATCCATCATAACAAACCAAACCTGTAAAAACCACTTTTAGTTGAATCTAAGATGTGATACAGTTGTAGGATGCAGTGTTATGTGTCTCTAAGAAAATTAAAATGATACTAATTAAACTATGGCACAATGTTAAATACTATCAATTGTAAGATAGTCTTGCCTTTTGAAATATTAAAATGTTGAAAAGATGCGTCTTTGAATTAATGAATTGTGTACCTTGTTGAATAAATAAATGAATGTACTTTACTCAATCATGATTATTATTTTTTAGTGATCTTTTGAGGAAATAATCCTGAAAAAATAGACATGTACAGGCCAGAGATTGCAAAGGTCATGCATGAGTAGTGCTTTATTATGAAAAAAGGGATGTTAGTATGAAGAAGTATGAATAGTGCTTATATGAGTAATTGTTCCAGTTATTACCTTACCAGCAATAATTCAAATGTTACAGGCCTCGAGTGGGCCAGGAAACTTGAATTCTCAACAGACACTTTGAGAGACTCATGCAGTCTGGAAGTAGAGTCAGGCTCTGTGCTGTAAAAGGAGGGAAGACAAATAAAATAGGAGGTTGGGATTAACATATACACACTACTATATATAAAATAAATAGTCAGCAAGGGCCTACTGTATACCACAGTAATTCTACTCAATACTGTAATAACCTACATGGGAAAATAATCTGGAAAAGAATAGATGTATGTATGCTGCTGCTGCTGCTAAGTCGCTTCAGTCGTGTCCGACTCTGTGCGACCCCATAGACGGCAGCCCACCAGTCTCTCCCGTCCCTGGGATTCTCCAGGCAAGAACACTGGAGTGGGTTGCCATTTCCTTCTCCAATGCATGAAAGTGAAAAGTGAAAG
>SJYW01020213.1:3333464-3349318 GCA_006410735.1 Raphicerus campestris | reverse complement strand
TGTACCTTGTTGAATAAATAAATGAATGTACTTTACTCAATCATGATTATTATTTTTTAGTGATCTTTTGAGGAAATAATCCTGAAAAAATAGACATGTACAGGCCAGAGATTGCAAAGGTCATGCATGAGTAGTGCTTTATTATGAAAAAAGGGATGTTAGTATGAAGAAGTATGAATAGTGCTTATATGAGTAATTGTTCCAATTATTACCTTACCAGCAATAATTCAAATGTTACAGGCCTCGAGTGGGCCAGGAAACTTGAATTCTCAACAGACACTTTGAGAGACTCATGCAGTCTGGAAGTAGAGTCAGGCTCTGTGCTGTAAAAGGAGGGGAGACAAATAAAATAGGAGGTTGGGATTAACATATACACACTACTATATATAAAATAAATAGTCAGCAAGGGCCTACTGTATACCACAGTAATTCTACTCAATACTGTAATAACCTACATGAGAAAATAATCTGGAAAAGAATAGATGTATGTATGCTGCTGCTGCTGCTAAGTCGCTTCAGTCGTGTCCGACTCTGTGCGACCCCATAGACGGCAGCCCACCAGTCTCTCCCGTCCCTGGGATTCTCCAGGCAAGAACGCTGGAGTGGGTTGCCATTTCCTTCTCCAATGCATGAAAGTGAAAAGTGAAAGTGAAGTCGCTCAGTCATGTCCAACTCTTAGCGACCCCATGGACTGCAGCCCACCAGGCTCCTCTGTCCATGGGATTTTCCAGGCAAGAGTACTGGAGTGGGGTGCCATTGCCTTCTCCGAGATATATGTATATGTATAACTAAATTATTTTTCTCTACACCTGAAACGAACACTACACTGTAAATCAGCTATTCTTGCATGCATGCTCAGTCGTGTCCGACTATCTGTGACCCCATGGACTGTAGCCCACCAGGCTCCTCTGTCCATGGGATTCTCCAGGCAAGAATACTGGAGTGGGTTGCCATTTCCTACTCCAGGGGACCTTCCCAAATCAGGATCAAACCTGCATCAGCAGGTGGATTCTTTACCACTGTGCCACCTGGGAAGCCCAAATCAACTATATGCCAATATAAAATAAAAATTAAAGAAAAACATAAAAGCTAATAAAAAGGGAAGAATACAAAAAAAAAGGGAAGATAGAAAAGATGGGGACAGGAATGGAGAGTTTGTAGTGGGAGGGTAATGGGACATTATCATATTGCTTCTGTTTAATAAAATATGAGATCATTTGGCTCAGTGTAGCAGGGTAGAGATTTTGGAGCTTTCAGAGGGAAGAGAAGGTATGAAGTAGGCAAAATGCAGAGGGTGCGAAGCAAAAGGAAACAGTTCTTTGGGAATGGAATAGACTTGCAGGCAGATATTTGAGAAGCATGAAAAAGACAAGGCTCTGTTTGGACACCAGACAATAGGTGTCCTAGTGTGATATGAACTCCTACTGCTGACAGAGGACCAAGATGACCCACTCCCTTGAGCTGCTTGGATTGTCTGGTCCCTGTACTACATTCTTTAAGACCTGACTACCTGGGTGGCTGTGAAATTACTACTTCCATTGTTACTATTTATTTACTTAAATAAACTTAGAGGCAAGGGAGGGGAGGTTAAACATTGACCTGGGAATAAAATATTCCAGCTCTTACTCCCCCAAGTATGTGGCTCCCCAGTAAGCAGGAGTCACTTGAGATGTACCAAGTGAACTCTTCTGTGTAGAATGAAAAGAAATTGTCTTTTCACATGCAGAAAACATAGGTTTTCAATTTTCATAGGTGTCTACTTCAGACTCCTAAGGTGGCTTCATACTCTTGCCCTCTTGTTCGGATCCCAGTTTATCTGCACAGCCTCTGACTTCAGCTATAACTGAAAATAATTTAATATAAAACATAATTTGGGTTGTAATAACTAACAAGTATAATAATAAGATCTGATTGTAACTATAAGCAGACTCATCAAAAAAGTAGAAAAAATTGCTTTGGTCTAATACTTGAAAAGCATCTCTGGACCATCTTTGTACAATAGTAGCATAAGATGATATGGAAACTTACATTTCAACAGGTCAGTACTAATAAGGTGGCTTATCCAAAGTTAGATATTTTTGATTATCAGTCTGGCTTATGTTCTTTACTCGTATTAAACATGTCGTTCCCAGGCATCCTATAGCGTGTAGCTTCTTACCTACTTTTCCTCGAGATAAACAGCGAAGTTCAAAGTTACTATGAACTTAGAGTCTTTGTTAATTGCTCATTATAGATGTTTTCTTTCCCCAGATCAGGTGAATTTTTCGTCAGTGGGCTTTTCTCATTAAGGTCAATGAGTTTCACCTTCTCAAAATGTCAAGTTCACCAAGTGAGAAAGAAATGGTTTGGGGTTGTTTTCCATTTAGAGCTTTCACTGCCTCCCTTTGCTACCCTAAGATGGGCAAAAGGAGACTATGATGCCAGGACTGTAAAGGGTTTTTGTTACTATTTATGGAAAACAAGCCCAAGTCATCCTTAAAAAGTAGTTTATTTTTTTTATCCTTTGAAACGTAATTGAGTCCATGCTTTGTACCTGAATCTTATACTGTAATTTTTAATGCTAGCCATTTCTTGAGTTCTCTATCAAATAAATAGTAAATGTGTCATTCCAGTACATTCCCTCTCCCCTCTGCTAATCTAACTGTGTAGTTCTTTGAAGGAGTTCATTTTATAAATTACTTCAGAAGCATCCAGATCTCAGAGGGATTTTTTTTACAGTTTTATGATTGGTTTAATTTTCTTACTTGTTCATATGATTCTCATGACATGGGAACAGTTATATGTTCTTTACCTGGGAAAGTCAGGGGAAAGGATTTTTTTCTTTTTAGCAATGATTTTTAGACTATTGGATGTTGCATATATAAGTAAAATCGTATTTTATTTTGGTCACCATAAAGTTAAATGTGCCCTAAGTCTAGTGCTGAGTAAGGCTATGGTAAGAAAAATTTGAGCTTCCCTGGTGGCTCAGATGATGAAGAATCTGCCTGCAATGCAGGAGACCTGGGTTTGATTCCTGGGTCTGGAATCAGTATCCCTGGAGAAGGAAATGACAACCCACTCCAGGATTCTTCTTGCCTGGGAAATCCTGTGGACAGAGGAGCCTGTTCCTGTGGACAGAGGAACTTTGTAGTAAGGTTGAAAAATCTGAAACACCTTTTCATCCAAGCTGTTCTTTTATTTGGCTCATTGTCTGAATGCTGTCTCATCCTGCAGGTTGCAGAGGATTGAATGATAATTTGCTTCCCGGGTGAGCCTGTGATATAGGCCCATTCCAGTTCTCATATTTGATGATCATTATATATAATGATAGAGAATGCTTAAATACCCTATCAGTCATTTTGGAAACATTAGATAGTAATTATCTGGTATCACCTGACATGGGTACCAAAGTGATTATCATTTATTATGCTACGGAGTCATGAAAAGTGACAGATAATCCTTTGCTATAATTATGAAATAAGCATTACCATATGAAAAAAGAAGAGAAATGTAATAACCAGTGCCTTTTTTTTCCTCTCCCATTTGTCCTTTGACGCAGGTACAGCTTGGCCAAGTGGAAATCAAATGCCCTATCACTGAGTGCTTTGAATTCCTGGAAGAAACAATGGTTGTCTATAACCTGACACATGAAGACTCCATCAAATACAAGTACTTCTTGGAACTTGGCCGTATTGATGCCAGCACCAAGCCATGTCCTCAGTGCAAGCACTTTACAACCTTCAAGAAAAAAGGACATATTCCCACCCCTTCCAGATCAGAAAGCAAATACAAAGTAAGCATGTTCACCAGAGTTGTGGGTTAGATGTCACATAATGAGAGCAGCCAAGTTAGGCCAACTTATGGTAGGCATTAAGTGGGCTTGCTTCCCTTATCGGAGTCCAAGGTGAGTATACAGCGGCTGTAATTCTGAAAATGTGTGGTTTGGGGATGCTGCTAATGGGAAAGTACTCGTGAGGATTTAATTAAAGTTCTCCTTTGTCTTTAACCTGTTTAAAATTCACTCATAGCCAAATTAAAAGACTAGTTTTTAAAGTAATTATCACTGCTGTTACTAAATATTAAATAAATGTGTGTTAGTTGCTCAGTCATGTCCGACTCTTTGTGACCCCACGGACTGGAGCCCGCCAGGCTCCTCCATCCATGTAATTTTCTAGGGAGGAATACTGGGGTGGGTTGCCATTCTCTTCTCCAGGGGATCTTCCCGACCCAGGGATCAAACCCAGGTCTCCCACATTGCAGGCAGATGCTTTACTGTCTTGAGTTTTTTTTTCAGTGGACCCAATGTGAATCTATCTGTAATAAGTAAAATAGTGTAATATGCTATTTACTCATTTATTCAGCAAATACAAAATGCCAGTATATGGTGGGCAGTGTGCTAAGTTTGGAGGATTCAGTGGCAAACGTGACATAGTCCTTGCTCAAAAGATGTCTAATGAAGGTGAGAGAGTCATATGTTCTAAAATGATAGTGCAGCATGAGTAGTCATAAGGGGGAAAGGCGAGGATGGGACGCATTGGGAGACTGGGATTAGCATATGGGCACCAATGATTCTATGTAGAAAATGGGTAACTAATGTGAACATACTGTGAAGTCTATTCCGTGCTCTGTGATGACCTGAATGGGAAGGAAATCCAAAAAAGGAGGGGATGTATGTATATGTATAGCTGATGTACTTTGCTGTACAGTATAAACTAACGCAACTCTCCTCCAATGAAACTTTAAAAAGTAATATGAGTACTCATAAAACAGAAACGTGAAGCCCAGTAGACTTGTGCTTTGCGAACACTGACAGAAGAGGGGGGCTGGCATGTCAGGAAGGGCTTCCTGGAGAAGAGGCAGTTCTGCAGGCAGATACACAGGGGAGGTCGTTTCAGAGCCAGGGAGGAGGAAGTGCCAGGCCCAGAGGCGGAGGCAGGCTGCTGAAAGCAAGCGCTTGGTAGAGCCAGTGGACAGAGAGTAACTTTAAGAACAGGCAGCAGGTCAGGTAGTTAAGAGCAGATCATGTTGAGTCTTTCACCCTGTAACTCAGACTTGAATTTAAGTCTGCTGGCGTTACAGAAGGATCATTCTGGCAGCATATGGAAGGTATCAGAAGAAGGCAAGACTGAAGGCAGGGAAACACAGCAACAGCAGCAGGAGCAACCCGTGCTTCACTGCCCTGACTGTACATTGGAATCTCCCGGGGAGCTTTCAGGCACACCAGTTCTCAGTCCCTAAACCCTCCCTAACAACTGTCTTCCAAATTTTTGAATCTCACCAAGTGGCTCTAATAGGCAGCAGAACTGGGAACCTTGGCAATAAATGAAGCAGAAGTAAATACAAACTAAATATTGTTGATCAGGAAGCAGTTGAAAGTCTTGGTAATAGGTGAGAGATGAAAATCTCAAAGTGAAACTTATTTTTTTATATTTTAGATTTTTATATTTATTTTATTAAGCAACTCAAGAAAAATAAAACTAGTACAGATTTGGGGGATGGTTATTATTGTTTTTCTTAATTACTTTTATAGAAGAGATGATGTATAACAGAAGTGGTAAATAATCTCCCTGTTCTGTACTCTACAGAGTTTTAGGGATAATTCAAATAATTTCTGAAGCAGTGATTTTTTTACTGCTTAGTACAGTGTTTTATACGGAGAAGGAAATGGCAACCCACTCCAGAATTCTTGCCTGGGAAATCCCATAGATAGAAGAGGCTGCGGGGCTACAGTCCGTGAGGTCTCAAGAGTCAGACACGACTTGGTGACTAAACCAGCACCACCCACAGTGTTCACATAGCATTTTCATCATTAAACTCCAAGTTCTCACATTAGTATTAACTACCTGATCTACATGCCTGTACCTGTCTGGATCTTATGAGTAAAGGGAACACAGACAGGGATACTCTAGCAAAGGAACTGTGACATTCATGACTATAGTATGGCACCCTAAACTGATCCCATTTTGGGGGATTAACCAATGGTTATTTGTTAGGTTGACTGTATTTTTTAAAATTCACTTTTCCCAATAACAGAATCCAAATTGGTATAATTTGTCATAATTTTAAGAGTAGTGAATTCAAGTACTTGAATGCAATAATTGAGTCATGAGGCAACAGAAACAGAGAAAAGTTTACTGCTAACATCTAACATGTTCAAGCAATGTAAAATCTCTTCATAATATTCCTTAGAGACTATATTGTGTTTTGCATATATTGATGAAACCCTTAGAATAGTCATTTCAGTATTCTTTCTGAGTCAAGTTATATCAATAATATCCTGATCCAAGATGTCATTCTTTGAGGATTGATTGTGGTTTCTGCTATCAGTTCAGAGGCACTTAACATCCAAGGTTAAGACTGCTTCAAAATATTATAGCTATTTTATACCAGGAAATACTTTTAGTGGATTCCCAGATGGCTCAGTGGTAAAGAATCCACCTGCCATTGCAGGAGACAGATTTGATCCCTGGATTGGTAAGACCGCTTGGAGTAGGAAATGGCAACCCGCTCCAGCATTCTTGCCTGGAAGATTCCATGGATAGAGGAGCCTGGCGGGCTATAGTCCGTGGGGTCACAAAGAGTCAGACACAATTGAGTATGCATGCATATACTTTTAGTATATCACACATGTTATATCCTATTTGAATATTCCATTTAAATAGGTTTTTGTAAGTTTTTTGTACTCTGCAGATGGAAAAAGAATAAACAGACTATATCAACAAGCAGGAACAAGAATTCTTAAGGGCAAGCTTATCTTTCCAGGCTCTCACTCAACATCTTTTGGCAGCAGTTCAGTAAATAGAGCTTTTCATTATGTTCTGAACACCACAAAATTCTTATTATATGAAATAGAACAAGCACATTCCTGAATTGAGAAACTTACGTTGAGACAACTTTGCCTGTGGACAAATCCAATCTTTCTCATTCCTAACATTTGTCTTCTCAACCCTGAAACTCATGAGGCCAAGAAGTTTTACCATTCCACTTCTATGAGATTGATTTCACTTGACATTTAGAAATCTAATTTCTAACCTAAACAGTTTCTATAATTCATTAATGCAGCTCCAAATGCATGTTAATACAGAGAACTAGTTAGCTTGGGGAAAATAAAAATGGCTGGGCTGTAACGGTGCTCAGGTGACGCCTGGAGACAGGCACATCACCAGCACCTGAAGGTTTTCTCCATAGCAATTATCATCTGGGATTTTATGGTGTATTTGTGAGGTTATTTGCTTAAAGTCTCTCCCACTGGTCTCTAGGAGACCAGGTCCAGACTTGCTTACTGCTGATAACCTGTGTCAAACACTCTGTCTGATAGAGTCTTGTCTCAAAATACATTTCATGAGGGAACTAATCAATGGGCCAGTGCATAAATAATAATGTGTACTGTAATAAATGTGGGTGGAAAATGCTGAGCGCATAGGAGAAGAAAGGGCAGGAGAGGTTGGGAAAGCTTCATTAAAGGGCAAATGCATTAAGCTAAACCTTGAAATGTTGAATTTGCTATGCTGGAAAAGGTTGGTCAGAGCACAGGCAAACCAGATTTAAATTCTTAGCCTGCCATATGCTAGCTCTGTAACCTTAAGAACAGCTTCTGCATCTTTTACTGGTGGTAGAAATAATACCTGTCATAAGAGTGTAATAAGGATTAAGTAAGATCACACGTATAAAGTGCATAGCACCATGTCTGATATATCCTAAGTGCGCAACACATGCTAGAAATTAGTATGCTTATTATCATTATTAGGAAAAGTCAGCAGAATGAACAACCTTGGGTTATTAGGGAGGGGATGGAAGAATCAAAAAGAATAGAGGTAGGATAAAAGATTGGGTGACTGATGAATGGTCAGAGTGAAAGGGGGATGAAATAGACTTTAAGTTCTTTGAGTTTAAAGAACTTTGGAGCATCAATGAGATGTCCATAAGTCTTGGATCTAATGCTAGGAGTGATCTGATGGAAATCATTAATATTTGGGAAGAGGAGGAGGTCACTGAATTCACAGAAATGAAAACTATGTGTTTGGGAGGTAGGAAAAGTTAGTTTCTCGTGGGAAAGACTAGAGGATTGCAAACAACTTAAATATACTTATTTTACTCCTAGGAGTTTTACTGAGGTACGGGCAATTCTGGGTTTCCTTCTTATTTCCAAGTGTAGACCAAGAAATGATCCCTCTTTTCACATTATTTGGAGTAAGTTGAAGAACATGCATAAATCAACAAGGGAACATGTTGGAAATAATCCTTTTTATGGTTTCCTTGAGGCAAAACTCACAGTCATCCCTACTCTTCTTCCCACAAATATTAAGCTGAACCTTGATAATTCACAGAATGGTGCTTTGACTCATCATAAGGTGAAAAAAGCCAATAAAACATCCTGAGGAAACTCCCTCTGTGTTCTTACCTTATGTCTTATGTATTACTTTCCCTCTTATAACTATAAATCTTCTGGTTAGAAGTCACAGTTTATAAAACTGCACAAATACAGTATTTCTTCATGTGAGAGAGAACTTTTCTAAGGTCTTTAAGAATGTAATCAAGTCAATGGGTCTGTTGCTCCTAAGTGATAGACTTTAAAGTATGCTTAAGTGAAAGGCTGGAATTCTGGTACTACCTAACTGACTTTCTTCCTGTGTCTGTCATTCAGTCTCCAATGACCTGTCCTATACTCCAGAAAGATGCCTCTTTGGCGTCTTTTGGAGTGCTTCTCCACGCTTCCTTAGCATCTCAATTTCTGTTTGGGGTCAGCTGAGGGTTGGCACTGGTAGGGAAGGAGAGAGTGGAAAGAGAGCATCGTGCGTGCATTATTCTGTCCATGGGATTTCCCAGGCAAGAATACTGGAGTGGGTTGCCTTTTCCTTCTCCAAAGGATCTTTCCAACCCAGGGATGGAACCCGAATCTCCTGCAATGCAGACAAGTCTCCTGCATTGTAGGTGGGTTCTTTACCAACAGGGCCGCCAGGGAAGGCCCATTCCCTTCCTACTTCAGTGCAAAGCTCTAGCAGTAGCTGTGTCCCTCCGTGACTGGGGCTTCCCTCTAGAGGGCCCTCCCCTGCCCCCTCCCATGTTTCCAGTGCTCACTAGGCTCCAGAGAATTCATCCCTTGTCTCTTTGGCCCTAGGAGTGGCAATGACTTCCTACCGCTTCTGCTTCTAGGGACCTGCCAGTCTTTTGTTCAAATCTACCTGCACCTCTCCAGTCATACTTCTAATAAACAATTTTCATTTATATATACATAGATTAAAAAGTCAATAAAATGTGCTTAAGCTTCCTTCTAGTAAGAAGACAGTTTGAGAATGTCTTTTTCCATCTATAAAAATGTTTACAGCTTTCCCGTGGAAGTGCAGTTAGCATGCTGCTCCACTCCTGTTTTCCCTCGACACCATCACTTTAAGTTGACAGTGTTGACAAATCAAGAGTCAGCTTGTGCCTCAGCCTGGCAAGATCAGTTTAGCTCATGACACACACTGAATTCTCTTGGCAGTAATGCATCATGAATGTCAGGAGCTGAGAGAAAACAAGTATAGTTTCTTAAATGATTGTTGCTAGCATAGATTTGTGAGGGAGATAGATGGAATTCTTGATTCTGGTTTGAAGAAGCCATTTGTGGGGAGGGATCAGTTAGGAGGTTGGGAGTAACATAGATACACGGAGTGAGTGAAGTCTCTTAGTCGTGTCTGACTCTTTGTGACCCCATGGACTGTAACCTATCAGGCTCCTCTGACCATGGGATTTTCCAGGCAAGAACACTGGAGTGGGTTGTCTTTTCCTTCTCCAGGGGATCTTCCCAACCCAGGGATCGAACCCGGGTCTCCTGCATGGCAGGCAGACGCTTTACTGTCTGAGCCACCAGGGAAGCTGGTATAGACACACTACTATATATAAAGTAGATAATTAACAAGGACCTACTGTATAGCATAGGGAACTCTACTTAATATTCTGTAATAACCTAAATGGTAAAAGAATCGGAAGAAGAATGTGTGTGTGCTCAGTCACTTCAGTCATGTCCAAGTCTTTGCAACCCAGTGGACAGTAGCCCACAAGGCTCCTCCATCCATGGGATTCTCCAAGTGTGAATACTGCATTGGGTTGCCGTGCCCTCCTCCAGGGGATCTTCCTGACTCAGGGATCAAGCCTGTCCCTCCTGTGTCTCCTACACTGGCAGGTGGGTTCTTTACCACTAGCATTACCTGGGAAACCCCTTAAGAAGAACAGATGTATACGTATAACTGAATCACTTTGCTGTACACCTGAAATTAATNCTGACTCAGGGATCAAGCCTGTCCCTCCTGTGTCTCCTACACTGGCAGGTGGGTTCTTTACCACTAGCATTACCTGGGAAACCCCTTAAGAAGAACAGATGTATACGTATAACTGAATCACTTTGCTGTACACCTGAAATTAATACAGTTTTGTAAGTCAACTAAATTTTTTAAAACAGGAAAGCTATCGTAAACAGAGGCTGTTATATATGTGTCCACTGAAAAAAATGTGTCATGCTGAATTATGATGCAAGGCCTAATAATTTTATTAGAATGCATTTGTACCTCTAGTTTCTAATGAGGTNATTTCATTAAAATCAATATATTGTCCTAATTTTAATATGCAATGGTTTAGTTGCTAATTGTTATCTGACTCTTGCGACCCCATGGAGTATATAGCCTGCCAGGCTCCTCTGTCCATGGGATTCTCCAGGCAAGAATACTGGAGTGGGTTGCCATTTCCTTCTCCAGGGTATCTTCCTGAGCCAGGAATCAAATCCAAGTCTCCTGAGTTGCAGGCAGGTTCTTTCCTGACTGAGCTACGAGGGAATCCCCATTTTAAAAAATATAGAATAATAAATAAATAAATATAAACAAAATAATATAGACTATCAAATATTATATATTCACCTGTTGTTATTCTTATAGAATAGTAGAATAGAATAACAATAAGTGAATATTTCAACGTGTAAATGCTCAGGTACCATGGCATTAAAAGACAAGAAGCAGCAATCAGATTTTTGAACCCATTTAAAATGGGTTCATAAATTTGGATTTAAGAAACCATGAAAGGAAGCTTAAATATTATCAATACCTATCCTTTTATTTGAAGACAATATAGTATATTTATATGTATGTATGTATGCTTATAAATGTATGCGTATATACATATGAATACATGTGATTATATTCCTAGAAAATTCAGGATACATTAAAACCACACATAAATCTTTGAAACATATTTATTCTGTAGTTATATAGTAATTAGAAAATTATCTGTTAAAACCGTACAAACAATATTTTGTGTTTATATGTAAGATGAACTTAGGTCCCGTGTTCATATATTTATAAATAGACTTTCTTATAGTCTGGTGTATCAGAAAATAATATGGATGGAACCTAATCCTCTGCTGAGCAAAATGTCTGAAACATTGAAGAACAACCCCAAATGCCAGCATCAGCCGCCTTTGTGACTGCCAAACATCCCTTTACCGAAGAAATTCTGAAACATCTCCAAGGGACTGAGAGTCTGTGTGGAGGGCCTCTGATAGAGATGCGGGCTTCTAAGAGGATTTCTAGTGAGCTGTGTGGGCACAGAAGAGTGGAGTAAAAATCTGCCCATTTTCTGTGTGGATACCAATGGGGCCAGTTTTTCTGAAGGATTTAAAGCTTTCTGTGATGGTTCATTTCCTTTCCTTTTCATTTCATTTCCAGCTTTAAAAATTGCTTTTTATTTCTGCAGTAAACTCATCTTAGAATTCCAGACAGGATGCGCATTTTGCTGGTAGCAGCAGTCAGTAGGCAAACAGACAGTTTGGAGAGGTATGAGGGAAGATTTGCATCAAGAGCATAAGCAGCATCTTCGCTTGCTTGCCTTCATGGACTTCTCCAACATAGATCCCTCTGCTGTCCCCAAGATGGACCTTCTCATAGTCTCTCCATCTCAGTGAATGGCAGCACCAACCTTCTAGCTGCTCAAGTCAAGAATCTGACCTCATTCTCTCACACCCCACGTACCATCAGTCCTCAGCTTCTGTAGATCGTACCATCAAAATATATTCAGAATTTGACTATATCTCAGCACCCCCACTGTCACTAATCTGGTTCAGGACATCAACATCTTTTTCTCTCGAAGACTTTTGCCACAACCTCCTGATGGTTTCTTACTCTTCACAGGGTCTTAACCCAGCAGCCAGAAGGAGTCTGTTTAAACATAAGGAAGATTACATACTCCCTGCTCAAAATCCTCCGTGTCTCCCTTCTCACACAGAGCAAAAGCTAGTCCTTATAGTGACTATAAGACACATCGCACTCTGCTCACACTTCCAGCCCATTATCCCTCTGACATCATTTTCCACTTCCTTCGCCCTCCACCAGCCACTCTGTCCCCCTTGCTATGCTTCAGAAGCACCAGGCGTGTTCCCTTCTCAGGGTCTCCATACCACTCTTCCTTTTGCATTCCCCAGATACCTACACACCCAGCTCTCCCCCTTCATGTCTTCGAACAAAATTCAGCTTTCTCCTACCTTATGCCCTTTATAGGCTTTGTTTTATTTTCTCCATAGCACCATAGTGCTATCACTATTTAAAATAGTGGATATATTTTGCATCTTGAGAGCAGGGGTTTTGATCTGTTCTTATCCTTGAGATACCTTGAACATTTAAAAGTGATGCTGGGCACTGTTCAGGACTGAATGGACAGTTGATGAATGAATGAATGTCATTTTACTTTACTCCTTACGTGAACTTTTAGTGAGACTCCATCACGGGCTCTGTACATGGTTGTTTTTCTCATGAAACCCACACAAGGGAACACATAGAGGTTATGCGGGAAGATGACAAAACACTGTTGCACTTCAGTAGGGCTTTGCATAGAGTATTATAGATGAGTACATGGTAAAGGGGGTATCTCCATTCATCTTGGGGAAACCAGGGAGAGCTATGTTATTGAGAATTCCTGGGTGGATTTTGACATAATGAAAGGTATCCAGGGGTGAGAGTATAACCCTTAAAGCACGGGACACAGAGCCAGGAAGTGAGTGTTGTGTAGTGGAGCCACAAGTGTTCTGTAGTTCCTTTAGAGTAAGGTTCACAGAAGGAAGTGGTGAAAGGTGGGGGTAACAGATACAAACAGAAGCCTGGGCCTTGCATGCAATGTTAAGAAATTTGGATTTCATCCTCCAGACTGAAAGTTGTAAACAAGGGAATGGTGTGGTATCCAATTTATATCAATATTTTAGGTTGGTTGCTGTTGATTGTATGAAGGTAGTTGTAGACATCTAGAAGGAAATGATGATTGTATGAGCGGAGGTAATGGTCAAAGGCTGGAGAAGAGAAGAAGGGCTCGATAAATATCCTGGGGCTAACTGTCTGATCTTGATAGATAGCTGGAAGTGAGAAGAGGATAATGACTAGATATTTAGCTTACGTATCTAAATGGATGGTGATGATACCATAAAAAGTGCAAGTGTTAGCTGCTCAGTCATGTCTGACTCAGCGACCCCATAGACTGTAGCCTGCCAGGCTCCTCTGTCCATGGGATTTTCCAGGCAAGAATACTGGAGTGGGTTGCCATTCCCTTCTCCAGAGGACCTTCCTGACCAAGAGACTGAGCCCGAGTCTCCTACATCGCAGGCAAATTCTTTACCGTCTGGATCATGGTACCCAGATATCATAAACTGAGATAAAGTAATGGAGATAGAGTTGCTTTTGTTGTTGTTGGGCTAGGGAACCTTGCAGTGATTGTGAGTTTGGTTCTGCTTGATTGACTTTGAGATGGCTGTAAGGCATACAGGTGTATATGACTCTGCAGCTCAGGAGCGAGGTCTGCAGTGGTAATTTAAAAATGAAATCCAGTGGAGGGAAGTTTTGAGTATGGAAGAGACTACACAAAGAGTGTATGCAAAGTGGTGATTCATGGATGGAATTAAGAGATAAGTGAAGAAATAGGAACCTAAGAGAGATAGGAGCATCTGGCGGAAAAAAAGGTGTCATTGAAGCAAAAGTACATCAAAGGTCAGAGGGAAGTAGTGACCAACTGATTAAATGACACTGAGAAATACAGTAATATAAGAATTAAAAATGTATTCATTGGATTTGGCAATTAGAGGGCATGGATAATACTCACTTGTTCTTTTAATAAATAAGGCATATTGAGAACATGCTATGTGACAGGATCTGTGCAACTCCCTCTAATAAAGTAACAAACAAGATGTATGTGATACGGACCCTTTCAGATCTTATCAACTGGGAGAGTAGAGCGTCTGAGCAGAGAGATACGTATAACTAAGAGGTTTAAAATAGAGACTGAGAAATACTGGGATAGGGCTAGTATAGGTTGCTTCTCATTTTATGGATGATGATATTGTTGTTCAGTCACTCAGTTGTGTCCGACTCTTTGCGACTCCATGGATTGCAGCATGCCAAGCTTCTCTGTCCTTCACTATCTTCTGAAGTTTGTTCAAATTCATGTCCACTGAGGCGGTGATGTTATCTAGTCATCTCACTCATGTATCATTTCATGGATACAGTACCCTGAATATACTGTTCTGGGAATGGTCTCCCTACCTCTGAGTCTTCTTAACTGGTGAACTTAACTTGTTCTTCATTTCTCAAATCAACCGATACTTCCTTAGACAAGCCTCTTCTGACCCATAGATCAGATCAAGCTCCTTCTGTTAAGTACTCTCTTCATGCCTTCTCCTTCTCCTTCATAGCATTTATCATAGCTTATGAGTATCTGTTTACTTGTACAATTTATCCTGTCCATCAGTTGGACGGTAAAGAAGGCAGAGTGCCAGAAAATCGATGCCTTAGAACTAATACTGGAGACGACTCCTGAGAGTCCCTTGGACAGCACGGAGATCGAACCAGTCAATCCTAAAGGAAATCCACCTTGAATATTCATTGGAAGGACTGATGCTGAAGCTGAGACTCCAATATTTTGGTCACCTGATGCGAACAGCTGACTTGTTGAAAAAGTCCCTGATGCTGGGAAACATTGAGGGCAGGAGAAGAGGGCATCAGAGGATGAGATGGCTGGATGGCATCACCAGTGAACATGAACTTGGGCAAACTTTAGGAGATAGTGAGGGATAGAAAGGCCTGGCATGCTGCAGTCCATGGGGTCGAAAAGAGCTGGGCATGACTGAGTGATTGAACAACAGCAACAACATCAGTACATTAGACTAAAAGCTCCTTAAGGCCAGAAGCCATATTGGCTTTTATCAGTGAGCAAATAAATATTTATTAAATTAATGAGTGACTATTTCCTGGAGAAACACAGTTGATCTGGATGTTTCAGTAACATGGGATTGCATTCAACTGCGGATGAATCAAGAAATGAGTAAGAAAGGCAGTGAGAATAGACTATTCTTTTAAGAAGCTTAGTTAACATGGAAGGGTGAGGGTAATCATTGGCTAGAAGGTCATGTGGAATTAAAGGAAGGATTTATTAGGATGGGGAGACTTGTGAACTATTAGCAGGCTAAGTGGTGCACAGCCACAGAAGGCAAGGGGTAAAGATGAATGAGAAGGAGGGGAAAACAGACATCTGGAAATTTCTGAGGACTTGGGTTATGGAATCAAGGGAAGTATGGTCAAGAAGAAGGAAGAAACTTAGGGGCTAATTTGTAGTACAGTTCTACTCTGAGGAATAAGAACTGGACAGTCTTCTCACTCTTCTTCAAAGAATGTGTCATCATAAATCAATCATAAGACTGAATTATATATGAAATTCTCTATAAGAAAGAAAACCAGTACATTCAGTTCAGTTCAGTCGCTCAGTCATGTCTGACTCTTTGCGACCCCATGAATCGCAGCACACCAGGCCTCCCTGTCCATCACCAACTCCCAAGTTCACTCAAACTCGTGTCCATTGAGTCGGTGATGCCATCC
>SJYW01020213.1:3291772-3332818 GCA_006410735.1 Raphicerus campestris | reverse complement strand
CGAAGAAATTCTGAAACATCTCCAAGGGACTGAGAGTCTGTGTGGAGGGCCTCTGATAGAGATGCGGGCTTCTAAGAGGATTTCTAGTGAGCTGTGTGGGCACAGAAGAGTGGAGTAAAAATCTGCCCATTTTCTGTGTGGATACCAATGGGGCCAGTTTTTCTGAAGGATTTAAAGCTTTCTGTGATGGTTCATTTCCTTTCCTTTTCATTTCATTTCCAGCTTTAAAAATTGCTTTTTATTTCTGCAGTAAACTCATCTTAGAATTCCAGACAGGATGCGTATTTTGCTGGTAGCAGCAGTCAGTAGGCAAACAGACAGTTTGGAGAGGTATGAGGGAAGATTTGCATCAAGAGCATAAGCAGCATCTTCGCTTGCTTGCCTTCATGGACTTCTTCAACATAGATCCCTCTGCTGTCCCCAAGATGGACCTTCTCATAGTCTCTCCATCTCAGTGAATGGCAGCACCAACCTTCTAGCTGCTCAAGTCAAGAATCTGACCTCATTCTCTCACACCCCACGTACCATCAGTCCTCAGCTTCTGTAGATCGTACCATCAAAATATATTCAGAATTTGACTATATCTCAGCACCCCCACTGTCACTAATCTGGTTCAGGACATCAACATCTTTTTCTCTCGAAGACTTTTGCCACAACCTCCTGATGGTTTCTTACTCTTCACAGGGTCTTAACCCAGCAGCCAGAAGGAGTCTGTTTAAACATAAGGAAGATTACATACTCCCTGCTCAAAATCCTCCGTGTCTCCCTTCTCACACAGAGCAAAAGCTAGTCCTTATAGTGACTATAAGACACATCGCACTCTGCTCACACTTCCAGCCCATTATCCCTCTGACATCATTTTCCACTTCCTTCGCCCTCCACCAGCCACTCTGTCCCCCTTGCTATGCTTCAGAAGCACCAGGCGTGTTCCCTTCTCAGGGTCTCCATACCACTCTTCCTTTTGCATTCCCCAGATACCTACACACCCAGCTCTCCCCCTTCATGTCTTCGAACAAAATTCAGCTTTCTCCTACCTTATGCCCTTTATAGGCTTTGTTTTATTTTCTCCATAGCACCATAGTGCTATCACTATTTAAAATAGTGGATATATTTTGCATCTTGAGAGCAGGGGTTTTGATCTGTTCTTATCCTTGAGATACCTTGAACATTTAAAAGTGATGCTGGGCACTGTTCAGGACTGAATGGACAGTTGATGAATGAATGAATGTCATTTTACTTTACTCCTTACGTGAACTTTTAGTGAGACTCCATCACGGGCTCTGTACATGGTTGTTTTTCTCATGAAACCCACACAAGGGAACACATAGAGGTTATGCGGGAAGATGACAAAACACTGTTGCACTTCAGTAGGGCTTTGCATAGAGTATTATAGATGAGTACATGGTAAAGGGGGTATCTCCATTCATCTTGGGGAAACCAGGGAGAGCTATGTTATTGAGAATTCCTGGGTGGATTTTGACATAATGAAAGGTATCCAGGGGTGAGAGTATAACCCTTAAAGCACGGGACACAGAGCCAGGAAGTGAGTGTTGTGTAGTGGAGCCACAAGTGTTTTGTAGTTCCTTTAGAGTAAGGTTCACAGAAGGAAGTGGTGAAAGGTGGGGGTAACAGATACAAACAGAAGCCTGGGCCTTGCATGCAATGTTAAGAAATCTGGATTTCATCCTCCAGACTGAAAGTTGTAAACAAGGGAATGGTGTGGTATCCAATTTATATCAATATTTTAGGTTGGTTGCTGTTGATTGTATGAAGGTAGTTGTAGACATCTAGAAGGAAATGATGATTGTATGAGCGGAGGTAATGGTCAAAGGCTGGAGAAGAGAAGAAGGGCTCGATAAATATCCTGGGGCTAACTGTCTGATCTTGATAGATAGCTGGAAGTGAGAAGAGGATAATGACTAGATATTTAGCTTACGTATCTAAATGGATGGTGATGATACCATAAAAAGTGCAAGTGTTAGCTGCTGAGTCATGTCTGACTCAGCGACCCCATAGACTGTAGCCTGCCAGGCTCCTCTGTCCATGGGATTTTCCAGGCAAGAATACTGGAGTGGGTTGCCATTCCCTTCTCCAGAGGACCTTCCTGACCAAGAGACTGAGCCCGAGTCTCCTACATCGCAGGCAAATTCTTTACCGTCTGGATCATGGTACCCAGATATCATAAACTGAGATAAAGTAATGGAGATAGAGTTGCTTTTGTTGTTGTTGGGCTAGGGAACCTTGCAGTGATTGTGAGTTTGGTTCTGCTTGATTGACTTTGAGAAGGCTGTAAGGCATACAGGTGTATATGACTCTGCAGCTCAGGAGCGAGGTCTGCAGTGGTAATTTAAAAATGAAATCCAGTGGAGGGAAGTTTTGAGTATGGAAGAGACTACACAAAGAGTGTATGCAAAGTGGTGATTCATGGATGGAATTAAGAGATAAGTGAAGAAATAGGAACCTAAGAGAGATAGGAGCATCTGGCGGAAAAAAAGGTGTCATTGAAGCAAAAGTACATCAAAGGTCAGAGGGAAGTAGTGACCAACTGATTAAATGACACTGAGAAATACAGTAATATAAGAATTAAAAATGTATTCATTGGATTTGGCAATTAGAGGGCATGGATAATACTCACTTGTTCTTTTAATAAATAAGGCATATTGAGAACATGCTATGTGACAGGATCTGTGCAACTCCCTCTAATAAAGTAACAAACAAGATGTATGTGATACGGACCCTTTCAGATCTTATCAACTGGGAGAGTAGAGCGTCTGAGCAGAGAGATACGTATAATTAAGAGGTTTAAAATAGAGACTGAGAAATACTGGGATAGGGCTAGTATAGGTTGCTTCTCATTTTATGGATGATGATGTTGTTGTTCAGTCACTCAGTTGTGTCCGACTCTTTGCGACTCCATGGATTGCAGCATGCCAAGCTTCTCTGTCCTTCACTATCTTCTGAAGTTTGTTCAAATTCATGTCCACTGAGGCGGTGATGTTATCTAGTCATCTCACTCATGTATCATTTCATGGATACAGTACCCTGAATATACTGTTCTGGGAATGGTCTCCCTACCTCTGAGTCTTCTTAACTGGTGAACTTAACTTGTTCTTCATTTCTCAAATCAACCGATACTTCCTTAGACAAGCCTCTTCTGACCCATAGATCAGATCAAGCTCCTTCTGTTAAGTACTCTCTTCATGCCTTCTCCTTCTCCTTCATAGCATTTATCATAGCTTATGAGTATCTGTTTACTTGTACAATTTATCCTGTCCATCAGTTGGACGGTAAAGAAGGCAGAGTGCCAGAAAATCGATGCCTTAGAACTAATACTGGAGACGACTCCTGAGAGTCCCTTGGACAGCACGGAGATCGAACCAGTCAATCCTAAAGGAAATCCACCTTGAATATTCATTGGAAGGACTGATGCTGAAGCTGAGACTCCAATATTTTGGTCACCTGATGCGAACAGCTGACTTGTTGAAAAAGTCCCTGATGCTGGGAAACATTGAGGGCAGGAGAAGAGGGCATCAGAGGATGAGATGGCTGGATGGCATCACCAGTGAACATGAACTTGGGCAAACTTTAGGAGATAGTGAGGGATAGAAAGGCCTGGCATGCTGCAGTCCATGGGGTCGAAAAGAGCTGGGCATGACTGAGTGATTGAACAACAGCAACAACATCAGTACATTAGACTAAAAGCTCCTTAAGGCCAGAAGCCATATTGGCTTTTATCAGTGAGCAAATAAATATTTATTAAATTAATGAGTGACTATTTCCTGGAGAAACACAGTTGATCTGGATGTTTCAGTAACATGGGATTGCATTCAACTGCGGATGAATCAAGAAATGAGTAAGAAAGGCAGTGAGAATAGACTATTCTTTTAAGAAGCTTAGTTAACATGGAAGGGTGAGGGTAATCATTGGCTAGAAGGTCATGTGGAATTAAAGGAAGGATTTATTAGGATGGGGAGACTTGTGAACTATTAGCAGGCTAAGTGGTGCACAGCCACAGAAGGCAAGGGGTAAAGATGAATGAGAAGGAGGGGAAAACAGACATCTGGAAATTTCTGAGGACTTGGGTTATGGAATCAAGGGAAGTATGGTCAAGAAGAAGGAAGAAACTTAGGGGCTAATTTGTAGTACAGTTCTACTCTGAGGAATAAGAACTGGACAGTCTTCTCACTCTTCTTCAAAGAATGTGTCATCATAAATCAATCATAAGACTGAATTATATATGAAATTCTCTATAAGAAAGAAAACCAGTACATTCAGTTCAGTTCAGTCGCTCAGTCATGTCTGACTCTTTGCGACCCCATGAATCGCAGCACACCAGGCCTCCCTGTCCATCACCAACTCCCAAGTTCACTCAAACTCGTGTCCATTGAGTCGGTGATGCCATCCAGCCATCTCATCCTCTATCGTCCCCTTCTCCTCCTGCCTTCAATCTTTCCTAGCATCAGGGTCTTCTCCAGTGAGTCAGCTCTTCACATCAGGTGGCCAAAGTACATTACATTAGAGGACAATTGAAGTTAGAGTATGGCTTTTAAAAACTAACACAGCAGGAGACACCAAATGATTTTGAAATCAACATCTTATTTATTTTTTACAGAATAGTTTACCAAAATAGAGGCAACCACAGTTGACACTACAGGATTCCTGCTGCTTAGCCACCCTTTCCCTGTCTTTCTGTTCCAGATTTTGATAGTTACTATTTTAGTTCTTTTGATTATCTTTCACCTTTAAATACTGTAGAGAGACTTCTGTCCAGTGTCTAACAGTTTAGGCACAGATGAGGATCTAGTCCTCCTACAATTCTTGCTACTTCCCTGTTTCCCATTTGCTATAAGCTGTAACTTTGTTTTTATATTGTCAAATTTAATAACCTCCACACTCTATTCTAATGTTTACTACGTTTTTCCCTAAAGAATGATTCTAATATTTGAAAACCAGTTGAGTGTTTATGTATCAAGAACATATAATTATGGAAACAAGGATTACATTTCCCTGTCTATGGAATCCCAGCTTCTAGGAAACATGCCCCTTGCATCTTTGTGCACTCTGTTACTCAATTATGCTCTAGTTTGTTATGCCTCATGTTTGAACCTTACACATCCTTTATTTTGTTTTGCTTTTCCTGAAAGTCCTTATTGTTTTTCTTCCTTCCTTATTGGGAATAGAAATACCCACTTTATTTATCATGTTATTTGATATTTAGTTCCTTATAAATTTTATTGCTTGTTGTATATTCCATTGTTATTTTTTGAAGACATTCTTGAAACCAGCTGACTTCCTGTTCTAAATTGGACTGATTGCTTTGGAACACATTCGCGGAGATTTCTTACACCTTTTTTGTATGTGGTAACATTGTCCTTCTTGACCTGCACATTCACTGGATGAAGTGCTTCCTTAAGTCATGGCCCCAGAAAAGGCACAGAGGAGTCTTAGCATCTCTAGAATTGTTTCATTTTTGCCCTTATTATTGTTTGTTTCACAATTGGGCAAGTAATTCTAGGTACATGTTTTTAATCAGGTCTTTGAAGGCTTTGCATATATGTTTGCTCTTAAAATATCCCTGTGTTGGGGTTTCTTTGGTGGCTCAGTGTTAGAGAATCTGCCTGCCAGATCAGGAGATGTGGGTTCCATCCCTGGTCCAGGGAGATCCCACGTGCCGCTTAACAGCTGAGCCCATGTGCCACAACTGTTGATCCTGTGCTCTGGAGCCCGGGAGCTGCAGTTACTGAGCCCACGTGCTGCAACTACGAAGCCTGTGCCCTGGAGCCCATGCCCTTCTCCCCAACAAGAGACGCTGCTGCAGTGAGGAGCCCGCATACTGCCCCTGGAGAGCAGCCCCCACACACCGCAGTGGAAGAAGGGCCTGCACGGCACTGAAGACCAGGCGCGGCCAAAGATAGAGTCATTAAGAAACAATCCCTGTGCGGTGGAGAATTAGTATAGTGAGATCAGTTAGGAACTAAGAGTTAGTCATCAGATCTCCAAAACCTTCTCTCATAAGTATTGTTTCTAATTCATCCCTCCCAATATCAAAGCCACTGAGGCAAGTGCATATATTAACATCATTTTATACATAGACTAAATCTCACTGGGAACAGTAATAAATAACAGTTAATTTAGTTATCACTTCCCACTTAAAGGATAAAATAAATCTTCAATTCTTGGTGAAGGTGGAGATAAAGACTTGTAGGCAGATGTGTACTGATTTAGTTATAAAATGGGTTGGATATATAGCAGTACATTTATTGTTATTTTTCCACCTTAGAATTAAGCAGAATCTGTATGAAAATAAACAGCTGAATTCTAGCTCAGTAGAACTAGAATTTAAGATAGTTTGTGGGCATTTTATTAAACTAAATGTAAACAGCTTGAAGAGGGGAGTAGATACATTGATTAATGTTTTACTTCAGGTGTTCTTATGTCCTGAAAAGAATGTCATAGGCTCAAAGGTGGTCCATGTTGTCATTTCGATCTACTGCTACTGTGTGGACTTAATATCAAACTCATATTAAAGAAATATCTGGCATATCCTGAGCATTTTATCTTATGACTTGTAAATATAGAGATACATAAGCAACGTATAGTGTTTAAATATTCAGCTCCTTATGTATCGCCATCTTTATTTGATACAGATGGAAAGAAGAAACCCTGTCCATGGTAAAAAATCAAATGACATTTGTGGCTTATGGGCAGTCAGTTTAATCTAGTGGATTAAAAACATCTCATCTGTCTTAACTCTGTCTCCATCTTTTAATTAAATAAATTTTGATGCTGAATTACACTTGGGCAATTAGTTTGTTTTTTAGCAGAGATAAACTGATGAATGTTTTGAAGCTATAATAAGAATGTCTTTAAAGCTTCACTGATAAATAAAATGGACTTTGCATAAATGTGGAGAAGGCAATGGCACCCCACTCCAGTATGCTTGCCTGACAAATCCCGTGGACGGAGGAGCCTGGTAGGCTACAGTCCATANGCAGTCAGTTTAATCTAGTGGATTAAAAACATCTCATCTGTCTTAACTCTGTCTCCATCTTTTAATTAAATAAATTTTGATGCTGAATTACACTTGGGCAATTAGTTTGTTTTTTAGCAGAGATAAACTGATGAATGTTTTGAAGCTATAATAAGAATGTCTTTAAAGCTTCACTGATAAATAAAATGGACTTTGCATAAATGTGGAGAAGGCAATGGCACCCCACTCCAGTATGCTTGCCTGGCAAATCCCGTGGACGGAAGAGCCTGGTAGGCTACAGTCCATAGGGTCTCGAAGAGTCGGACACAACTGAGCAACTTCACTTTCACTTTTCACTTTCATGCATTGGAGAAGGAAATGGCAACCCACTCCAGTGTTCTTGCCTGGAGAATCCCAGGGACAGGGGAGCCTGGTGGGCTGCCATCTATGGGGTCACACAGAGTCGGACACGACTGAAGTGACTTAGCAGTAGCAGTTACATAAATGTAATTTATTTATTTTTTTATAGCATAGTTTAAAGGTTTACTGAAAATTTTAATAGCAAGCCTTCATTCCAAAGGATAAGGAAATCAAATAAAAATATCAATTTGCTTTCTCAGAAGAAGTGACCTTTTTTTCTTAATTTACTTTATTTTTTAATATAAATTTATTTATTTTAATTGGAGGTTAATTACTTTATAATAGTTTGCCATACATCAACATGAACCCGCCACAGATATACACGTGTTCCCCATTCTGAACCCCCCCTCCCTCCTCCCTCCCCGTACCATCCCTCTTTAAACCAAGTTTTAAAAGCTTTGATGTTTTGAAAAGAGGGACCTTTAAAGATATATTCAGGGAACTCATTTAGCACATGAAATTTATCATCCTCTTGGTGTTAGAAGTTCAAAATTATAACTTGCTTATTAGCAAATGTGAAAAGTCATATCTCTTGTTACAAGTTAACTTGCATTATGTCAGTTCATTTCTCTTTTAGCCTGAAGTTATAAAATATTCATATATAACCAAGATATATTTGCAGTAGTATTAAAGGATTCACTATGTACCTGATAGAAGTTCTGAAACCATTTTTTATGATTAAGTCATTGCTGTTATGTGTGTAAACTATTCAAATTACACCATAGAACCACAGAACCCTGCAACATACAGGGTTCCTATAGAGTATTATCAGAGCTTAGAATTTTATCACTTCCTGTGTAGACATATTATTGGACTAACAGTACTTTAGTAGCCGGCTATGTTTTGAGTGTTGTTTTTGAAATAAGGAAAGACTTAAAATAGGCTAGAAATTACAGTCTTTGGTATTTAAATGAATAATGAATATAGCACATAAAGATTTTAGAACATAATAAAAAGTATTACAAACAGATGTAAAGCAACTGTGAAAATTGAATATGAAATTTTGAGGCAAATGAACTGTCAGCGACAAGTTTAATTTATTAGAACAAGTTTCCTGTCAGAAAAAGTTTGAATATTATTTTAAAGGAAGGATGTGGATTAGTCCAGAGGGCAACTAAGCCAAGCAGAAAGACTCAGACATGCCTCGTGCAGGAGGCAGACAGGATGACACTGTCAGCAAAGAATATGATTGACCCTCTGGTTTTATCTTTAAGTTTATAATAAGAGGGTGCTTACCTTCCTGGGTAGCTTAAATGGTAAAGACCCTGCCTACAATGCGAGAGACGTGGGTTCAATCCCTAGGTTGCAAAGAATCCCCTGGAGAAGGCATGGCAACCCACTCTAGTATTCTTGCCTGGAGAAGTCCATGAACAGAGGAGCCTGACGGGCTACAGTCCTCGGGGTCACAAAGAGTCAAGCACAACTGAGCAGCGAACACTCTCACTTTCATGTTAGCATAATAACAAAATAGACATGAATCAAAATCCTTTCTCCATTCATTCAAGCAGAGTACTCTTCTGAGCTCTGGTTATGAATAAACATGCCAGTCTTATGGTTGGTCATGAGGGTAAAGATGCTATGTATGTACAGTTTGGTATATAATAGGCCCCAAGCACATATTAGTCCTTCTCCCTTTATAGGTCACATACAACACTATGGTATGTGGCTGGAAATCTATTAAGATTTATTATCTCCATATCAAGATCAAATAAAACATACAGTCCAAAGGTTGAGGATATGAAGAAGTAACCTTTATTTTGAACGCTTAACAGTTGTCTCTGAACATGTTTTCTCCTAATGCTCAGGTGGTTTAAAGGATGAGAAATAATTCAAGGGTTAAATAGGGCCTTGCCCTACATCTTTCCTAAATGCCATCTGCTCTGCTAAGTGGATGCAGTCACAGCAGTTGTTCGTCAGGCTTATTCATAGAAACAGGCCCTACGGGGCCGTCAGGGGAGAAGTTACCAGGAAGTTGCAGAGTTTAAGCTGCAGAGACCGTCACCTGCATGGGGCCCTTTGTAGGCATGCAGTTTACAATTCGCATGCTTCTCCTTTAAGCGTGTGGTGCTCAGCCATCAATAACTCTTTGCAACTCCATAGACTGTAGCCCACCCATCTCCTCTGTCTGTGGCATTCTCCAGGCAAGAATACTGGAGTGAGTTGCCATTTTCTTCTCCTAGAGATCCTCCTGACCCAGGGACCAAACCTGTGCCTTCTGCATTGACAGGCAAACTCTTTACCACTGCACCCCCTGAACCATTAGATAACCTTAAGGCTTTACAAAACCTGGGTCCATTCTCAAGGGACTGTCAGGTAAAGTGGGAAAAAAATCAATACAATTGAAAAAGATGAGGTGGCCAATAGCAGGAAAAGCAAGTTTGGCTTCTAGTGATCAAATAATGACTGGTAGTTACCTTTGACCACTGATGCCCATATGCCCTTGACACAGCTAGTCCTTGCCTGTCCAGGAAGGCACTCTCTAGTCTAGCATCAGTCTAAGAATCATCCATATGAAGAAGTGACAAAGGAGGTCATCTGGCAACCAGGGAATGTCAGTTACACCGCCCAGGTATTGAGTTCCTCAGTTTTAGGTAAGTGAAGGAGGAGGGATAAATGGAACCAATATTGTACTGATCTGACTCAGTATGTGCCTCCAAAATGGGTTAGTCCCTGTATGTATATTATCACATTTTTATTCTCATAAGTAATATAAGTAAGTAGTATCATCTAAATTGTAGCCTGGGAGATAAGAAGTAACCTCAGTATTTACCTGTAACTTGACAGCAGCAACTTCTGTATTTTCCTGACAACGGCAACAGTTGTGCAGATAGCATTGTATACACAGTCCTGTACAGGCATTTGCAACTAACATTAGAGCTGGGAACGAAAGTGGTATTGCAAATACACATACCTGCTGGGGCTTTCCTGGTGGCTCAGCTGGTAAAGAATTACCCGACTGGGTTCAGTCCCTGGGTTGAGAAGATCTCCTGGAGAAGGGAAAGTCTACCCACTCCAGTATTCTGACCTGGAAAATTCCATGGACTGAATAGTCCATGGGGTTGCAAAGAGTCAGGCATAACTGAGCAACTTTCACTTTCACTTTCCACCTATTGTCATTCCCTTACACAAAGAGAAATTTCTGTCCCTTAAAAAAATTTTATGTAGGGGCTTCCCTGGTGGTCTGGTGGTTAGGACTCTGGGCTTGCAATGCAGGGGGCCCAGGTTCAATCCCCGATCAGGGAAGTAAGATCCCACATGCCGCACAGCGTGGCCAATAAATAAATAAATTAAAAAAAAAAAAATTTATGTAATCCTTCCTTTTAAAGAATCCTCTTTGTCTCTTCTTATTTCCCAGGCCACCTCATTTTTGCTTATCATAGCATCAACAAAATACACCTTGATAGCATTTTAAATTGCCTCCTAATCATTGAGTCAGATGTATGTTTAAAAAGATAAGTGAATTTTCTTCGGGGTGTGTTTGTTTATATTAGTCAAAATAGTCCAACAGCTTCAGCATCTGAAATGTTAATGAGCTTTACACATCTAAAGGGTTTGATATAAAGATGGCCTTAAAGAATGTGATTATAAGCAAACTCACAGCTTCAGGAATGCTATCTAAGTCTTTTATTTTGGTGAAACTTGTATCTTTTGTTCCATACATCCTTTATTAAAAATTTAATAACCTTGTTCTTCTTTCTCTCTTTCTCTGTTACAGATCCATATCCAGAGAACTGAAGGGTGTGACCATATGACCTGTTCCCAGTGTAACACTAATTTTTGTTATCGCTGTGGGGAGAGATACCGCCAGCTCCGTTTCTTTGGAGACCACACCTCAAACCTCAGTATATTTGGATGCAAATACCGCTACCTCCCAGAGAGACCTCACCTAAGGAGATTAGTGCGAGGGTCAGTCTGTGGTGAGTGTCCAACATTATTTATAGGAATCTTCCTCAGGAAGTACGTGGTGATGATGATAGAGCTTAGAAATGTAATCCGACAGCTATGATAAATCTCAGCACCTGGCATGCATTCTAGCAGAGCATTTAGCTGAAAATAGGAGGAAGACATTTTCTCTCCTTTTGTGTTTAAGCTAAAAAAAAACCTTAAGTTTGTTAGCAGGACACTACCTATATGAGCAAGTGGATTTTGTTCGAAAAATGAATAATTAAATGTACCGCAGAAATGTGAAGTCATTAGCCTTCTGAAACCCTATTGTAAGTGATTTGATAAAAGGGTACACGGTCACACTTATTTTTGTAGTGACGATACCTAGCAATGGGTCTTAACATATAGCCTCTGTTTATTCACGGAAGACATAACAGTACAATTTTTTAAATCCCTGTGTTTCCTTTTGGGGCCCATTTTCGTGTGTGTGTACGTGTGTACTCATGTGTGTCAGGATGTACCTGACAAAGAAGGGAGCAGCTGGCCTTATAAGTTTTCTCTCCTACATATATTTTTCCACCTTCAGGACAGCTGTCAGACCATCTCAAACTGCTGTTAGACTATCACAAGTGTGGCAGGAAAATGTGGACTTTTCTCCTATGGACAAACGGGGAAGAATACAAGAATCCATGTTACTCATTACTTTTTACAAAATGGAATAGAATGATTTTATAAGCAGTGTTTTTAAATAAAAGAGCAGTTCAGTTTCAAATACGTCATCCCTACAAGAGGCAGGACAAGGAGTTACTCTGTCAGTCCCAAGCTTGCTTCCTCCCAGCCATGGAAGAGAGTGGACGGATGACAGAAAGCCCTGCTGACCTCTGACTTTCCCTGATCTACAGTTTGGGAAGTCTGCAGATGTCCTTGGACAGAGACAGGAAAAGGGCCTGCCCTTCTCTCACACCTAGAGGATGAGAAACAAGGTCTTCATTTCATGTCACCATCTGCCCAGCTACAGATCAGAGGTTCTGCCTCTAGAGAATAAGGCAGGACAGCGATTGGAGGATAATTAGCATCCTCTGACATGGAAGTATCTCCCTAGTAGGGAGGAGGCAGATGTTTCAGTGAATGGCTTCCTGGGTAGCTCAAACAGTAAAGAATCTGCCCACAATGCTGGGGACCTAGGTTCAGTTCCTGGATCGGGACGATCCCCTGGAGAAGGGCATGGCAACCCACTCTAGTATTCTTACCTGAAGAGTCCCATGGACAGAGGAGCCTGGCGGGCCACAGTCCATGGGTTTGCAAAGAGTCAGACATGACTGAGTGACTAATACTTTCACTTTCACTTTTTCAGGGAGTAGGCGGATTTTTCAGTGAACTGTATTGGGAATAAAAGTGACAGAAAAATGCCTAATTCTCATATTATTCCATCCAAATATTTAAAGTATTAAAGCATACATTGGTGAAGAAAATACAGGTCTTTAATTGATTTCTTGTTGGCAAGTAGCTTATATACAAAAACGGCTTATGCAAAAGAAATGGAGGCCCCCAAAAAATAAATACCAATTTTTTTTTAAAAAAGAAAGAAGTCTAAAAGAAAGAAGTCTGGAACCAGAATTGAAGAAACAAAGATAGCCAATAAACATGTTTTAAAAGATTCAGCATTATTAGTAGTCAGAGAAATGTAAATTAAAATAAAATGAGGTTTCTTTGGATTATTGATTAGCAAATATTTTGTTGTTAATATTCTGTACAGAATTTCCATACTCTATTAAATGAATTGGAAATTTTGTGCAGTTCTTTTACAAATAAATTTGATGGTAACATGATAGACGTTTTAAAATATAATAAATCTAGGCTGACAATGGTGTACTTGCAAGTATAATTTAAAATAGCAAAAAAGGGAACAAAAAATAAATACTACAATATTTAAATAAGATAGGATATATGGATATGATAGAATATTGTTTCAGCTATTGAGAATAGTATATTAAAAGAATTATTATTGATCTAGGAATAACAGAATCTGAGCTTAACTGTCCTCAAGACAGTTTTAAAAGTAGACTTAAAACATGTATCAAATATTGATTGCATGATTATAAGTTTATTGCTTCCCAGAGAGAAAGAGAGCACATATCTGGTTCTTTGAGTCCTGTGATGTTTGAAAACAAAAGTGCTATTACNGGCAGTGAAGCGTAGTAGAGCTTTCATAGCGTCCCAAGTCCTGGGTGATGCTCTGTCTTCTTCCCTCTCCTGTGAATTGGGGTCAGTGTTACCATTTTCTGGTCTTTTCTGATTCCCGGTTCCAGGCTTTTTCTAACAGGGATTGTCAGATGTAGCAAAAGGAGACAAAGCTACCTACCTAAATTTAAATTCAGATAAACAATGACTATTTTAACAATATACCCCTGTGATATTTAGGATGTCCATATACTAATAAATTAATTTATCTGAAATTCAAATTTCATTGGGCCTCCTGTATTTTATCTAACAGCCTGATTTCCACTCTCCTGGGTGCTTTCCTTTAAATATAAGAAGAGATGAGCCTTCTAGGGAAAAACTGTTGGCCCCTGGCTGAATCCACTGGCGGTGAAGTTTGCTTTGGCCCAGATATTTGAAGTTTGACTTTGGGAAATTTTAGCTGGCACAGTAGTTCTTCAGCCACCATGATCCCCATCATTCTTTCTGGCCCCAGCAGCTTCCTAGCCTCTCTAGGCCTTGCTCCTCTATGTCTTCTGGCTGGAAGTTCCTAGGGTAGTTTCATGAAGACTTGTGGGTGACCTTCTGAAGAAATGAAAGAAAATATATCAAGTGATTGTAATGTGCTTTAAGAGTCATAATTACAATTGACACTCAAGGATGTAGGCATGGCTATCCCCATGTTTGCCCACGAGGAGAAGGAGGCTCAGAAAAGACAAATCACTGGTTGAATCCCGCGTTTGGCAGCCAGAAGAGGATTCAAGCCAGGCTGCCTGACTCCAGTGTCCCATCTCCCTACCCATGATCTGTCTATCTTACCATCCATTTGTTTGTTTCCATGAATCGTTTGTGGGGTGACAGCCACGTACCTGGCACGGCTGGGCCGATTGGCTGGCTGGCTATTTTCCTTTCTTTCACTTGGGGAGGACTGAGTCCACAATTGAAAGACATTTGGAAAGATCTCTGGCTCTTCTGATCCTGCGATACGGGGAGGGGATCTGGCTTTTTATTTTGTAAGCGCGCTGTATCTTGGTGGAAAATGCTCTTCTCATTTTGCGCCTATGATGCGGCTAAATTGTCCTCTGGATTTATTTCAAAGTGAAAAGAAGCAGCAAAGATTGCAATTCTTATGCTGTAGTTGCTCTTTTTAACTCAATTACATTTTGACAATTCGGAATGAAACTTGGGGGCATGTCTTTGTTTAAGCCGTCGGCCTTGCATCAGAACAGTCAGCTCAAGGTATATGGCTAGTGTCAGGACTAACAATCTTTGACAAGGGCATTTAGCGGTTGTAATTCAAATCTAATTCAGAACATCTTAGCACCGGACCTGTCAGGCCCTTAAAATGCACTGTAACTACAAAACCAAGGGCAACAGTCCCAAAGCCAGCTCTGTGCGGCCTCAAGTTGATATGTCAACAAGAGCAGTTACAATTAGGGGTTCTTTCAAGCATACTAAACTAATTTACAGTACTCTGGAAAAGTGGGAAAAGGACCTGAGGCTTAAAATCCCAGGACTTCTAGATTTCAAATCCACAGCACATAAAAATACAATTAGAGATCGGCACCAAAGAGTGCAGGCTTGAGTCTGCCTTTTGGTTCCATGCAGACTTTTTTTGCCCTTAAAAATAGATACGCTTAGAAATGCATGCATGTGTGTAGTTAAAACAAAATAATAATAGTTGACTCTCAACCACTGAAAAAAAAATACCCTTGTCAGGTCTTATTAGGATCATGTTGTGGGTTTGTTGAACCCTAAATCGGCAATGCACCTATTTATTATTTGTGGGTGCTGCTTGTAATCGAATCTGGCTTAATTGGGGAGTGTTTCTTCTTGATGAGGTTCCACATTTGGCCACAAAGCACTCAAAGTCAGTGTGGCCTGGGTGGTTGGAACTGGATTGAGCAGCCAGGCTGGGACGGGGAGGATGGGGGCTGGGATTCAGAGCATGGCCGACCCATTGGACACAGATAGGATTACGGTGACCAACATGTAATTTTACCATCAAGATAAAACAGGGCCCGATCTTAAAGCACTCTGGTGATTCTAGGCAGCTGTGTGCATTTAAGAGGCACTACCTTAATGCAAGGACAAAGGCTAATGGGAATGTTTGCAGATTTTGATTTTATGATTTATCTACTTTTTATGCACAACAATATAGACCCTCCACTCGGGGGACTCATAAATGTGATTTTACTTCCCAAATTACAAAGCTAGTCAATTATTCGGGAATGAGTCATTCATTCAAAAGTGTCAGTAATGTGATGTGTTAACCATCAGGAAATTTTACACCAATTGGAATTATAAACACCAGATTTAAAAAAAGAATAAAAAGAAAATCTTAGCCAGCAGCTAACTCTCCTTATGAATGGTGCCTCCTGTTAGGTACCACGTTAGGGGAAAGGCAGAACTGGAGACTATGTAGGTGAATTTTTTCCCCTTCCTGTCTCCTAATCGGTATCCCAGAGCTAAAGTGCTTTTAATATTTTGTTGTTCAGTCCCCAAGTCGTGTCCAACTCTTTGCCATCCCATGGACAGCAGCATGCCAGGCTTTCCTGTCCCTTACTGTCTCTAGGAGTTTGTCCAAGTTCATACCTATGGCATCAATGATGCTGTTCAACCACTCATCCTCTTTTAATATTGGGTTGGCCAAAAAGTTTGTTCAGATTTTTCTGTAAGACCTTATGGAGAAAACTGAATGGCCTTTTTGAGCAACCCATTATATTTGTCTGCAAGACTGAGATGGATGGTGAGCCACCTTGCACGGTGACGGAGGAGGGACAGGAGCAGTGGCTGAGCTGATGCTTCCGTTCTCTGTGAGCTCTGTTGGCCTGGGACCCTGCAGTGGAGGGACTAGAGTGTGTCTCAAGTGAGTTGAGTCTCGAGAACTCTCGTTTGCTGCCCACACCCTCCACGGGGACTCCCACTCTTGGGGTTTTGCTCTCCCTAATGAGAGCTGGCCATGTAGTTGACCCCAGCGGGTTTGGTTGGATCCCAAAATCCACAAACTCTTCCTTGTGGGCGGGCCTCTTGGGAAACTGCAGTTTGGCATCAGCAGGGGAACGTCACTGGAAAATTTAGTTGCCATGATTGATCACAGTGGAGGGCTGAAGGGGAAACCATGGTGGTCTCATCCTGAAATTGTTTCCCAGAACCCCAGGATGAATCAGGATCAGGGAACCACAGTGTCAGGGCTCAGCCCTAAGACTGTCTGCTCCAACTGTCATAGAGGCCCATGGGCCTGTGTGTGCCTACCAGACACCCTCAACCTCTCTGATGCCTGTTCCAGCCTCTTCTCTCAACCACTTGTGTCCCTGGAGGCTTGGCAAGTGACTCTGGTTCTTGATTTGTTTCCCCTTGTGGGATTTCTGGATGTCTCCTGAATTGGCTTTCACTGTTTCTCCCAGTGAATGTTAATTCCTGCCCCCTGGCCACCTCTGCCTGGGGCAAAACCCAAGGCCTGCGAGCTTTCTTTAGTAATTTGTTGACTGTACCAGTCTGGCCACATCAAGATTCGGAAGCCAAGTCTTAGAGGGTGAAGGAACTCACTCAGGCTTCCCTTGTAACTTAAGGACTGAGTCAGGACTATGATAATGTATTAACTACCAATGTCCTCTCTTCTTCTCAAAGGATTGAAGCAGTGTAGAATAAAAGATACTGGGTAAGGCATTATTTCAATGGCTAGTTGCTGTGCTGGTTTCTGGGGCACTTTGGAAGTGAAAACTTTCCATCTTCCTAAAAAAAAGAGTAAGGATTGTGGGATTCTTTCCTCCTGGTTCCTACTAAAAGGGGCACAAGATGTAGGAACAGAAAACCCTGCACCAACTAGTTGCTTGGAGGGGGTGCCAGGCATCAGTCAGAAATGGATTCCCCAGACAGAGGACAGAGTCTAAAATGCTGCTGAGGGTCTATGCACAGCTCACCTTTCCCAGAAGCAGCATGGATTGTAAGAAGAAACCCAGACTCTATTTGAGAGTCCCTTGGACTGCAAGGAGATCAAACCAGTCCATCCTAAAGGAAATCAGTCCTGAATATTCATTGGGACGACTGATACTGAAACTCCAGTAGTTTGGCCACCTGATGCAAAGAGCTGACTTGTTGGAAAAGACTCTGATGCTGGGAAAGATTGAAGTCGGGAGGAGAAGGAGACGACAGAGAATGAGAAGTTTGGATGGCATCACCGACTTGATGGACATGAGTCTGAGCAAGTTCTGGGAGACAGTGATGGACAGGGAAGCCTGGTGTGCTGCAGTCCATGGGGTTGCAGAGTCAGACACAACTGAGTGACTGAGCTGAACTGGTCTTCAAGCAAGTCAATTTCCTTGCAATTGCTCTATATCAGTAGAATTTGAAAGTAGCTGTATGGTTATCACAATTGTATTTATGTACTGATTGATCGAATAATTACTTATACAACTTATGATGACTACTTACTTATCGTGTCTCTCTTCACCAAACCATCCTTGCTCATCTCTGATTCCTGGGGCCTACCACCCACCTGGCACACAGTGTGCGCTTATTAAATGTTTGTTGAAGGAATATGTAAGAGGGTGGCTACACCAAGAGTAAAGCTGGAAGTCACAGTGAGAGATGGCTTCTTGAAGCTGTAGGTGGGTTCCAGTGTGTCCAGAAGATTCAAAAATGGTATGGATAACTTCCTAACCATCAGAAAAAAAAAATCAAAGCAAAAGAAAGAAGAAGAAATCATTAATAGTATCTGATAGAGCAAAGCCATGAAGACAAGCACAAAAATATCAGTTATGACAATACATGTAAGTGGATTAAACCTCACGCTCACTCCTAGATTGGAGAAAGGAATAAATACAACTCCAAATTTGGCTATGTATTGTTTCCATGAGGCATGTGTAAAACAAAGTGGTTCAAAAGTTTGAAGAAAAAGTGTTTACAAAGCCCTTTGCAAGCAATCACAAGGCAAAACAAGCAAAACCAAAAAACTCATAAAGGCTAAATCTTGATTGCTAAAAATTGATAAAATATAGAAAGAAAATGAAGCACAAAATCATATGGGATGAACTGCATAGTATTAAGAGTTAGAAAGTAAAAACTGTTAATAATATGAAGATAAATGATCACAAACATAATAAGAGTAGGAGAATCTGGCATTAAGAAGTCCTTTAAGATCGGGTAGGTAAAAACAGGAATGTGGATGATGCAAACAATATATGCATGTACGTATGTATTTTTTTTTTTTAACTTATTTGGCTGCAGAGTCTGAGTTACTGCATGTGGCGTCTAGTTCTCTGACCAGGGATTGAATCTAGGCCCCCTGCATTTGAAGTGTGGAGTCTTCACCACTGGGTCACCCAGCAAGTTCCTGTATATGTGTCTTTATTTATTACCTCTTACAAGTTCGCTTACAGCTTTTCTAATCCCACTGCTGCTGCTGCTAAGTCACTTCAGTCGTGTCTGACTCTGTGCGACCCCATAGAGGGCAGCCCACCAGGCTCCCCCGTCCCTGGGATTCTCCAGGCAAGAACACTGCAGCGGGTTGCCATGTCCTTCTCCAGTGCATGAAAGTGAAAAGTGAGAGTGAAGTCGCTCAGTCATGTCCGACCCTCAGCGACCCTAGACTGCAGCCTTCCAGGCTCCTCCGTCCATGGGATTCTCCAGGCAAGAGTACTGGAGTGGGATGCCATTGTCTTCTCTGTCACAGAACATTAAAAAACTGATGACAAATTTTAACTATGATAAAACTATGGATAAATTCAGAGAAAGCAAAAGCCAACTTTAGAGTACCGAAAATAGCTCTCTAATTATCGTCAGCAGCAGAAACTAACAAAGCCCACTTAAAAAGGATGGAACCGAATTTTCCTCTAAGTATGTCTTTGGTCAAAGAGTAACTGAAAGCTTCAATTGGAGGCCTCCATTTCCTAGAAAATATTTTAAATGACCACCCAGTACTCGGAAATCTATGCAACATGGCCAAATATGTGTTAGATGAGGTATTAGCTTCCTGCGGCTGCTGTAACAAAGAACTACAAAGCTGGTGGCTTAACACAGCAGAAATGCATTCTTTCACCATTCTGGAGAGCAGAAGTCTGAAATCAAGGTGTTAGCAGTGCTGTGTTTCCTCTGAGGGTTGCAGGGGAGCGTCTCTTCCATCTGCCCCAGTGATCTTGAGGCTTGTGGCTCCATCCTATTTCTCTGTCTTCACATCACCTTCTCCTCTGTCTGTATTAAATCTCCCTTAGTGTCACTCTTGAAAAGATACAAATGATGGTGTTTAGGACCCAGCTAGATAATCCGGGATAAGCTCCTTCTCTCAAAAATCCTTAGCTTTATCACATCTTTTGCCATATAAAATTATAGTCACAGGTTCTGGGAGTGAAGCTGTCTTTGGGAAAGTCATTTTTCTTCTGGTTGCAGATCCAAATCTGTAACGTGAAATACTTTTCATTGTTAAATAAGAAAGAGTACGCATTGCATGTGTAAGTCAAGAAATAAGAAAGAGAACTCATGAAAGAGATCAAGTAAAAAGGGGATGGCTTAGATTTTTAGAACTATATAAGTGGACATGTTAAAGGATATTTTAAAATGTTTTAAATATAAATAAATGAATGTAAATATAAAGAAAAACATGAAATGAATGTCAGAGATTTTATTTAACTCATTGATTAACGAGGTAACTGGTGATATTATTGGCTAAAAGGAGAATTTGAAGAGCAGAGACACATACAGGCCATGAAATAAAGCTACAGATTGATGGGTGATGGCATTTTTGCAAGGCAGAGCCGGTACAAGGCCTAGCTTCTGGGTCAGGCTCACCAGGGCCGCGGCCAGCCTGGACCAGGTGTCAGGGCCCCGGGTGATGCTCCCTCACGGCAGGGGGCAGTGTCCATTCCCAGCCTCTGCCAAGTTCCTGCAACCAGCCAAGAACCCTTAGTGGGGGCCCTCAGCTCCTTTTCTGCCCCTGTGCCCTGCCGCTTAGTTCTTGATCACATGGACCCTACAGATTAGAAACAGCAGCCCCTCTGCCACATGAGGGCTGTGGCCCTGGCCAGATGACAGTTCCTTCACCCCACCTCCAGCGCCAGCCCTCACGAGTCCCTGCCAGCCACCCTCGAGCCTCGGAAAGGGACTGGGGGAATGGCTTGAGCCAGTGAGGTTTTCCACAGAAGCCTGGCTTTAGGGATCCTTGGTGGCATAAGATGGAGACATGCCACTTTAAATGTGATTAATTTGCTTCACTTGATGTTGCTTCTCTTGCTGTTCTTCTCCAAGCCCTTAAGCCAATAATGTTTTCATGAATTTCCCAAACAGAAATACAGTAGGCTGTGTTCCCCAAATTCAGTAAACCACAGAACCCCTTCTCTCTTGCTTCCCTAGAAAGCAGCTTAAGGGACTGGGGCACACACTGGGGAACCGGCTGATGTAATTCCAAGGAAGAGCAAAGGATACAGGAGCATCTGATCAGAGCCTCTTTATTCCAGACAAATTGGTGATTAAATCCAATGTGTGCAGAAGGGGCTGGCAGGGAGAGGCAAACCCCAGATGCTTCCCTGCCCTCCCCACTGCCATGATATTGTAGCAGGACCCAGGAACTGGGCCCCCGCCCCTGAAAGGTGTGGCCTGTGCTCACACAGTGAGGGTTTCATATTAGAAAGAAACTGGGGAGAGAGTGTGGCCACCCTGGTGGCTCAGATGGTAAAGAATCCTGCAGTGTGGGAGAACTGGGTTTGATCCCTGGGTTGGGAAGATCCCCTGGAGGAGGGCATGGCAACCCATTCCAGTATTCTTGCCTGGAGAACGCCCATGGACAGAGGTGCCTGGTGGGCTACAGTCCCTGGGGTTGGAAAGAGACATGACTGACAAAGAGCACACANGGAACTGGGCCCCCACCCCTGAAAGGTGTGGCCTGTGCTCACACAGTGAGGGTTTCATATTAGAAACAAACTGGGGAGGAAGTGTGGCCACCCTGGTGGCTCAGATGGTAAAGAATCCTGCAATGTGGGAGAACTGGGTTTGATCCCTGGGTTGGGAAGATCCCGTGGAGGAGGGCATGGCAACCCATTCCAGTATTCTTGCCTGGAGAACGCCCATGGACAGAGGTGCCTGGTGTGCTACGGTCCCTGGGGTTGGAAAGAGTAAGACACGACTGACAAAGAGCACACGTACACATTGGTTGGGATAACCTATTCAGACAGAGCCAAGTTCAAGTTCGGGCTTTAGCCCTTTAGTGGAATTGTGTGGCTCCTGACACATCCTTTAACTTCTCCAACCTTCCATGTTTCCATCCATGAGCTGGGAATTACAACACATGTCTTGTTAGTTGCACTTGGAATTCAAGGCAACAGTATCAGTAGAACTCTTGAGTGTAGAGGTCGCTCATAGTGACCTCTATGTAGGCGGTCCCCAGAAAGGAGTGCCAGCTGTGTGGGGTCAGCTCCTAGGTTCTGCTGTCTGAGGACTGATACCTGTCTACCTGGCATTTCATTCATAGACATGCTTCTGCCTGGAGATTCTGAGGGAATCTCTAGGGTTTGCCCAGGAATTCTCGGGGTTTGCCCATTTCAAACAACCCCCTGGAGAAGGAAATGGTGACCCACTCCAGTATTCTTGCCTGGGAAATCCCATGGATAGAGGAGCCTGGTTGGTTACGGTCCTTGGGGTCACAAAGAGTCGGACATGACTGAAGCGACTGAGCATGCACATACTGGATTCCAGAATCTATTTATTTAGAATCCAAAGGGTTCCTTTTGCAGAAGCAAAGACCAACTTTTATTTTTACTGTAACAAACAAGACTTAAAGATAACTCTGCTTATGTATGCTTATGAAATTCTTAGGAAAAAACCGAATCATTTCTGTGGCAATGATTATTATTGGAATCAATCTCATTGTTGATCCCTTCCGGTAGCTCCCTCCACTCTTTCTATATCTATGACTTCATTTAATCATGAAGTTCAGAAGGATTTTGACTTGCCCAACTTCACACAGTTGTGGTGGGGCTTGGAAACAAGTCTGGTTCTATCTGAGCTGAATATTTTTTCCTGAAAACACAGGGGTCCATTCTCATGAGATGGAGTGGAGAACAAATAAGAATACAGATGAAATAAGAAGATAGCAATCCCACTGCTGGGCATACACACAGAGGAAACCAGAACTGAAAGAGACACGTGTACCCCAATGTTCATCGCAGCACTGTTTATAATAGCCAGGACATGGAAGCAACCTAGATGCCCATCAGCAGACGAATGGATAAGAATGCTGTGGTACATATACATGATGGAGTATTACTCAGCCATTAAAAAGAATTCATTTGAATCAGTTCTAATGAGGTCAATGAAACTGGAGCCTATTATACACAGTGAAGTAAGTAAGAAGAAAAAAACACCAATACAATATATTAACACATATATATGGAGTTTAGAAAGATGGTAATGATGACCATANCAGCCATTAAAAAGAATACATTTGAATCAGTTCTAATGAGGTGGATGAAACTAGAGCCTATTATACAGAATGAAGTAAGCCAGAACGAAAAATACCAATACAGTATATGTGTGGAATTTTGAAAGATGGTAATGATGACCATATATGTGAGATAGCAAAAGAGACACAGATGTATAGAACAGTCTTTTGGACTCTGTGGGAGAGGGAGAGGGTGGGATGATTTGGGATAATGGCATTGAGACATGTATAATATCATATAAGAAACTAATCGCCAGTCCAGGTTTGATGCAGGATACAGGATGCTCGGGGCTGGTGCATGGATGACCTAGAGGGATGGTATGGGGAGGGAGGAGGGAAGGGGGTTCAGGATGGGGAACATGTTTACTCCTGTGGCAGATTCATGTTGATGTATGGCAAAACCAATACAATATTGTAAAGTAATTAGCCTCCAATTAAAATAAATAAATTTAAATTAAAAAAGAAGATAGAATGAGATAAAAGGCATTTTCTAAACTGAATACCTTCTACTCTCCCCATTGTCCATCTCTGGCTTTAGGCCCCAAAAGTCAGCTAGCCTTCCTCTCTTGTTCTCCATCTCAGCAGATGGCTTATCCATCCACTTATGGTTCAGGTCAGATTCCTCAGAGCCATCCTGAGGTCTCCCTCTCCCTCACATCTTTGCGGGTCCATCTTCTCAGCATCTCTGCATATGCTTCCACATTCCTGCTTCCCTCTCCCCACCCACTGCCCAGATTCAAATTATCTCCCATATGACTACCAGCATTGCGTCCTAGTCAGTTGCTGAGCTCTGACCTCAGCAACTCCACCCGGCCTCCCAATGTGGACAGCCTGGTCTTTTTCTTTGAAATTTTTGATTCAATTTATAAAAAGGTGATATGTCATAAGATTCAAAAGTCAAAGAGTATGAGGCATGAGGAAAAAACTAGGTACCCTGTCCCCAGGCCCCACAGGTGCCCCCAGAGACCCCCAGAGTTGGCAGTTCCCCCCAAAGACAGTCAGTGCAGGTGACAGAGAACCCCCGTCCCCACCTGTCCATACCTCTACGGCAGTGTCTTACTACGTACTGCCCTGCCCCTTGCTTTTGTTCCTGAGCCCAGGCTTGCACTGCTTGCCACATATGAGGCCAGAAAATTGATAAATAAAATATTAGGGTGAGGCATCACGACTTTATTTGGAAGGCCAGCTGACCGAGAAGATGGTAGACTAGTGTCCCCAAAGAACCATCTCACCCAAGTTAGAATTCAAGCTTCTTTTACACCAGAAAACTGTGTTCTTGCAGCTCTCCACTTAGGTCAGGCCACAATATTCCTACAAACCTCCAACTAAACAAATGTTAATCTATGTTCCCCTGCTTATTTAACTTCTATGCGGAGTACATCATGAGAAACGCTGGGCTGGAAGAAACACAGCTGGAATCAAGATTGCCGGGAGAAATATCAATAACCTCAGATATGCAGATGACACCACCCTTATGACAGAAAGTGAAGAGGAGCTAAAGGGCCTCTTGATGAAGGTGAAAGAGGAGAGTGAAAAAGTTGGCTTAAAGCTCAACATTCAGAAAATGAAGATCATGGCATCTGGTCCCATCACTTCATGGGAAATAGATGGAGAAACATTCAAAACAGTGTCAGACTATTTTGGGGGCTCCAAAATCACTACAGATGGTGACTGCAGCCATGAAATTAAAAGACACTTACTCCTTGGAAGAAAAGTTATGAGCAACCTAGATAGTATATTCAAAAGCAGAGATATTACTTTTCCGACTAAGGTCCGTCTAGTCAAGGCTATGGTTTTTCCTGTGGTCATGTATGGATGTGAGAGTTGGACTGTGAAGAAGGCTGAGTGCTGAAGAATTGATGCTTTTGAACTGTGGTGTTGGAGAAGACTCTTGAGAGTCTTTTGGACTGCAAGGAGATCCAACCAGTCCATTCTGAAGGAGATCAACCCTGGGATTTCTTTGGAAGGAATGATGCTAAAGCTGAAACTCCAGTACTTTGGCTACCTCATGCAAAGAGTTGACTCGTTGGAAAAGACTCTGATGCTGGGAGGGATTGGGGGCAGGAGAAGAAGGGGATGACAGAGGATGAGATGGCTGGATGGCATCACTGACTCGATGGACATGAGTCTGAGTGAACTCCGAGAGATGGTAATAAACAGGGAGGCCTGGCATGCTGCGACTCATGGCGTCACAAAGAGTCGGACACAACTGAGCAACTGTACTGAACTGAACTGAACTGAATCTATGTTCTGCAACTTTTTTTTTGACCGAATGGAAAAGTGTTATTTATATCTTTAAAGACCAGAGCCTAGAGAATGGGTTATCATGTATATTTCAGGCTATAGGTAACATTCTTAACTTGTAGCAAAAGCAATAGAATATGAAGGCTAAGGTAAAAGAAACAAATCCAATATGGCATTCTGCCTTGTAATACCTTTTCCTCCTTAGTGTATCTTAGACATCACTCCATTTCAGTGTATTAGATCCACACATTATTTGAAGGCCTCCACAGTATTTTTCTTTATACAGCTGCTTTATGCTTTTTACAAAAATTTATTTATTTATTTTAATTGGAAGCCAATTACTTTACCATATTGTAGTGGTTTTTGCCATACATTGACATGAATCAGCCATGGGTGTACATGTGTTCCCCATCCTGAACACTGCCCCTCCCACCTCCCTCCTCATCCCATCCCTCAGGGTCATCCTAGGGCACTGGCCCTGAGCACCCTGTCTCATGCCTTGAACTTGGACTGGCAATCTTTTTCACATATGATAAGATACATGTTTCAATGCTATTCTCTCAAATCATCCCACCCTTGCCTTCTCCTACAGAGTCCAAAAGTCTGTTCTTCACATCTGTGTCTCTTTTGCTGTCTCACATATAGGGTCATCATTACCATCTTTCTAAATTCCATATATATGCGTTAATATACTGTATTGGTGTTTTTCCTTCTAACTTACTTCACTGTGTATAATAGGCCCCCGTTTCATCCACCTCATTAGAACTGATTCAAATGCATTCTTTTCAATAGCTGAGTAATATTCCATCGTGTGCAAGTACCACAGCTTTCTTATCCATTTTTCTGCCGATGTACATGTGCATCCATGTCCTGGCTATTGTAAACAGTACAGCTGCTCTATCTTACGGAAAAATATATCTATTTATATTTAGCAAACACTGATACAGCGGTATTCTATGCGCCAGGTTCTGCTAAAGAGTTTAGGCATGAATTTATTTAATCTAAAAGTGATCCTAGGAGATATGGTGCTTTGTTATTTCCATTTTAGAGATGAGAAAATAGAAGCTCGGAGAAGCTGAGAAACTAAGCCTGGCCAGTGACCGAGCAGGCACGCTACCCAGGCGGTCCAACTCCAGAGTGCGTGTCTGCCTTCGTTGTCTAAGGCTGCTGTAACAAACTGCCACCGACTTGTGACTGAAACAGTAGAAGTTTTTTCTCTCTCAGCTGGAGGGCTCTGGAGGCTGGAAGTCCAAAATCAAGGTGTCCGCGGGGCCGCGCTTCCTCTGAGCCTCTGGATAGAATCCGTTCCATGCCTCTCCCCAAGCTTCTGGTGGTGGCGGATGCTTCCTGGTTTTCCCTGGCTTTGCACCTGCCACCCTGCAGCCTCTGCTCCACTCTCACACGGCTTCCCCTCCCTGGGCCTCTCTGCCTTCAGTGGCGTTCTCCTTTCTATGCCTCGCTTCTTCCTATAAGGACGCCAGAATTATTAGACTCTGGGCCCACCCTATTCCACTTCCTCTTAGCTAATTACACTGCAGTGACTATTTCCAAATTAGGTGCTGGGCTCAGGACTCCAGCATACCTTTTGCAGGACACTTTCAGCCCAACACTATGTTCTCAACCACTATTCAGTTGTTAATGGGCTTCTTTGTCATTTCCAGACTTTTCCTGTTGCCAGTGAAAATCCGTATATACATGCATGCAACCACAGAACAAGTTCCTAGANCAGGACACTTTCAGCCCAACACTATGTTCTCAACCACTATTCAGTTGTTAATGGGATTCTTTGTCATTTCCAGACTTTTCCTGTTGCCAGTGAAAATCCGTATATACATGCATGTAACCACAGAACAAGTTCCTAGAAGTGGATAAGTGGTTGGGTTAAGAATATCTGCATTTAACTCTGAATCACCATTGACAATTTTTCTCCCTAAAGGTGGAGGTAACTGCTCTCTTCCAACCTACATACACAGAAATATGTTTTTAATATTTAAAATTTAAAACTTAGTGGATAAAATGGAATTCTGTACTTTTATTTGCATTCTCTTTACTAAGAATGAGTTTGACCAATNTCTCCCTAAAGGTGGAGATAACTGCTCTCTTCCAACCTACATACACAGAAATATGTTTTTAATATTTAAAATTTAAAACTTAGTGGATAAAATGGAATCCTGTACTTTTATTTGCATTCCCTTTCCTAAGAATGAGTTTGACCAACTTTTAACATGTTTAAACCCCATTTTTATTTCTTTTTTTCTGAGTGGTGCATTCATTTCTTTTGCAGAATTGAGTCTTTTGGTTACGGATGTGTGCAGCTCCTCAGAAATTAAGGAACTCAACCTTTTCTCTCTAATATGACATGCAAATATTTTTTCCACTGTCTGGTTTGTCTTTGGACTTTATTCATGCTTTCATCCATGCAGAAATTTAAATCTTTTACCCAAAGTTTCTTTTTGCACACAAAATCAAATGTATTCATTTTTATTGCGTCTACATCATATGTAGCATAATCTTTCTAAAGCATCCATCTAATTACATCACTCTGCTCCTTACTGCCCTTAGCATAAAATCCCAGTGCATTGGCCTGGCCTCCTGTTACTTCTCCCACCTTACTGCCTACTCCCCAGGTGATCCAGTTGAGGGAACTCATCTTGCACATCCATCCTCACGAGCCTTGACTCATGCTTTCTTTTTTGCTTACAGGAAGGCCCCTGTTTATGTGACAAGGGTGGCAGCCCCGTGGTGGCCCCTCAGATCTTCCTTTGCTGGAGACCAGTATCAGCAAGGTTCTCCAGCCCCAGTGGCTTCATGAAAGCTGTGAGCTCTGCCCAGCCAGCTCTAGCCCCATGCTGACCTCGGTCAGGGCTGGTCCTGGGACATTTCTGTCCAACATGGGCTCCAAATGTCAGAGCCTGTGACTTAAGCATTTATGGAAATGGTATTTTCATGGCTTTCCATAGTCATCAATTTACCTGACTGCAGGCTAGATTTTGTAGTGCATCATTTGCTTATTTAAAGAAAAGGTGAGGGGGCAGAGAGGAAGGTAAGGGTGGGATGTATGGAGAGAGTAACATGGAAACTTACATTACTATATGCAAAATAGATAGCCAGTGGCGGTTTGCTGTATGACTCAGGAAACTCAAATCCAGGCTCTGTAACAACCTAGAGGGGTGGGACAGAGCGGGGAGGTGGGAGGGACTTCAAGAGGGAGGGGACATGTGGGTACCTGTTGCTGGTTTATGTTGATGTTTGGCAGAAATCAACACAACACTGTAAAGCAATTATCCTTCGATTAAAAATAAATAAATGTAACTTACAAAAAGAAGAAATTACCCGGTAGGGTGTAAATTAAGTATTTTCCATGGTTTCCTTCACAGATACAGCCAACCCTGTGGACCACATCTACATCATCACTATTGGGGTCGCAGAGTCCATGTGTGCTCAGCTGCTTCAGTCATGTCCAACTCTTTCAGACTATGGATGATAGTCACCAGGCTCTTCTGTCCATGGGATTTTCCAGGCAAGAGTACTGGGGTGGACTGCCATTTCCTCCTCCAGTGGATCTTCCCAACGCAGGCATCGAACCCCCATCTCTTGCGTCTCCTGCATCGGCAGGTGTGTTCTTTACCACCAACACCTTCTGGGAAGCCCATCAGTTGAATGCTACCAGGCCAAGCACAGGAGTGATTCTTCTCTCTTCTTGCCTCAATAATCTTACTGAAACTCATGAGACATTTCTATCCGATGACTTGATGTGTTTTATATTCANGAAGGGAAAGTCTACCCACTCCAGTATTCTGACCTGGAAAATTCCATGGACTGAATAGTCCATGGGGTTGCAAAGAGTCAGGCATAACTGAGCAACTTTCACTTTCACTTTCCACCTATTGTCATTCCCTTACACAAAGAGAAATTTCTGTCCCTTAAAAAAATTTTATGTAATCCTTCCTTTTAAAGAATCCTCTTTGTCTCTTCTTATTTCCCAGGCCACCTCATTTTTGCTTATCATAGCATCAACAAAATACACCTTGATAGCATTTTAAATTGCCTCCTAATCATTGAGTCAGATGTATGTTTAAAAAGATAAGTGAATTTTCTTCGGGGTGTGTTTGTTTATATTAGTCAAAATAGTCCAACAGCTTCAGCATCTGAAATGTTAATGAGCTTTACACATCTAAAGGGTTTGATATAAAGATGGCCTTAAAGAATGTGATTATAAGCAAACTCACAGCTTCAGGAATGCTATCTAAGTCTTTTATTTTGGTGAAACTTGTATCTTTTGTTCCATACATCCTTTATTAAAAATTTAATAACCTTGTTCTTCTTTCTCTCTTTCTCTGTTACAGATCCATATCCAGAGAACTGAAGGGTGTGACCATATGACCTGTTCCCAGTGTAACACTAATTTTTGTTATCGCTGTGGGGAGAGATACCGCCAGCTCCGTTTCTTTGGAGACCACACCTCAAACCTCAGTATATTTGGATGCAAATACCGCTACCTCCCAGAGAGACCTCACCTAAGGAGATTAGTGCGAGGGTCAGTCTGTGGTGAGTGTCCAACATTATTTATAGGAATCTTCCTCAGGAAGTACGTGGTGATGATGATAGAGCTTAGAAATGTAATCCGACAGCTATGATAAATCTCAGCACCTGGCATGCATTCTAGCAGAGCATTTAGCTGAAAATAGGAGGAAGACATTTTCTCTCCTTTTGTGTTTAAGCTAAAAAAAAACCTTAAGTTTGTTAGCAGGACACTACCTATATGAGCAAGTGGATTTTGTTCGAAAAATGAATAATTAAATGTACCGCAGAAATGTGAAGTCATTAGCCTTCTGAAACCCTATTGTAAGTGATTTGATAAAAGGGTACACGGTCACACTTATTTTTGTAGTGACGATACCTAGCAATGGGTCTTAACATATAGCCTCTGTTTATTCACGGAAGACATAACAGTACAATTTTTTAAATCCCTGTGTTTCCTTTTGGGGCCCATTTTCGTGTGTGTGTACGTGTGTACTCATGTGTGTCAGGATGTACCTGACAAAGAAGGGAGCAGCTGGCCTTATAAGTTTTCTCTCCTACATATATTTTTCCACCTTCAGGACAGCTGTCAGACCATCTCAAACTGCTGTTAGACTATCACAAGTGTGGCAGGAAAATGTGGACTTTTCTCCTATGGACAAACGGGGAAGAATACAAGAATCCATGTTACTCATTACTTTTTACAAAATGGAATAGAATGATTTTATAAGCAGTGTTTTTAAATAAAAGAGCAGTTCAGTTTCAAATACCTCATCCCTACAAGAGGCAGGACAAGGAGTTACTCTGTCAGTCCCAAGCTTGCTTCCTCCCAGCCATGGAAGAGAGTGGACGGATGACAGAAAGCCCTGCTGACCTCTGACTTTCCCTGATCTACAGTTTGGGAAGTCTGCAGATGTCCTTGGACAGAGACAGGAAAAGGGCCTGCCCTTCTCTCACACCTAGAGGATGAGAAACAAGGTCTTCATTTCATGTCACCATCTGCCCAGCTACAGATCAGAGGTTCTGCCTCTAGAGAATAAGGCAGGACAGCGATTGGAGGATAATTAGCATCCTCTGACATGGAAGTATCTCCCTAGTAGGGAGGAGGCAGATGTTTCAGTGAATGGCTTCCTGGGTAGCTCAAACAGTAAAGAATCTGCCCACAATGCTGGGGACCTAGGTTCAGTTCCTGGATCGGGACGATCCCCTGGAGAAGGGCATGGCAACCCACTCTAGTATTCTTACCTGAAGAGTCCCATGGACAGAGGAGCCTGGCGGGCCACAGTCCATGGGTTTGCAAAGAGTCAGACATGACTGAGTGACTAATACTTTCACTTTCACTTTTTCAGGGAGTAGGCGGATTTTTCAGTGAACTGTATTGGAAATAAAAGTGACAGAAAAATGCCTAATTCTCATATTATTCCATCCAAATATTTAAAGTATTAAAGCATACATTGGTGAAGAAAATACAGGTCTTTAATTGATTTCTTGTTGGCAAGTAGCTTATATACAAAAACGGCTTATGCAAAAGAAATGGAGGCCCCCAAAAAATAAATACCAATTTTTTTTTAAAAAAGAAAGAAGTCTAAAAGAAAGAAGTCTGGAACCAGAATTGAAGAAACAAAGATAGCCAATAAACATGTTTTAAAAGATTCAGCATTATTAGTAGTCAGAGAAATGTAAATTAAAATAAAATGAGGTTTCTTTGGATTATTGATTAGCAAATATTTTGTTGTTAATATTCTGTACAGAATTTCCATACTCTATTAAATGAATTGGAAATTTTGTGCAGTTCTTTTACAAATAAATTTGATGGTAACATGATAGACGTTTTAAAATATAATAAATCTAGGCTGACAATGGTGTACTTGCAAGTATAATTTAAAATAGCAAAAAAGGGAACAAAAAATAAATACTACAATATTTAAATAAGATAGGATATATGGATATGATAGAATATTGTTTCAGCTATTGAGAATAGTATATTAAAAGAATTATTATTGATCTAGGAATAACAGAATCTGAGCTTAACTGTCCTCAAGACAGTTTTAAAAGTAGACTTAAAACATGTATCAAATATTGATTGCATGATTATAAGTTTATTGCTTCCCAGAGAGAAAGAGAGCACATATCTGGTTCTTTGAGTCCTGTGATGTTTGAAAACAAAAGTGCTGTTACTTTGCAGTCATATTTTATCACTCATATGAAAATATATCACTCTTATGAAAATTGATAATTACTTTTAAAAGAAATACGAATGAGCACACACTGAGCTACATGTACAGGAGAAAACAGATTCACTTAAAATATGCATGTCAGTATATTCTAAACTCAAGCATAGCTTTGCTGCTGCTGCTGCTGCTAAGCCACTTCAGTCGTGTCCGACTCTGTGCAACCCCATAGATGGCAGCCCACCAGGCTCCCCCCTCCCTGGGATTCTCCAGGCAAGAACACTGGAGTGGGTTGCCATTTCCTTCTCCAATGCATGAAAGTGAAAAGTGAAAGTGAAGTCACTCAGTCATGTCCATGGACTGCAGCCTACTAGGCTCCTCCATCAATGGGATTTTTCCAGGCAAGAGTACTGGAGTGGGGTGCCATTGCCTTCTCTGCAAGCATAGCTTTACAAGTGTACAAAATATAATTGTTTAATGGGATTTAGTATTGCTTGATAAATTATATCATTGGTGAAAAATGTAAGTAAACCTCATGGTTAGACATTTTGTCAACTGAATGGCAATTTTTTCAAAATTAGATATTAAAAATATATTTCCTAAAAAAATATTTTCTATCTATATATTTTCTGTGGTTCCAGAGACCCTTTCTTAAGAATAGAAAATGTTAACATTTTTCTGACAAATTTCCAACAAACAGTAGCATTGTGTTTCTGTTTTCTAATGTAGTTGGTTAATCCAAATTACCATCCTTATTTATAGAATGGTGTTGCTGCTTGATTCTTTAATAGCAGTGTGATTCTACTGCACAGCCCTCCATTCCTTCCTCTTCTCTTGTGTTTGGGTTCTGTAGCTGTTGCTACGTCACATGCTTTGAGAGCAAGATTACCATGTAAAGATAAAGATTACGATCTAAAGATATTAACTATTAGCCTCTATTTTTGTGCTAGTGCCTTTTAACACCAGCAGGATTCCAGTTGTGAACTCTGTGCTGTAACTAGAGTTTATTGTAATCACTGCTCAGTTATTCATTCAGAAGAAAAAGTGCTGGTTGATGCCACTGGCATCCTTACCAGTGTTTAGCCTTCTTACGCTTCCTTTTAACTTAAAAAGGAAACTTAAGTTTTAGCAGACTTATGCTAAAATGATTTATTTGAATAACCTTCAGTATATTGTGTGTCTACTGGTAATGTTCTCTAACAACAGCACTGAAACATCCCATTTGTCATTCAGTATAGTAGATGTTCATATTGTTAGTTTTCTTTGGACCTAGGAAATAAATAAATCACGTTTTCAGATGTGGGCTTGGGCAGAGCCCTTTGTAACACTACTAGCTCTCCATTTTGTGAGCTAATTAGATTTTCTTTTGCCAGCTCAGGATGTGTCACTCCCTTTTTAATCTTTCAGAATACTAAAAAAAAATGAAAATGAAAGACATCTAAAGGAAAAGCACAAAACTGAATGGTTCTGGTGGAGTAAAGTGAGTCAGTAGCTTTAAATTTTTCTTGCTTGTATAGGTAAGTAATTTATGAGATGGATGACTCATGTGCCCAGGACTTGAGTGAAGTTACTGAATATACATATTTGTTCTACATCTGATATATTTCCAGAGAAATATTGCCTTAATTATAACGACTCCTTAAAAATACACATTGTGATATTTAAAAGCGTTGCTGAATCTGTATTTTGGTTTCAGTTTAAGACTGTCTGAATGGTTTGCCTTTTGTTTTCCAGCTGGAAAATTGTTCGTTGCACCTCTAATTCTGGTCTTGGGATTAGCACTAGGGGCCATAGCAGTTGTCATCGGTAAGAAACACTTAATGTATGTGAGATAAGAATTCTCTGGGTGCCGTAGAGAGAACATGCATGTAAATGTAATAGTGATTCAGTTAGTAAGCAGGGGAGATACCTGTCCCGAGCTTGCTCTAGATAAGCCATCAATCAGCACATGATTTATAGACTCAGAGGGGTGTGTTTCATATGGGATGTATTTGTGTGGCACTTTTTCAGTCCAGGAATACTCGCATTCATATTTCTTATAAAGCATTATTAACCCTCTTTTAATACAAAAATTAGTGTAACTAGAATTTTACCAAAAGATTCCAATGGACAAGAACCCAGATTTTCCAATTCTGAGTTCAGTTTAGAGCATCAAAGGAAAGAGGCGCTGGTACAGTTTGGTTAGTTCTAATAAAAGGATTCCCTGGATCAAAAAGATATGTTTGATGTGTGTAGGAACACATGCCTAACATAAAATTGAGCACTGACAAATAGAAAATGTATCAGTGATAAATATAGTTTCATTCATACAGGTATATTAAAATACATATTTCAAGCAGTGATTCTGAGACTCTGGAGTGCTTTATAAGAACCGTGAAGACTGGTTAAAACACAAGTTAACGGGATCCTTGCCCTAGTTTCTGATTCACTATAGAGGGATTTCTAGTACTGGAGTGGGTTGCCATTTTCCTTCTCCAGGGGATCTTTCCAACCCAGGGATTGAACCTGTGTCTCTCACATTCCTGGTGGATACTGTAACCCCTAAGCCACCAGGGAAGTCCTCTAAAATGTTAGGTGACGTTTATGCTGATGGTCCACGGACCACATTTTGAGAACCATTGCTTTAGAGAATTTAAAAGCAAACATGATAGCTAAAAGGTGCTTGGATAATTGTTCCATGTAGTAGATAGGATTTATCTTTTTTTTCCTAAATAAATTGATTTTATATGTAAAGTTCTGTTTAGCAAGTAATTCGTATGTGCAGGATAGATAGAATTATAAAGTAACTGACATTTATAAGTTCTTACAATGAGTGAGGTTTTATGAAGTGTGCTGTTTTTGCATTTTACAGTTAAGGAGATTAAAGCTGGCCACTAGGACCTCACAAATGGTAGAACTGGGAATCAAAGCTGACATTTGCTCCACCACCCATCTTCTTGAGTAACATGTCATATGGCCTGAAACCGAAGCATGAATATCAGTGTGAAAGATACATAACCAGGGTTAATAAAGAAGACTTAAACTTAAGTTTTGATATTTTGATTAAAAAAAATTCATATCAAAACTAAGTACGTTCCATAGCAAAGATATCTCCCCTCTTTTCATGTATTACTAAATAATGATTATTAATAAATAGCTTGCAAAATGAACATTTGAAAATAGAGACGTTACAAATCTATAGTACTAAAAGCCTGTTCTTTTAATTAGCTTTCGTCTTTTTCTTTTCATCCCCAGGTTTATTTGTATTTCCTATCTATTGCCTTTGTAAAAAACAGAGAAAGCGGTCGCGGACAGGAATGCACTGGTAGTGTCGTGCGGCAGCGCTGGTCTGGGTAAGAACCGCACAGGATGATGCCCGCGCCAGAGGGCTGCACCTTGCAACCGCCTGGAGGAGCCTTCTGCCTCCTCTTCTCCATGTTCTCTGCAGGCCACAAAGCCTCTAGCTCCAGTGCATTCCCAACATGGTATCCTGCCCTTTCCGTCTACAGATTGCTGCTTTTACGAAACGGTCACTTTCATAGACTATAAACATCTATATCATAGACTCTTCATGGTTCTTGGAAGATAATACTTTAATTAGAACCAGTTATCCTCAAACCTGTCTGAGCATGTGTCTCCTGAGCATTGCTTAGACTGTCTTTGTCCCTGACTCTCCCTCCAGGCCTTCTTCTGAGACTTGGGGTGAATAACTCAAGTGCCACCTGCCCAACAAGCAAGGCCACCTTTCAGAAGATGGAGGCTCACCACATGCACCTGTTTTCATCTGTGGCCCAAGCGTATAATTCCTTCCTTCTCCAGATGCTCTAATTGTTACAAATCTCAATGCCCAAAAAGGAACTAATGAAACTAAATGAGAAGACTCTGAAGTGTATACGTGTAGGGGTGTGAATGTGTGTGTATATACATATCTATATTAAAACTAGGTCCATACCTTGTTCTTGTCAAGTTCCATGCCTCTACACTATTTTTCCACATTTTTGTAGACGTATTTAAAGACGATCGTTCCTTTGTGGGCATAATTTGGTAATGTACTGAATTAAAGTCAGTGTAGACAGCAGGCGATTTTGATGTTGACCCTTTCTGTATCTTGCTGTTTCTCTTTGTGTCTCAGATGCACACCCAGAAATTTGTGCAGGGTCACCTCAAGGATTATCAAACTTTATAAACTGACAAAACGGATAGGCTGCTTCTGGGAAATTCTCGAGACCTAAACATTCAATCTTCTCTTCAGATTTCTTACATGTTGGCATACTATTTCACTCTATAGTTAATTTAAATGAGTTTGCTGTAGAGAGAACTGCTGAGACCTTTGAACATATCCCCATTCTGCTAATTGTTTAACCAACTTGTGATAATAATGATGCTTTAGATTAAGCATATGGTATTATTTAAACCCCCACCCTCTCAACTCTCCTTTCTCTATTTGTCCCCAAGTTTTTCATAAAAACAAATACTGTTTTTTGAAGGATTTTTCTTAAGTTTACCACTTCAGTGCATAATAATGTGTTGGTATCTTCTTATGGAGGGGTGATTTGAAGCAAAACTTTTTATGTTCACAGATTTATCTAAAACATAAACTGCTTTTAGAGAAGGAAGCAAAAAATGAAGAAAAAAAAATTTTTTTTTTTCAGGACAATTTACCAAACTGAGAAGTCTTTAAAAGTAAGAAAAGGACAAGTAACTAAATTGTGTTTTGTTTTCATTATGAGTGTTCACCATTAAAGACCCCTAAGAAGCCTAAAGTTTCCAGTTGTCTACAAATCCTTAACATTAGTTATTGGCATTGATGTAGCCATTTACTTGTCAGCTGCCTTTCCTTAATTGAAATAGATTATGTGATAAAACATGCATTAACATGGATAGTTTGTCTTGTTGGGCTTCAGAGTATAACATTTATCATTTTTATTTGATCTAAAAAGTCCATGATAGTGAAGTTTATGTGCACAGATAACAAGCCAGCACTTCCATTCTCTCTGAGTAACACTCAGAAAAACTTGACTGCTGGACTAGTCTGTTTCCAGTTAGAGGAGGCTGTGTCCATTTATGGTCCTAGAATAGCATACTTCAGAAGCATAGCATGATACAAGAAGTCGTGCTGTAGCTTCACAAATTCATCCGTGCCTCTGCACTGGTTTCCCGTTCATCCAACTACCTATCAATCCAACAAATATTTATCGAGTGCCTAGTCTACATCCTTTAGTATGAGAACTGAGAGAATGGAAAGTTCTAGCCCTAAATCCACATAATTTTGTCATAAAAGTGCTTAATTTTTGTAAATTAGTCTTTCCCTTCCTGGACTTAGGTGTTAGTTTAATGATGTATGCATGTGATAAATTCTAAATCTAGTGGATGTGTCTATGTATGATATGTATATGTATATATATTTAGATATATACATAGCTGCATATGAATACATATATACCAACTAGCTAAATACTATACTCTCTGGTCCTGGATAATCTATTTCCTTAGGTTATTGTATCTGTGTGTCTGTTGTCTTTGGCCTACTCAGGGATTTTTTATTCCTTTCTTTGAATAACTTATCTTTTGGAGATATTTTTATATTATTTGGAAATGTTCCAGTTTTCCACTGACAGAGCAGTGTCTGTTATCAGTGAAGGCTCTTTCATCAACACTTGTGATAGTGTGCACAGCATTGCACAGGATTTTCATTTTTATATTTTGTAGACTTTTTAAAATTAATCTGTGCATTTTTCACTTTCAGAGTTGCTATATATCAGGCCTTTCCCTGCTAGTGACTTACAGTAGGTGTTTGTGAATTTTTTTGCTAAGTGTCATTAAGATCTTAAAAAGGAAGGAGAAAGATAAAAGAGATTATTTATATGTTAGTGCCAACATTGAAGGTAAAACAACTTTACCTTTTGGAGGAAATTTTAGAAATGCCTTTAGAAAAAGAAGTATGTGCATAAGATGAATATCTTTTTATCCAAGGCTTATCATTTTAGTATTTTTTATTATAAATGCAATATCAGTTAAAAAAATCAGCTATAAGGAATTATAAAATACAAATTCCTCTGCTTTTCCCCACCCCTTATTTTCTAGGGGTAACCACTCTTAATGGTTTGCTATCGGTCTTTCCAGATAGTATCTAAAAATATACAAATAAGTAAATAGGTGTGTGTGCGTGTGTATTCGTTTTATACAAATAGAATAATAATATGCTTACTGTCCTGTGACTGTTTTTCATTTTACTATGTATGGGTAGACATATTTCCATAAGTGTTTAAATAGAGTTACCTCATTCTTTTGTAAATTACTACATATTCCATTGAGGGGCATACATTAATTTATTTAATCAGTCCCCTATTAAATGGACATCAAGATTGTTTTCACTTCTCTGTTACAAAACATTGGTGAAGACCCTTTACATATATTTTTGTCACTATGTGAACATTTTCATAAGTTTTAAAATTTGGTTTTTATATTTGTAATAAAACTTTAATGCATTTTAGGTGAATGAAGATCATAGAGATAATATATTTAAGACCCTTTTCTTGGAGAAAGAGTTGTGTAAAAGTGCACCATTTTTAAAGAAAAGCATATTTTGCAGGATAATTTGTCCTCATGCTTGATTAGCCAAATAAATGTCTTGCCAACACAAAAGAAAATTCATCTTATTCCAATAAAAATAAAATGCAATGAGATGTCTATAATATAATGAGAGAAAGATGCATTGATGTTTGGATTGCCTAGTATTAAAACTTGAGGATTTTAAGTGAAATGGCTAAAGTGATCATATTTGTCACATTTTAAAAACACTATCCATGTTCATGCATGTTGTTCCACAGAGGAACTTAATTATGTCATTGTGAAAAGTAGGAAGCAATATGTTGGTAATTATGAATGACCACATTATCCACAGAAAAATAACTTTGAGTGTACATAAAGTTGATGGTTTGTTGAGGTGCTTATAAACAGAACAGCATGACATTTATTTTACAATGATTCCCAACATTTCCTGAAGGACTTCTGTATGTGGAGTTAAGAAGAAAAGAGGAATCACACCTTTTGGCACAAACAGCATTCTCTTGCCACCACCCTGATTTTCTGATAAGTGCTATTGTTTCCTAAAGGTAGAGCAGACTGGAAAACAATCAAAGATAATTAAACACTGGTCAGGTTACAGCCTGATATCTTTAATTGTGCTGTCCTTTCTGTGATAGCGGATCCATGAGTGCCTATCAGGAAATTCCTTGTGTTGTGTGACCCATCATCTCTTGAGTCCCAAGGCCACAGGTGAGTCTTTATCTTTTGATCCTATCACCCAAATAGATGGCCCAAAGCTCCCCTACAATACCTTCAAGCAGTTTTCCAGTCCCCAAACAACCCAACCTCATTTTCTCCACTCCTCTGAGACTCTAACCAGCTCCTCTGCAGTAGAAAAGAGGAGGAAAGGAGTGGGTTAAAAACTCACTTAGGAACCTGCAAGGCAGTTTCATTCCTCCTGGACCTTTGTCAAATTACAGTACATCCGCTAACACACCGATCTAGTTTCTCCCTTATTAAACAGTGCAGTTGTTTTTAACACTACAATTTTATAAGCTCGATTGAATTCATGATTATAAAAGTTAGTGGCCTAAGTAATATTAATTGGTATACTTCAGTAAGTACCAAGATAAAAATTCATACCAAATGCCATTTTATATTTGGATTTTTTATGCAAGCTGCACATATGCCTTAATGCCAGTCTTCCCATTGGATTGTGTGCTTAACCTTTCATATTTGTGGCTGAGATCTGTCTCAACTCTTGAACGTAATCTTTCCTGTGGTCAGCTTTATTGTTTTGTGTTAATGCCTATTAGAAATATAGCCTTAAGGTCCAATAATGCACTTTAAAATACTGTGTCATTTTAAGTAATTTGACAGAGTTGAAGAAACTGATTGCAGTGTTTTGATGGAGACAGTGGAATAACAGTGTTAGCAAATAGATGTCACCTCTTTAAATCCGGCAGGCGAGTAGGGAGGAGGGTGGAATCAGAAGCTGAAAATTTAAAACAAGTAAAACATACCTGAAAAAGATACAGTCAAGTTTCCAAAACATATAGTAATTCTAAAAATTGGTATTAGGAGCTTGAACCTAGCAAGCAATTAATACATGTTACCTAATAGAATATTGGAATATTTGTTTAAAATATTAGTTTCCACTGTACATGTTAGCTGCATTTTTATTTTTCATGAAATCTATAAAAGAAATTTTACCAATTAGTACCATAGTAAATCAAAACTACTGTTAATAGCCAGTGTAAGTGTATTTTGTTTGTTCAAATCATTGTATTTTAATTATGACATCTTCCTCTGGAAAACAAGTTGTAAATCCCATTTTAACATGAATATCCATAATTATTGTTTTAATAATTATGAAATAATTATAAATTTGGTCTGAACGAAATCAGAGTCCAAATTTGGGGAGTATTCAAGATTGTGAAATGCTGCCTTTCCAATGCAAACCTTTAAAAGAGAAAGACACTTCTTTGTAAATCATAGAGGGGCTTCGCTGGTGGCTCAGATGGTAAAGAATCCACCTGCAATGCGGGAGACCTGGGTTCAATTCCTGGGCTGGGAAGATCCCCCGAAGGAGGGCAGGATTACCCACTCCAGTATTCTTGCTTGGAGAATCTCCATGGACAGAGGAGCCTGTAGGCTACAGTCCATGGGGGTCACAAAGAGTCAGACACAACTGAGGGACTAAGCACAGCACAGAGGGCAAAGCTATACTCGTTTCACAGCCAGCTGTTGTGTGGGGCTTGCACTGTACATCACTGTTCCGGGGCTGGAACTTTAGTCACTTAATCAGAATCCAAGAAACAGAGTCTCAGTAGTGTGAGAGTTGTAGTCGTCTTTTTGGATCATTAGCTGAAGCCTTCAAATATCACATAGTTTACATTTCCTCATGAAAATAAAAGTATTAGTCACTCAGTCATGTCTGACTCTGCAACTCTATGGACTATATAGCCTCATGGTGCCAATTTAGCAGCATGTAACTTTCCATGTTAAAAACTATGTTCTTTTTTGGTTAAAGAAGTGACTGTTTTGAGACTATCAATATGGCCTTAAAAGGCAATGAATTTTTTAAAAAAAACATAAAAGATTGCTACTACCTTTTTTGGCCATTTCCTTTTAGTTTACAAAAGAAATTTCATTAGGTGTATTTAACTCTGCTTTGCTTAGATTTCACAACCTTATTA
>SJYW01020213.1:3215044-3279349 GCA_006410735.1 Raphicerus campestris | reverse complement strand
CCCCCCAAAATAAAGTCTGACACTGTTTCCACTGTTTCCCCATCTATTTCCCATAAAGTTATGGGACCGCATGCCATGATCTTCGTTTTCTGAATGTTGAGCTTTAAGCCAACTTTTTCACTCTCCTCTTTCACTTTCATCAAGAGGCTTTTTAGTTCCTCTTCACTTTCTGCCATAAGGGTGGTGTCATCTGCATATCTGAGGTTATTGATATTTCTCCCGGCAATCTTGATTCCAGCTTGTGCTTCTTCCAGCCCAGCATTTCTCATGATGTACTCTGCATAGTTCAATAAGCAGGGTGACAATATACAGCCTTGACGTACTCCTTTTCCTATTTGGAACCAGTCTGTTGTTCCATGTCCAGTTCTAACTGTTGCTTCCTGACCTGCGTATAGGTTTCTCAAGAGGCAGGTCAGGTCGTCTGGCATTCCCATCTCTTTCAGAATTTTCCACAGTTTATTGTGATCCACACAGTCAAAGGCTTTGGCATAGTCAATAAAGTCAATTCACCAGATCACTCCTTCTAAACCTGGCTGATGAATTCTCTACGTCTCAATTAAACAGTATCCAAAAGAAAAGGAACAGAAGGAGAATGGGATGAAAGAAAGAAAGTAAAGAGGAAAGAAAAGGACATTTGAGAAGCTAGAATAGGAAAAAGGAGCCAGGAGTTATCTGAAAGAGCCTGGATCCAGGTGGAGATGAAGTGTAATCAGGACAGTTGCAAACCCCATCTGATTTTAGAACCAAGGCATTTTTTGTGACATTAGAGTGTCTGATTCCCCTCAAACAGTAGACTTAACCACTGTTAAATGATTTGTTAGCATTGTGTGTGTCTTAAGTCACTTCAGTCATGTCCTTAGCCCTGTAGGCTCCTCTGTCCATGGGATTCTCCAGGCAAGACTACTGGAGCGGGTGGCCATGCCTTCCTCCAGGGGATATTCCTGAGCCAAGACTACTGGAGTGGGTTGCCATGCCTTCCTCCAGGGGATATTCCTGAGCCAGGGCTTGAACCCACATCTCTTATGTTTCCTACATTAGCAGGCAGGCTCTTTACCACTAGCACCACTAGTGGTAAAGCTCACTGACTGGGTCTAAATAACTTGCTCCATCATAAAGCTTGTCAGGGACAGAGCTGAGATCTGAACCCAGGCTGAGGAAAACCCTTGAGTCACAGCACTAGATTGCTTCCTCATCTCCTCTTATTAACCAGGGAATCAGGCAAGCTACCTTATCCGTTTTTTAACATCTGCAATTTTTTGCAAAGAGAAAGATGTTCAGTTGTGTCTGACTCTTTGTAACTCCATGGACTAACAGTCCATGGAATTCTCCAGGCCAAAATACTGGAGTGATAGCTCTTCCGTTCTCCAGGAAATCTTCCCAACCCAGGGATTGAACCCAGGTCTTCTGCCTTGCAAGCAGATTCTTTACCAGCTGAGCCACAAGAGAAGCCCAAGAATACTGGAGTGGATAGCCTATCCCTTTTCCAGTGGATCTTCCTGACCCAGGAATTGAACCAGGGTCTCCTGCATTGCAGGTGAATTCTTTACCAACTGAGCTACCAGGGGCAAAGGAACATTGGGGAAATAGGGAATAATAACTCACACAGAGTTGAGGCTCCTGTCACATGAGACCGTGTGTCTGCAAGCACACAGAATAATGCCAATGATGTTCTCTTTGATTTATTTGTTGAAAACCTATTCAATATTTTTTATTTAGTTATTTTTTTAGTAAACATATATTGAGCTCCTCCTTTGTAAAATGATACATAATGTATATGCATTTCAGAGAAGACCAGGCCCCAACACTAGTCTAATGGAGAGAGTGCTAGGCAAAGGTTTAAGGTATACAGCATCAGGATTTGACTTACATATCAATACATCATGAAAGGATTATCACAATAAAGTTTAGTGAACACTCATCTCATAGAAAAATTTTAAAAATAGAAAAACAATTTTTCTTTGTGATGAGAACTTTTTTACTTTCTTAAAAACTTCCAAATGTCACACGAGCAGTGTTAATTATATCTATCCTATTGTGCATTACATCCCTAGTACTTATTGGTAAAAGTTTGTGCCTTTTGATTGACTTCATCCAGTCTTCGTTCCCCCTACTCCACTCCCTGCCTCTGATAACCACAGAGCTTATCTGTTTTTCTGTGAGTTTATTTTTGAAGTACAACTATCTAGAACACTGTTAGTTCCTGTTACACAACACAGTAATTTGATTTTCCTATACATTTCAAAGTGATCACCACAATAAGTCTAGTGACCATATGTTAACATACAAAGATACTACACAGGTATTGACTATATACCTCATACTAGGCATTTCATAGCTATGACTCATTAATTTTACAACTGAGGGTTTGTGGAGAGGTATAAACTTGAAGATGACTTGAATTCTTAAGCAAGGAACTTAGATCACACGAGTAAGATGCTCTGGGGTATTAAAAGAATGTAACTTGAACCCAAAGACCTGGCTTCTGCTGCCTGCTCCTGGGTAGTATGGCCTTGGAACAGGTATTCAGTCTTTCTGTAGACAATTTTCCTTCCTTGAATATAGTAGAACCAGATTTCTCACCTTATTATGTGAACAGTAATATGTAATAAAGTCAAACTACAGCATTAAAAACCATTCATAATTGTATACAGTTAAATTTTGCTTTAACAACTGCACAATGGGAATAAATATACTGGAGATAAATGTTCATACAGGAGGTTCAAAGTAGTATTCAATGAATGGCAACTCCCTTCTGCTTCCCTCACAAAAAACACACTTGACCCAGAGAATGTTCTTAATAATCGCTGGGTTTTAACATGTGAGCTCAGTTGTTCAGTCTTGTCCAACTCTCTGACCCTATGAACTGTAGCCCAACAGTCTCGTAGTGACCCCAAATTAATAGATTTCTCATTCTGGTTATTAATTCAATGTTGAATTAACGTAGTAGCTTGCCAAATTAGAATTTTGGTTTACCTAGTTAGACATGATTGCAGACTTTAAGACTCTTTGAGACTTGTTTCTCTTAGCTGATCTACTATTTAAATTAGGTACAGGAAGTACCCGCATGAGGACAGCCCAAGAAATCATCCAGGCATTCCATGAGAGAGGTTGGGGGACTCCCCCTGCACATACAGCCAGCAGCACAGAAGCCCTTTCAACATCCAGAAATAGATCTCCCATTGAGCCTCTGTTTATCTCCTCTGACCATAAAAAGCAGCTGGCTCGGCAGGAAAGACTGGTGGCTGCAATTAACTCCAGGAGACTGTAAGCCCAGTCCCAAGCAACATGAATAAAGGCTACTCAAAGAACTTTTGGAGTCATGTTGCTAGCTCACTGCTAGGACCATTCGGTCATCTGAGGAGGAAATCTGTGAGCTAAACACCAGACACATTACTGCAACATTTCCTGTAGCCACCAGAGGCACTCAGAATCATAGCATTATTCTGGGAGATGCTTCAGAATGACAATCAAATATCTAAAAAATGATTAAATGCTGATGGCATTTTGTTAAATGAAAAGCATCCAAAAAAAAAAAAGACTGCTTGATCCCATTGTTTTCCTCTTCCGTGACTTTGTATTCAAACTTCTGCTCAATATTAGACTAATAGGGGCTTCCCTTACAGCTCAGTCAGTAAAGAATCTGCCTGCAATTCAGAAGACCCAGGTTGTGAAGATCCTCTGGAGAAGGAAACTGCAATCCATTCCAGTATTCTTGCCTGGAGAATCCCATGGTCAGAGGAGCCTGGCAGGCTACAGTCCATGGGGTCAAAAGAGTCAGACACGACTTAGCGACTAAAAGAGAGAGAGAGAGACTAATAGTAGTTGCAAAGAAAAAGCTGAATCAGAATTTTTAAAGCCACTGGAGGCAATAAGAGTATTGGAACACTTTACACTTCATTGCTAAACAGTTACCAGATCACTAGGAAACAACGTCAAACATCTCTCATATTTTTGCTAAGAACCCTTAAGACCACTATTTTTGTTGCTTATTTTCTATACAAATGAATTAATAAAGGCCTGGAAAGTTGCAGTAATTTAATTCACTATGCATGTGTCCAGGAGCAGAAACAGGAAGTATCAAGTGCGACCAAATGACCATCTGAAGCTCATTTCAAATTTATATTAACTTGGTATCATTAATATTCTTGAGCTCATGCTCAGTCGTGACTGACTCTTCACGACCCCATGGACTGTGGCTCCCTAGGCTCCTCTGTCCGTGGGATTCTCCAGGCAAGAATACTGGAGGGAGGTTGCCATTTCCTTCTCCAGAGGATCTTCCCAACCCAGGGATCAAACCCATGTCTCTTGCATCTCCTGCACTGGCAGGCAGATTCTTTACCACCAGCGCCACCCGGGATGCCCATTAAATAAGCCAAGAAAGGCCCCAAGTTTTTACCCCCAAAACTTCTCTGGGACCCAACAAATGCTTTTAAAGCTACAGGTAGGCATTTTGTATTGTAAAAGTCTAGCTCTTTGCTTTTATTGCATCTAAAATTTGTTTTTTATAAAACTAGAATACATATTTCTAGGGTGCAGTTTCTACAATGTTGTAAACCCTCTATAGCTGATGGGTCCCTGCTGAATACAATGAATATAAAAACCAGTTACCGGAAAAGGTAAGAATAAGCAAAACCAACCAGGTTGTGGTGGGAAATCAAATATGGAGAAGCAGCCCCCTTGGTGGGAGGGTCTCGATTGTTCTTCTTGAATGTTTTACTCCAAGGCATGATTGTAGAGGACACAGCTGCAAAAATTTCAGTTGAACCCCCTGCCATCTTTACCTGCCTTCAGAACTAAGAAGACAGGGCAGGAAGGGGATTGTGAAGGGGAAAGAGTGGAGAAGGAGAAATGAATGAAAAGAGGAAATCTCAGCAGAGAAACAGAATCTATTTTTAAAAGAACCAAATAAAACTCTCAGACTGGAAAAATGCAACATCTGGAAAAATTCACTGGTTGAGTTCAGAACTATAACAGAGATAGCAGAGTGAAGTGTCAGTAAACCTGAGGACAGATCAATAAAAAATATTGTATCTGAAAAACAGAATGTTTAAAAAATGAATAGAATCTTAAGAATCTGTGAAAGTCGCTCAGTCGTGTCCGACTTTTTGTGACCCCATGCACTGCCACCGCCAGGCTCCTCTGTCCATGGGATTCTCCAGGCCAGAATACTAGAGTGGTTAGCCATTCCCTTCTCCAGGGGATCTTCCCAACCTAGGGATTGAACTCAGGTTTCCAGAATTGCAGGTGGATTCTTTACCATTTGAGCCACCAGAAAAGCCCTGTGTAGGATGATATCAAAAATTCTCATATATGTAAACTTAAACTCCTAGACAGAGAGAAGAAAGAGATTGGAGGATAGATTACAATTGGACACAAGAAATCTTTTGGGAAAATATTCGCTTGATTGTGGTAATGATTTATGCACCCGTGGAAACTCAATCAACTGTACACTTTAAATAGAAAAGTTTAATGTCCATTCTATATCAATGAGACAGTTTAAATAATTTTAAATTATATACACATGCAAAAAAGTAAACGTTCTTATACCCAAATAAAATTTTTGGGTTTTTTTAACATTCTTTTTCGTATTTTCTAAATTCTCATTATATACATGTCTTTCTGTGTTTTGTTCAAGTTCTATGTTTTAAAATTGGGAAAAATTAAAATTGTTTCTAAACAAGCAACTTTACTTTGCCAGCAAAGGTCTGTCTAGTCAAAGCTATGATTTTTCTGGTAGTCATGTATGGATGTGAGAGTTGGACTATAAAGAAAGCTGAGCACTGAAGAATTGATGCTTTTCAACTGTGGTGTTGGAGAAGACTCTTGAGAGTCCCTTGGACAGCAAGGAGATCCAACCAGTCCATCCTAAAGGAAATCAGTCCTGAATATTCAGTGAAAGGACTGATGTTGAAGCTGAAACTCCAATACTTTGGCCACCTGATGCGAAGAACTGACTTACTTGAAAAGACCCTGATGTTGGGAAAGACTGAGGGCAGGAGGAGAAGGGGAGGACAGAGGATGAGATGGTTGGATGGCATCACCGACTCAATGGACATGAGTTTGNTATTCAATGAATGGCAACTCCCTTCTGCTTCCCTCACAAAAAACACACTTGACCCAGAGAATGTTCTTAATAATCGCTGGGTTTTAACATGTGAGCTCAGTTGTTCAGTCTTGTCCAACTCTCTGACCCTATGAACTGTAGCCCAACAGTCTCGTAGTGACCCCAAATTAATAGATTTCTCATTCTGGTTATTAATTCAATGTTGAATTAACGTAGTAGCTTGCCAAATTAGAATTTTGGTTTACCTAGTTAGACATGATTGCAGACTTTAAGACTCTTTGAGACTTGTTTCTCTTAGCTGATCTACTATTTAAATTAGGTACAGGAAGTACCCGCATGAGGACAGCCCAAGAAATCATCCAGGCATTCCATGAGGGAGGTTGGGGGACTCCCCCTGCACATACAGCCAGCAGCACAGAAGCCCTTTCAACATCCAGAAATAGATCTCCCATTGAGCCTCTGTTTATCTCCTCTGACCATAAAAAGCAGCTGGCTCGGCAGGAAAGACTGGTGGCTGCAATTAACTCCAGGAGACTGTAAGCCCAGTCTCAAGCAACATGAATAAAGGCTACTCAAAGAACTTTTGGAGTCATGTTGCTAGCTCACTGCTAGGACCATTCGGTCATCTGAGGAGGAAATCTGTGAGCTAAACACCAGACACATTACTGCAACATTTCCTGTAGCCACCAGAGGCACTCAGAATCATAGCATTATTCTGGGAGATGCTTCAGAATGACAATCAAATATCTAAAAAATGATTAAATGCTGATGGCATTTTGTTAAATTAAAAGCATCCAAAAAAAAAAAAAAAGACTGCTTGATCCCATTGTTTTCCTCTTCCGTGACTTTGTATTCAAACTTCTGCTCAATATTAGACTAATAGGGGCTTCCCTTATAGCTCAGTCAGTAAAGAATCTGCCTGCAATTCAGAAGACCCAGGTTGTGAAGATCCTCTGGAGAAGGAAACTGCAATCCATTCCAGTATTCTTGCCTGGAGAATCCCATGGTCAGAGGAGCCTGGCAGGCTACAGTCCATGGGGTCAAAAGAGTCAGACACGACTTAGCGACTAAAAGAGAGAGAGAGAGACTAATAGTAGTTGCAAAGAAAAAGCTGAATCAGAATTTTTAAAGCCACTGGAGGCAATAAGAGTATTGGAACACTTTACACTTCATTGCTAAACAGTTACCAGGTCACTAGGAAACAACGTCAAACATCTCTCATATTTTTGCTAAGAACCCTTAAGACCACTATTTTTGTTGCTTATTTTCTATACAAATGAATTAATAAAGGCCTGGAAAGTTGCAGTAATTTAATTCACTATGCATGTGTCCAGGAGCAGAAACAGGAAGTATCAAGTGCGACCAAATGACCATCTGAAGCTCATTTCAAATTTATATTAACTTGGTATCATTAATATTCTTGAGCTCATGCTCAGTCGTGACTGACTCTTCACAACCCCATGGACTGTGGCTCCCCAGGCTCCTCTGTCCGTGGGATTCTCCAGGCAAGAATACTGGAGGGAGGTTGCCATTTCCTTCTCCAGAGGATCTTCCCAACCCAGGGATCAAACCCATGTCTCTTGCATCTCCTGCACTGGCAGGCAGATTCTTTACCACCAGCGCCACCCGGGATGCCCATTAAATAAGCCAAAAAAGGCCCCAAGTTTTTACCCCCAAAACTTCTCTGGGACCCAACAAATGCTTTTAAAGCTACAGGTAGGCATTTTGTATTGTAAAAGTCTAGCTCTTTGCTTTTATTGCATCTAAAATTTGTTTTTTATAAAACTAGAATACATATTTCTAGGGTGCAGTTTCTACAATGTTGTAAACCCTCTATAGCTGATGGGTCCCTGCTGAATACAATGAATATAAAAACCAGTTACCGGAAAAGGTAAGAATAAGCAAAACCAACCAGGTTGTGGTGGGAAATCAAATATGGAGAAGCAGCCCCCTTGGTGGGAAGGTCTCGATTGTTCTTCTTGAATGTTTTACTCCAAGGCATGATTGTAGAGGACACAGCTGCAAAAATTTCAGTTGAACCCCCTGCCATCTTTACCTGCCTTCAGAACTAAGAAGACAGGGCAGGAAGGGGATTGTGAAGGGGAAAGAGTGGAGAAGGAGAAATGAATGAAAAGAGGAAATCTCAGCAGAGAAACAGAATCTATTTTTAAAAGAACCAAATAAAACTCTCAGACTGGAAAAATGCAACATCTGGAAAAATTCACTGGTTGAGTTCAGAACTATAACAGAGATAGCAGAGTGAAGTGTCAGGAAACCTGAGGACAGATCAATAAAAAATATTGTATCTGAAAAACAGAATGTTTAAAAAATGAATAGAATCTTAAGAATCTGTGAAAGTCGCTCAGTCGTGTCCGACTTTTTGTGACCCCATGCACTGCCACCGCCAGGCTCCTCTGTCCATGGGATTCTCCAGGCCAGAATACTAGAGTGGTTAGCCATTCCCTTCTCCAGGGGATCTTCCCAACCTAGGGATTGAACTCAGGTTTCCAGAATTGCAGGTGGATTCTTTACCATTTGAGCCACCAGAAAAGCCCTGTGTAGGATGATATCAAAAATTCTCATATATGTAAACTTAAACTCCTAGACAGAGAGAAGAAAGAGATTGGAGGATAGATTACAATTGGACACAAGAAATCTTTTGGGAAAATATTCGCTTGATTGTGGTAATGATTTATGCACCCGTGGAAACTCAATCAACTGTACACTTTAAATAGAAAAGTTTAATGTCCATTCTATATCAATGAGACAGTTTAAATAATTTTAAATTATATACACATGCAAAAAAGTAAACGTTCTTATACCCAAATAAAATTTTTGGGTTTTTTTAACATTCTTTTTCGTATTTTCTAAATTCTCATTATATACATGTCTTTCTGTGTTTTGTTCAAGTTCTATGTTTTAAAATTGGGAAAAATTAAAATTGTTTCTAAACAAGCAACTTTACTTTGCCAGCAAAGGTCTGTCTAGTCAAAGCTATGATTTTTCTGGTAGTCATGTATGGATGTGAGAGTTGGACTATAAAGAAAGCTGAGCACTGAAGAATTGATGCTTTTCAACTGTGGTGTTGGAGAAGACTCTTGAGAGTCCCTTGGACAGCAAGGAGATCCAACCAGTCCATCCTAAAGGAAATCAGTCCTGAATATTCAGTGAAAGGACTGATGTTGAAGCTGAAACTCCCATACTTTGGCCACCTGATGCGAAGAACTGACTTACTTGAAAAGACCCTGATGTTGGGAAAGATTGAGGGCAGGAGGAGAAGGGGAGGACAGAGGATGAGATGGTTGGATGGCATCACCGACTCAATGGACATGAGTTTGAGTAGGCTCTGGGAGTTGGTGATGGACAGGGAAGTCTGGTATGCTGCAGTTCATGGGGTCGCAAAGAGTCGGACACGATTGAGCGACTGAACTGAACTGAACTGAACTGAAATAAGCAACTTAGTTTAAATATAGTATTACTTATCTGGTTTTGTCTTTGAGTACTTTCTATTAAAGTTTTAGAGAAAAACTGAGTATTGTATTTGTCTTATCTATTGGATATTCTGTGTGTATAGAGTGTTTCTTGTTTTATTTTATTTGAAATAGCATGCCTCCTATTAAGTTTTGATTTGTGGCTATCTGAAAGACAAGAAAAAAACAAAAATGCTTAAATCAAAAATAGCTGTCTTACCATACTTAAATGGTTCAAACCTAAGCCAAAAAGAGTATATTCCAATCTACTCAGTGTATATGGATTAAAATTACCTTCTGAGTTCATTATTAACTTTTTAAGATTTTATTAATGAAAATCAGCAGAATCACCATGTTTTGTTATTATGACAATTGTTTCCATAACCATTTTAAAAACTGCATAAGAATTCTGTCTGTTCTTAAGCACATTTCTTGTAGTATGTGACTATAAGAACTCATATTTTGTGAATTTGGGCAGAAGAACTAGTTTATTAAGTAAATGTTTCTTTGTCTCTGATAGTTTCCTGATATATATAAACGTTAAATAGAAGAAGCCCAAGGCAATTGATTTTATAAACCATTGATTTGCCACTATTTTCTCCTTTTTATAAGGCCCCTTGGGTTTTATCACATAACTTTTTTTAAAATTAGAAGTTACAAATTTAGAGCCAAATGATTTTAATTTGCAGTTAAGCTAAAAAGAAAGCAAATGATGTGTTTTGTAGACAAAAATTTAACTAATAGCCTATTTGGTGTTGCTGACAGTGATCACATTGCATCACGTCATTATCATCATATAGCCTTAGTAATAGGCCTAGACTCTCAGGCTGTGCCCTCCAAAACAGCAGAGCCCAAAATCACATCTTGCTTGTAGGTAATAGTTTACTCTGGCATGTGAATCCGAGAAACAGGAGCAAGCAGCTGGGAGCACGAAACAGGAAAGGAGAGAGGATTTATCAAAAGCTGCATTTTCAAGGCACTGCTGCCTCTGGGGCGCCTCGCCTCAATCAATCCTCGAGGTCCCTCTGAAGAGCCACATAGAATGTTTCTCAAATTGTCCACCCTGAAAACAGAAGAGGAGATGTTCACCCACCTGCTCTGATTCCCTAGTTGAGCGTTGCTCCGTGGAAAAAAACTCCCTCATACCTCCACGTACGTGAGTCTCAAGGGCTCCGCAGCCTCCGCAGAGCGTCCAGTGAAGCAGCAGCAGACCTCCCAGGACGGAAATCGGAGGAAGGAGCTGTCAGAGTGCCCTTGCCGGCCACTGACTGCCCCGTGCAGCTGAAGACGAAGGGTTGGCTGAGACAGAGAGCCTAAGGGGCAACAGTGCGGCGCTCTAGGGATAAACACACCAACAAAGAGGAGAACCAGGACAATTTGTTAGGCTAATCCCATTGGCCTCTGATACACAACACACACACACACACACACACACACACGCGTGTGTGTGCACGTCCTGACACTGGCGTCCATCGGATTTCGAGAATCAGTTACGTTCTTCTCTTCCAGACTCTACGACCGGTAATATCAAGTTAGGAGTTTCAAATCAGCAAAGATGTGAGTGTTTTGCACTACAGAAACTGGCAGGCTTTGCACATCAGAGCATTTTTTGCTTGTTTCTTTAGTGGGAGTGGGGCGGAGAGCTGCCTTCCAGCACGCCATCGCTATCTGTTTGATGTGTCTGTGTACGCACGTGCTTGTATATACACAGACACACATGACAAAGGTTTCACTTTCTTGTAAATTGTAAGTTAAGCAATTTTGGTAAAATAATAAAAATAAATTTTAAAGTAGTACTATTTTGATTTCAAAATAGAAACTATCGGAGGAGCCTTTGTATGAAGGAATAAACTTGAAAGCATCAGTAAAATATTAATGCACCACCTCCCTAAACACAGATTAAGTGGGGAAGAAAAGAGTCTAGCTGAGATAGTAGCCATATGACAATCTGTTACGCCTGACTGGTGTACACATGACATTTCTCAGACATTCAAGGACTAGACACACAGTACAAGTAGACCTCCAATTCTTTCAAAGTTCCTGATTTTTTTTGAAAAGCATATTTTAACATTGAAATAGCCATCTGGGGCCTAAATTCAAATTTCTGAATTCATTGTGTTGCTTATGATTTCTTGCAGTTTGAAAGATCTTACCTGTAACTTTGGATCCACAAGTTTCAACCAATTTAGAGGACAATCTGGTGACCAAAGGTAGCAAGCTTGTCACAGTATTAGTTCAAAGGGCCAGAACATACAAAAGGAGAAAACTGCAGAAGCCAGTGCTTCAGTTCTGTGGTTCTCTTTTCTGTCAGGAGCCAAACATAAATTCTATTCACATTTATCCCAGGCTACTTATTGGTAAATATCCTAATGTAAGACTATTACTACATTTAAAATTTCACAATTTAAATTTATTTCATGATGTTTCCACTTTAGAATAAACTTGAAATAGAAGCTTCTTGTGGGAAACACTCTGTTGAGTGCTCAGCATTTCAGCTGCTGGTGAAATGCTGTTAGCAGCATAAGTATTAGCTGAACCAAGATGTGGTTATTAAAGTCATAATAATGAAAGTGATTACCCTGGAATCTCTTTGGTTCTCTCATTCTTTTTTTAATATATAACTTTGTTGGTCCTGATACAAAGATATTTAATCTTGCCTTTCCAAAATGACCCAGAGACATGTAGCTAACAATGACTTTAGGTTACTTAAATTATTCTTACCTTGTTATGTGTCACTTCATTGTATCATCAACTGAATTTAGTATCAAAGGTGAATTTACTTAAGTTGCTCCTTCCCTTGCTTATTTTTCTGATAAACATAAGAACATTGTAGTTAGTGTCCAACACTCATATCAACTTTTTTATAGCTTCCATGATGATTGCTTTTAACACTTAATACCACACTGCTATAGGAGAGGTGAAATGAAAATGCTAAATGCTGTGTATTTAATGGACATGAAGAGAAAGATGCATTGTGAAATGCTTGAAAAACTTTTGACTTCATGAAATCAGAGGCTTTAGTTTCAGACAGACTTACCTCACCAAGAATTGCCTAACCATATAATATTGGGCAAATTAATTAATCTCTCTAAGCCTCAGTTTCTTCATCTATAAACAAGGAATGCAATATAACCTAACTCTCAGAGCTCTTGAAAATTATGACTAAGATGGTCGATATCAAAGTGTCAACACAATGCATGGAACAATGTTAAATTCAAAAGATCAAATCAAAATAAAACATTGTTATTTTCAGAAATAATTTCATCTATAAAACGGAGATAATAGCTCATTTCAAGGGATATTGTGAGGAACAAAATAGTTTACACATGTACATTGCCTAGAAAAAATGCTTAATATAAAGTATATAATCAAGAAATGATAGCTGTTATCATNATATTCTGTGTGTATAGAGTGTTTCTTGTTTTATTTTATTTGAAATAGCATGCCTCCTATTAAGTTTTGATTTGTGGCTATCTGAAAGACAAGAAAAAAACAAAAATGCTTAAATCAAAAATAGCTGTCTTACCATACTTAAATGGTTCAAACCTAAGCCCAAAAGAGTATATTCCAATCTACTCAGTGTATATGGATTAAAATTACCTTCTGAGTTCATTATTAACTTTTTAAGATTTTATTAATGAAAATCAGCAGAATCACCATGTTTTGTTATTATGACAATTGTTTCCATAACCATTTTAAAAACTGCATAAGAATTCTGTCTGTTCGTAAGCATATTTCTTGTAGTATGTGACTATAAGAACTCATATTTTGTGAATTTGGGCAGAAGAACTAGTTTATTAAGTAAATGTTTCTTTGTCTCTGATAGTTTCCTGATATATATAAACGTTAAATAGAAGAAGCCCAAGGCAATTGATTTTATAAACCATTGATTTGCCACTATTTTCTCCTTTTTATAAGGCCCCTTGGGTTTTATCACATAACTTTTTTTAAAATTAGAAGTTACAAATTAAGAGCCAAATGATTTTAATTTGCAGTTAAGCTAAAAAGAAAGCAAATGATGTGTTTTGTAGACAAAAATTTAACTAATAGCCTATTTGGTGTTGCTGACAGTGATCACATTGCATCACGTCATTATCATCATATAGCCTTAGTAATAGGCCTAGACTCTCAGGCTGTGCCCTCCAAAACAGCAGAGCCCAAAATCACATCTTGCTTGTAGGTAATAGTTTACTCTGGCATGTGAATCCGAGAAACAGGAGCAAGCAGCTGGGAGCACGAAACAGGAAAGGAGAGAGGATTTATCAAAAGCTGCATTTTCAAGGCACTGCTGCCTCTGGGGCGCCTCGCCTCAATCAATCCTCGAGGTCCCTCTGAAGAGCCACATAGAATGTTTCTCAAATTGTCCACCCTGAAAACAGAAGAGGAGATGTTCACCCACCTGCTCTGATTCCCTAGTTGAGCGTTGCTCCGTGGAAAAAAACTCCCTCATACCTCCACGTACGTGAGTCTCAAGGGCTCCGCAGCCTCCGCAGAGCGTCCAGTGAAGCAGCAGCAGACCTCCCAGGACGGAAATCGGAGGAAGGAGCTGTCAGAGTGCCCTTGCCGGCCACTGACTGCCCCGTGCAGCTGAAGACGAAGGGTTGGCTGAGACAGAGAGCCTAAGGGGCAACAGTGCGGCGCTCTAGGGATAAACACACCAACAAAGAGGAGAACCAGGACAATTTGTTAGGCTAATCCCATTGGCCTCTGATACACAACACACACACACACACACACACACACACGCGTGTGTGTGCACGTCCTGACACTGGCGTCCATCGGATTTCGAGAATCAGTTACGTTCTTCTCTTCCAGACTCTACGACCGGTAATATCAAGTTAGGAGTTTCAAATCAGCAAAGATGTGAGTGTTTTGCACTACAGAAACTGGCAGGCTTTGCACATCAGAGCATTTTTTGCTTGTTTCTTTAGTGGGAGTGGGGCGGAGAGCTGCCTTCCAGCACGCCATCGCTATCTGTTTGATGTGTCTGTGTACGCACGTGCTTGTATATACACAGACACACATGACAAAGGTTTCACTTTCTTGTAAATTGTAAGTTAAGCAATTTTGGTAAAATAATAAAAATAAATTTTAAAGTAGTACTATTTTGATTTCAAAATAGAAACTATCGGAGGAGCCTTTGTATGAAGGAATAAACTTGAAAGCATCAGTAAAATATTAATGCACCACCTCCCTAAACACAGATTAAGTGGGGAAGAAAAGAGTCTAGCTGAGATAGTAGCCATATGACAATCTGTTACGCCTGACTGGTGTACACATGACATTTCTCAGACATTCAAGGACTAGACACACAGTACAAGTAGACCTCCAATTCTTTCAAAGTTCCTGATTTTTTTTGAAAAGCATATTTTAACATTGAAATAGCCATCTGGGGCCTAAATTCAAATTTCTGAATTCATTGTGTTGCTTATGATTTCTTGCAGTTTGAAAGATCTTACCTGTAACTTTGGATCCACAAGTTTCAACCAATTTAGAGGACAATCTGGTGACCAAAGGTAGCAAGCTTGTCACAGTATTAGTTCAAAGGGCCAGAACATACAAAAGGAGAAAACTGCAGAAGCCAGTGCTTCAGTTCTGTGGTTCTCTTTTCTGTCAGGAGCCAAACGTAAATTCTATTCACATTTATCCCAGGCTACTTATTGGTAAATATCCTAATGTAAGACTATTACTACATTTAAAATTTCACAATTTAAATTTATTTCATGATGTTTCCACTTTAGAATAAACTTGAAATAGAAGCTTCTTGTGGGAAACACTCTGTTGAGTGCTCAGCATTTCAGCTGCTGGTGAAATGCTGTTAGCAGCATAAGTATTAGCTGAACCAAGATGTGGTTATTAAAGTCATAATAATGAAAGTGATTACCCTGGAATCTCTTTGGTTCTCTCATTCTTTTTTTAATATATAACTTTGTTGGTCCTGATACAAAGATATTTAATCTTGCCTTTCCAAAATGACCCAGAGACATGTAGCTAACAATGACTTTAGGTTACTTAAATTATTCTTACCTTGTTATGTGTCACTTCATTGTATCATCAACTGAATTTAGTATCAAAGGTGAATTTACTTAAGTTGCTCCTTCCCTTGCTTATTTTTCTGATAAACATAAGAACATTGTAGTTAGTGTCCAACACTCATATCAACTTTTTTATAGCTTCCATGATGATTGCTTTTAACACTTAATACCACACTGCTATAGGAGAGGTGAAATGAAAATGCTAAATGCTGTGTATTTAATGGACATGAAGAGAAAGATGCATTGTGAAATGCTTGAAAAACTTTTGACTTCATGAAATCAGAGGCTTTAGTTTCAGACAGACTTACCTCACCAAGAATTGCCTAACCATATAATATTGGGCAAATTAATTAATCTCTCTAAGCCTCAGTTTCTTCATCTATAAACAAGGAATGCAATATAACCTAACTCTCAGAGCTCTTGAAAATTATGACTAAGATGGTCGATATCAAAGTGTCAACACAATGCATGGAACAATGTTAAATTCAAAAGATCAAATCAAAATAAAACATTGTTATTTTCAGAAATAATTTCATCTATAAAACGGAGATAATAGCTCATTTCAAGGGATATTGTGAGGAACAAAATAGTTTACACATGTACATTGCCTAGAAAAAATGCTTAATATAAAGTATATAATCAAGAAATGATAGCTGTTATCATCATTGTATTTATTGCCACTGAACCAAGTTCTTTTACATGCTTATGTTTTATAGAGCTTATAATTTGGAGCCCTCTGGTGTTCATATTGGGCACTGCAATTTTGAATCGGTAGTGTTATGCTTAGATCGGTTATTTCCTCAAACTATTATTTACATACGACTTTGTCAATCCAAAAGACCTGTTACTTACTTAATGTTTTAATTTAACTTGACTTATTTCTTAAGGGAAAATCAACATATTTCCTAAACCAGTTTTCTATCATTATGATCATTATTAAAGCAGTAAGTTTTTAACATCTGTTAAATACATAACTATTAACATAGAACATTGTAATTTGGGTACCAACCAGAATAATACCTCATACAACACTTGAGAAACCTCATTTTATATCAATAGATTTCATTATATGCACGGTTAGGAGAACTTTCAACTTTTAAGCAAGTTTTTAAAAAAATGAATCATAAAGAATTATGAGACGTTAATTTGATGGACAAGAGGACAGGATTTTTTTGAACAGAGATTAAAGTACATGACTGAGCGACTGAACTGAACTGAACTGAAATGCAGAGGGCTGTGGAAGCACTTCGGAGAAGACACTGGCACCCACTCCAGTACTCTTGCCTGGAAAATCCCATGGATGGAGGAGCCTGGTAGGCTGCAGGCCATGGGGTCGCTAAGAGTCGGGCACGACTGAGTGACTTCCCTTTCACTTTTCACTTTCATGCATTGGGGAAGGAACTGGCAACCCACTCCAGTGTTCTTGCCTGGAGAATCCCAGGGACGGGGGAGCTTGGTGGGCTGCCGTCTATGAGGTCGCACAGAGTCGGACACGACTGAAGCGACTCAGCAGCGGACGCACTTGCCTCATGGCAGAAACTGCCAGCGGCTGGACCTGAGGTCCATGTGAGAGGTGGGCGTGGCCACATCAGGGTCGGCCTCCTGTGTCCTGGGGAAAACGGACTCCTTTCCTGTAGAGTCATTGTTTTCCCAAGAATTGAGTTCCATGAAATTTTAGTAAATACTTCTCACCATCTCTCAAAAAGAAAATGCATGTGTGTGTACGTGCGCAGGTGCGTGCGTGTGGTGTCAAGTTTGCACAAAGCGGAGTTAAACCAAATTACACAATATTTTTTAATTGCAGAGGTTGTCACAAGCACTGTAAAATTTTAAGGGTAAATTAAAATGGTAATATGCAGATTTCGTAACGGTGTTTGATCTTTGGAGTGGTTTAGTTTTTGAAATGTCTTGTGAGAAAAGTAAGAAATGCCCTGGAATTACGGAGAGTTCTTTTTTATAAAGACAGTAATAACATGATTAGATTTGTATTTCAGAAAAATCATCACTAACAGTATGGTGGCTAACTTGAGAGAAAAAAAAAAAAAAGTAGAGGCTGTCAAATGTGTTAGATTATGGCTGAATCACCCATGTGCTATGCTTAGTTGCTCAGTCATGTCTGACTCTTTGAGACCCCATGGACTGTAGCCCACCAGGCTCCTCTGTCCATGGGGATTCTCCAGACAAGAATACTGGAGTGGGTTGCCATGCCCTCTTCCAGAACTTCCCAACACAGGGATCGAACCCAGGTCTCCCGCATTGCAGGTGTCCAGTCTGAGCCACCAGGGAAGCCCTGAATCACCCATAGCACATGTAGAAAACATAACACAGTCATGACATATGTCATGATTTAAACTATAATAGTGAAACATAATTTTAGGGCAGTCCAAATTTGAAAGCAGTAATTTATGCCTGAAAAGAAAAAGAGACTAATTAAATAAAGTAATGGAGCTTATTGGAAGGAATGACAAAACCCAAGAGATGAAAAGAAAGGACAGAAGAGGCTTCTTAGAATGTCAGAAAAAATATTCCATGCCAAGGAATTAGTACAACAGTAAATATATCTGCTGCTGCTGCTGTTGCTGCTGCTAAGTCACTTCAGTCGTATCCAACTCTGTGCGACCCCATAGAATAAAAGGTATACTAGAGGCTAAACAGTAACTAATTATTAAAAAATTATTTCTTCTTTATTTGAATAATTATTTTGTGTACTTTAAAGGTTTCTTGGTGCTTTTGTGGAAAATGACAGATGGAGGTGGAATACTTTAGCTTATGAAATACAAATCAGTTGTGGCTCTTACTATCATTATGAGTTATCAAAGCCAGACTGTGTGTGAGTGTATATTTGTAGTGATTGGTAGTGTTTCAGCAAAAGTGAGTTGGAGATAGAAAGAGGTGGAATTAAAAAAAAATTCTCTTAAGGTAGAAAGCAAAACTCCTTGAATATTTAAGAGGAATAAAAACGGAGGAAAATCTTTTCCAGAGGATATTGAATTATTCAAGCAGGTTGATGGATCCTGTTTTCTCTCAAACTGATTGTATTAACCAGCATTTAAAGCAGTTGCTCTCCTGATTTGACAGTTATGGGGAATAATTACTCATTTTCCTTATCGAACTGGTTTGAAATGTCACATTGTGTGAGAGTTCCTGCAGCTTGTCAGATTGTGTTAATTTTGTTCATTTTTCTAGTGAATGTTTTAAACTGTTGACCCAGCTCATGAATACAGCAGCCCTTTTCTTTCTCTTCTGAAGAAGACAGGTGATTGGGTAACAGACACCATTGGATATGCAGAAAATGAAGCATCCTGATATAGAGGTAAGTCAATATTTTTAAAAGAAAGTCAACATAATTGCTTCTTCTTTTCAAATTCTTCCATTGATATTATATGAAATTTATTTCAGGTGAATTTAATCAATTAAATTTTGTTTTTAATTTCTATTTTCACTGACTATTCCCTAATACTATTATAGAATGAATTGTGGTTGTGATATTTTTAACTGTTCCAAGGAACAGAGGGAAAGAAAATTAGAAACTAGGAGACAGTCTGGAGTCTATGTTAAGAACACAAGTTGAGGAATTTAATTTAGGTTCATAGTCCCGCTCCACAGTTCTTAGCTGTCTGACCTAAGCCAGTTTCTTTGTCTGAAAGATGGATGAAGATAATGCCTCTCTCCAAAGAGATTTTATGCATATGCGAACGATTATTTTATTGTTGTGGAACAGTCTAAAATTACATTGTTAATATTAATTTAATTCAAAATGAAAATTAAAACAAGAGCCTGATAGTATGAACCATTTGGTACTCTGGATTCTCCTTGAGTTCCACTAATTTATCCAACCTTATCTATAACTAATTCCCAGAATTAATCCCCCATTTCCACGTGGCTGGTCTTGTTGACCAAGCTTCCTAACTTCCATTTACTCGAGATTCCAGCTGGATCATCCCTTCAAGGATGTCCTCACTCGTCCCAAACAAAACATTAAGCACAGGATACTAATTTTCTTTTACGGTGTCCGCATATATATATATATATGATCATAAATTAGTGATATTAACCAGTTGTAAGAATATGTTTGCTTTTTAACAACTGCCTCTTAAGTTATCTGGAAAATTGCCTTGTGGGAGAATGTCAATCATCAAGAGTTAGGAGTAATTTTTCGCAAAGAGCTGTATTGACGTGGTGAAGAATCTGCCTGACAATGCAGGAGATATCAGAGATGGGGATTCAATCCCTGAGTTGGGAAGCTCCCCTGGAGAAGAGAATGGCAACCCACTCCAGTATTCTTGCCTGGAAAATCCTATGGACAGAGGAGCCTGGAGGGCTATAGTCCATGGGGTCCCAGAGAGTCAGACACAGCTGAAGTGACTTAGCATACAGCGCAGCACTCAATACTCTAAGTGGTTGCCTGTCCACTCTGCCCATTTATAAGCTCATCCTAGATGAACAGGATAATACTTATATGTGCAGTCATTACTTCTTCAAAGATCAGAAAATAAGGAAAACTAGGAATGAGAAGACCTTGCATTATTAAATTTGTATTTGGCAACTAAAAACCCCAAATCTCTAATTCTCTTATAGACCAGAGATCCTAATACCATTGCACAATGAAAAATATAAATATCCTAAAACTATTAAAAATGTTAAATACACTTTTTAAATGAAGAGAAAGGGCTAAAAAATAGTAGGGGAGATATAAGGACAGGAGTGAATTATGAAATGTCTGGGGAAGTAAGCTACCTTGGAAGCATATGCAGATTCTTATTTCCATTCAGAGAGAAATTAAAAAAAAAAAAAAGGTCTTCTAACTACAAAAAATGGGATGCCAAATGGAAGAACAGTCTTCATAAAGTTTACACTCAACAAAAAATACAAGGAACCTAGGAATAAATGTAACAAAGTTCAAAGCCTTTATTAAGAATATGATAACGTTTAATGAAAAGGTCGGTTTTCATTCCAATCCTGAGGAAAGGCAATGCCAAAGAATGTTCAAGCACAATTGCTCTCATCTCACAAGCTAGCAAAGTAATGCTCAAAATTTTCCAAGCCAAGCTTCAACAGTAAGTGAACCATCAACTTCTAGAAGTTCAAGCCAGATTTAGAAAAGGCAGAGGAAGCAGAGATCAAATTGCCAATGTCTGCTGGATCATTGAAAAAGCACAAGAGTTCCAGAAAAACATCTATTTCTGCTTTATTGACTATGCCAAAGCCTTTGACTGTGTGGATCACAATAAACTACAGAAAATTCTTAAAGAGATGGGAATATCAGACCACCTGATCTGCCTCTTGAGAAATTTGTATGCAGGTGAGGAAGCAACAGTTAGAGCTGAACATGGAACAGACTGGTTCCAAATAGGAAAAGGAGTACGTCAAGGCTGTATATTGTCACCCTGCTTATTTAACTTATATACAGAGTACCTCATGCGAAATGCCAGCTTGGATGAAGCACAAGCTGGAATCAAGATTGCCAGGAGAAATATCAGTAACCTCAGATATGCAGATGACACCACCCTTATGGCAGAAATTGAAGAATTAAAGAGCCTCTTGATGAAAGTGAAAGAGGAGAGTGAAAATGTTGGTTTAAAGCTCAACATTTAGAAAACTAAGACCATGGAATCCAGTCCCATCACTTCGTGGCAATTAGATGGGGAAACAATGGAAACAGTGAGAGACTTTATTTTCTTGAGCTCCAAAATCACTGCAGATGGTGACTGCAGCCATGAAATTTAAAAGACGCTTGCTCCTTGGAAGAAAAGCCATGACCAATCTAGACAGCATATTAAAAAGCAGAGACATTATTTTGCCAACAAAAGTCCGTCTAGTCAAAGCTATGGTTTTTCCGGTAGTCATGTAGGGATGTGAGAGTTGGACTATAAAGAAAGCTGAGCACTGAAGAATTGATGCTTTTCAACTGTGGTGTTGGAGAAGACTCTTGAGAGTCCCTTGGACTGCAAGGAGATCCAACTAGTCCATTCTAAAGGAGATCAGTCCTGAATATTCATTGGAAGGACTGATGCTGAAGTGGAAATTCCAATTCTTTGGCCATCTGATGCAAAGAACTGACTCATTGGAAAAGACGCTGATGCTGGGAAAGACTGATGGTGGGAAGAGAAGGGGATGACAGAGGGTGAGATGGTTGGATGGCATCACCAACTTGATGGACATGAGTTTGATCAAGCTCCAGGAGTTGGTGATGGACAAGGAAGCTTGGGGTGCTGCAGTCCATGGAGTCACAAAGAGTCGGACATGATTGAGTACTGAACTGAACTGAAAGCTTAATTGAAATATATTGAAAGACATAAATTAATGGAGTTGGTTACTATGGTCATGGATGGGAGATTCAAATTTCTTTAAATTTATCTATAGGTTCTATGATATTTTGATCAAAGTTATAGTATCAGTTTTTATAGAATTTGTCTTGCTAATTCTAAAATGAATGTGAAAGAATAAAGAGCTATGTATGGCCAAGACACATTTGAAGAAATACAAGCTAGAAGTTGTTCCTGAGCAGATTAGCAATTTAGTATAAAATACTGTAAATTAAGATTCTGTAGTATTGTCCTAAGGATAGATACACTGATCAATGGGATGTAATAGATATTACAGAAATTAAACCACATACATATTGTTTAGTCTTGATAAAACCATTTCACAGGTTTTCACAGTAATTTTTTAAAGGTTTGAAATGAACTTAGAACAAATCTGTATATATGAACAACAAAAGAAAATTTAAAGATTTTTAACATAAAATGTATTTGCTTGAATTTTGTAAATGTAAAATGTAAATACTTCCTAAGTTAATTATGACTTAATATTACATGGGATATATTTGACTTGTGAATTTTTCCTGTACTATTTGCTTCATCAATAGGAAAGTTCCCCAGAGAAACAGATTTCTCTTCATTCATGAAGAAGACTTGCTACAAAAAATAAGAACTCAGAGACAGCTCATGAAAATATTTTTTCCTGAACCATTTTCATATATGTTCATTTTCATTCAAATTGTTAAATACTGCAATATTAAATTAATAGAATATTTGAACAATTGAAGTTTATAGTCCTTCTAAGACTTTTTCAATTCCAAAATAGTTCTTAATTTCTTTGGGGTTTATTTTTTCTTCTTCCACAAATATGTTGGCACTACACAGTATATATAAAATATACTGGGCTATATACAGTACTTTAAATCAATTTTAAATTGCTTTCTTCCATGTTATAGTTTGCAAAACCACAAGTTAATTCTACTCATTCACTCACATCCCTAGCAGAGCTAATTTGATTGAGTCTTAACTAAGACAAGCCTACCTACCAGGCCAGGTCCTTGAATTTGACATAATCTAGCATAACAGAGGGGCTTCCCCTGTGGCTCAAGTGGTAAAGAATCTGCATGCAGTGCAAGAGACTCAGGAGATACTGGTTCAGTCCCTGGGTCAGGAAGATCCCCTGGAGGAGAAAACTGCAATGCAATCCAGTATTCTTGGAAAATTCCATGGACACAGCAGCCTGGTGGACTACAGTCCATAGACTCGCAAAGAGTCAGGCATGACTAAGCACATACCCATCTCCAGTGTAACAAAGGTTGCGTTGACATGTTCTTATTGACCTGCTGCAGTTTTCATGATCAATTTGTGTTGTCTATAACATTTACTTAAGACCCAGTTTAGATGATTTCAGGGTGCCAAAGTCACTTTGAAGTTTAGAAAAGAGCGATCGTGGTCATGAAACAATCCTTTGCTATTTTGCAGTGTTGTCTGTGATCTATCCTATGGCCACAGACAACAGATGTGGACTGTCATTAAGATTTGCTGTGTGGCTCAGGAAACTCAAACAGGGGCTCTGTATCAACCTAGAGGGGTGGGATCGGGAGGGAGACAGGAGGGAGGTTCAAAAGGGAGGGGATATACGCATACCTATGGCTGATTCATGTTGACGTTTGACAGAAAACAAAAAAACTCTGTAAAACAATTATCCTTCAATAAAAAATAATAATAAGATAATCATCTAGATTTCTGCTAAACCAAATAAATGAGCCTCCTGGCTCCTGTAAAACTGTCCCTCAGGACCTTATCAATAATCTCTGTGACGTTCTACTTAACCTTTCTCTAATTTTTCAATGTCATTTATAAACCGTGAAGCCGGAAGTGTACATTGTGTTCGAAAAAGCATGGCCCATACCTGCCTTTCTGCTTTTGTTTTACAAGAATGGTATGGTCATATCCATTTATCTAGAGGTCAAACCCTGACAAAGACAGCCACCGGATACACAGCCACTAACCACAAGAGCCATCTCACCAGCAACAAGCCATGCTGGAGCCTTTTGTAATGAAATTGTGCTTTTCAATAAACAAATCAGAAATCCTCTAAGGAATGGGGGGAAAACACAAATAATGAGAGAACTGACTGTGTAGTGGAGACCTTGTCTTTTCATCCCGTCCTTCTGTGCCTCTTTTGGAGCCTCCATGCTTTCATCACCCTGGCCGTGTCCTGTGCTGGCCTAGCTCCAATTGACAACACACTCCCTTTCTCTCTTTCCTTAGTGCCACCGAAAGAGTTGAACAGTTTTGGAAACACAACAAACACTAAACAGAAACACATAACCAACAAGGACCTGCTGTATAACACATGGAACTCTGGGCTCACTGTTGAGACAGCTTGGATGGGAGGCGAGTTTGGAGGAGAGCGGATACATGTATACGTATGGCCAAGTCCCTTCGCTGTTCACCTGAAACTATCANCACATGGAACTCTGGGCTCACTGTTGAGACAGCTTGGATGGGAGGCGAGTTTGGAGGAGAGCGGATACATGTATACGTATGGCCAAGTCCCTTCGCTGTTCACCTGAAACTATCACAACATTGTTAATTGACTACACTCCAATACAAAATAAGATGTTTCAAAACAACAAAACACTAAGCAGAGTAAAAACTGCCCCCCAAACTCCAAAAACAAGAAGGTACAAACAGCCTGGAAATAGCCAACTTTGGTAAACTACAGATNACTGCCATACGACCCAGCGATCCCACTGCTGGGCATACACACCATGGAAACCAGAAGTGAAAGAGACACATGTACCCCAGTGTTCATTGCAGCACTGTTTACAATAGCCAGGACATGGAATCAACCTAGATGTCCACTGGCAGAAGAATGGATAAGAAAGTTATGGTACATATCCACAATGGAATATTACTCAGCCATTAAAAAGAATGTATTTGAGTCAGTTCTAATGAGGTGGGTGAAACTGGAGCCTATTATACAGAGTGAAGTAAGTCAGAAAGAAAGTCACCAATACAGTATATTAGTGCATATATATGGAATTTAGAAAGATGGTAAAGTGAAGTCACTCAGTCATGTCTGACTCTTTTTGACCCCATGGACTATAGCCTACCAGGCTCCTCAGTCCATGGAATTTTCCAGGCAAGAATACTGGAGTGGGGTGCCATTGTCTTCTCCAGGGTATCTTCCTGACCCAGGAACTGAATCCAGATCTGCCTCATTGCTGGCAGAGGCTTTACCCTCTGAGCCTATAACAATGACCCTATATGTGAGACAGCAAAAGAGACACAGATGTAAAGAACAGACTTTGGGACTCTATGGGAGAAGGTAAGGGTAGGATGATTTGAGAGAATAGCACTGAAACACGTATATTACCATATGTGAAATAGATGACCAGTCCAAGTTTGATGCATGAGACAGGGCACTCAAAGCTGGTGCACTGGGACAANTAAGAAAGTTATGGTACATATCCACAATGGAATATTACTCAGCCATTAAAAAAAATGTATTTGAGTCAGTTCTAATGAGGTGGGTGAAACTGGAGCCTATTATACAGAGTGAAGTAAGTCAGAAAGAAAGTCACCAATACAGTATATTAGTGCATATATATGGAATTTAGAAAGATGGTAAAGTGAAGTCACTCAGTCATGTCTGACTCTTTTTGACCCCATGGACTATAGCCTACCAGGCTCCTCAGTCCATGGAATTTTCCAGGCAAGAATACTGGAGTGGGGTGCCATTGTCTTCTCCAGGGTATCTTCCTGACCCAGGAACTGAATCCAGATCTGCCTCATTGCTGGCAGAGGCTTTACCCTCTGAGCCTATAACAATGACCCTATATGTGAGACAGCAAAAGAGACACAGATGTAAAGAACAGACTTTGGGACTCTATGGGAGAAGGTAAGGGTAGGATGATTTGAGAGAATAGCACTGAAACACGTATATTACCATATGTGAAATAGATGACCAGTCCAAGTTTGATGCATGAGACAGGGCACTCAAAGCTGGTGCACTGGGACAACTCAGAGGGATGGGATGGGGAGGGAGGTGGGAGGGAGGTTCAGGATGGGGGACACATGTACACCCGTGGCTGATTCATGTCAGTGTATGACAAAACCACCACAATATTGTAATTAGCCTCCAACTAAAATAAATAAATTAATTTTAAAAAAGCGTGTTCTTCAGTGTATTAGTAAGGATCACAGTCAGAGTGGCATAATTTGTCTGTCTTTTCCTGTTTGTACCTCAAATTTCTCTACTCTCCCCATCTCCCAAGGGCTCCCTTAGCCAGGGTCTGAGTGTGCTCTGGGGAGTTTTAAGTGACCCAGGAACTTATTTAGGCAAGACTGTTGGTATACCATCCCTTTGTCCAGGTAAGATCCCACTGCAACTCTACCTCTGAAGAAAGATCCATTGTGGAGGAGTGAACAGGTTTTCATTAACTTAACCAAACACACACCCATTGTTTTCTAGGTGGATTATCTTCAGAGACAAAGAACACAAGGGTGAAGATGGCTGTTTACCTTAGCTTTAAAGAAGTGAAGGAAATTCACCATCCTAAGTGCCAAGAAAAAGGAGGATGTAAAAACAATCTCCTTTGATTAAACCATTAACCTGGTTAATTTCTCCATCCTTCAAGACTCAGCTGAGGCAAGCATCCTCAAAGAAACCTTCCTTTGTCTCCTCCCCCATCTGAGTTAGGAGAGCTCCCTTATTTGCCCAGGTGCATACTTGGCTTAACTCTGCACTGCTTTATATTTATATTATGTTATATTTTTATTATACTCCATTGCTTTATAGAGCATCTGCCTTCTCATGAGTCCGTGAACAACCTGGGTAAAAAGGGTCATGCCTCTTCCTGTATCTTTAGTATCTAGCACAGTCCTTGGCACATAGAAGATCTTCAGTAGCTGTTTCTGAATCAATATCAATATTTCCTTATTATGAACAGTGATAGAAGATATCAAGAGAGGAGACCTTAACATTTTGTAAATCAGAAAATGAGTCAGAGCTTAGAAGAAGTTTAGATGACTCAAGGTGGAAAGTCATTAACTATTTTTAGCTCCTTTTAACTGCTAGGAGTCAACTCTAACCTGTTGTTTATTTAATCTCTAGGGTAGAGAGGACCGGAACAATGAAATAGGCTCTAAAAAGTGATTTAATCACCAATTCTGATTCATCCTTTGGCGCATCCTTGTTCGCTATCACCAGAAACCATTGAAAAGCCATGCTTGGCGTTCTATAGAGGCATTTTAATGGCAATGATTACAAATCAGGGACCTCTTCAATATAACAAGAAACACTGATGGGTTTATACACGTTCCAAGCAATTATGAGTGTTCCTCTTTCAAGCAACAATATGTCTCTCTTAATGTTTATTAGACTATATTCTGGGAGTAACTATAGAAACTACTAGTTATTTGTTTAGTCAATAAATCATTTTATAGCTATGAATCTGTATAAGGCTCTTTGGCAGGCAATGAGAGGCTCAGTATAAAGACCCACATTGGCAATGCAGGAGACCTAGGTTCAATCTCTGGGTCAGGAAGATTCCCTGGAGAAGGAAATGGCAACCCACTTGCCTAGAAAGTTCTACTGACAGAGGAGCCTGGCGGGCTTATGGTCCATGGAGTCACAAAGAGTCGGACACGACTGAGTGACTCACACTTTCACACTTTCAATGCGAGGGACCCTGACAGACTTTACCATCTAAGAGAGGACAAAGAAAGAAAACCACCTGAGCGAGACAGTGAATCACTCAAGACGAAACGGAAGTAAAGACTACACTGTATTTTGCAGATGAAGATGGTATAGACGGGAGGAAAAGTTACCGAGACAGCCAAAGATCTGAGGAGGTGCGGCAGGAGCTGGCATTTCTTAGTCCCTGCCATGCTTTCGGGTCACATTGCCAGGTCAGGTCAGGCTAGGAACAGAAATATAACTTTTTAGTCTTTTGTCTCAAAAATGTGACTGCTTCATCGACCTACAGGTACAGCCCATGGGCTAAAGATTAGAAAAATTATACAGTTGATGCTTTTTATTGGCAGATTCTGTATCTGTGAATTTGCCTCCCTACGAAAATGTGTGACACCAGAATCAATAGAGCAATTTCATGGTCCCTCCTGGACAAGGGCAGAGTCCTGAAAAAGTTAGGAGGACTGGCGTATACCTCCTGGCAAAGGAATCAAAAGGCTAACCTCCACCTTCTTTCAACTCTCAGATGGTACACAAGTGCCCTTTTCACAGACTACAGTGAAGGCCACTATGAAGGCTAGTTCTATTTTAAAAGGCCTCCTCGCCTAGTTGGTGGTATAGTGGTGAATATAGCTGCCTTCCAAGCAGACCTGGGTTCAATCCACAGCCAACGCAGCAGGCTGATCTTTGGGGCTTCCCAGGTGGTGCTAGTGGTAAAGAACCCAACTGCCAATGCAGGAGACTAACAGACATGGGTTCAATCCCTGGGTTGGGAAGATCCCCCGGAGAAGGGCATGGCAACCCACTGCCGTCTTCTTGCCTGGAGAATCCCAAGGACAGAGGAACCTGACAGGCTAAGGTCCATAGGGTCGCAAAGAGTTTGACACAACTGAAGGGACTTAGCACGCATGCACGCACGCACCAAGCCTAGTGCTGAACAGCCGAGGGATATCCTAAGTGCCTGAAGGCTGTCTGTGCCTTAGGGAGAAATGCAGATATTGAATAAGCTTCAGAAGTTCTGTTCAAGTTTCCTAAGTTAAATAAACTTAACAGCGCTGTGGGCTGGGAGTGTTCAGTATTAGTGAGTGAACAGTATGTATTGAACGAAACAGAAACACACATCAAACAAAGTTACATACTAATCAGTTGACAAAAAAATATTGAGTCCAGAGGTTCAGAGGAACCTACCACTGTATTTACCAGAAGCAAGGATCCCTTATTGTAAAGCCCCCTTTCTTCCCCTCTTCAGGGCATTGGGCCCCTGCGCTGCAAGCCCATGGATCTTGCCATTGGTCAGCAACGGCATTCATAAGAAACTGGCCATAAACACACACACACACCCTTTCATCTCCAGNCCTGGCAAAGGAATCAAAAGGCTAACCTCCACCTTCTTTCAACTCTCAGATGGTACACAAGTGCCCTTTTCACAGACTACAGTGAAGGCCACTATGAAGGCTAGTTCTATTTTAAAAGGCCTCCTCGCCTAGTTGGTGGTATAGTGGTGAATATAGCTGCCTTCCAAGCAGACCTGGGTTCAATCCACAGCCAACGCAGCAGGCTGATCTTTGGGGCTTCCCAGGTGGTGCTAGTGGTAAAGAACCCAACTGCCAATGCAGGAGACTAACAGACATGGGTTCAATCCCTGGGTTGGGAAGATCCCCCGGAGAAGGGCATGGCAACCCACTGCCGTCTTCTTGCCTGGAGAATCCCAAGGACAGAGGAACCTGACAGGCTAAGGTCCATAGGGTCGCAAAGAGTTTGACACAACTGAAGGGACTTAGCACGCATGCACGCACGCACCAAGCCTAGTGCTGAACAGCCGAGGGATATCCTAAGTGCCTGAAGGCTGTCTGTGCCTTAGGGAGAAATGCAGATATTGAATAAGCTTCAGAAGTTCTGTTCAAGTTTCCTAAGTTAAATAAACTTAACAGCGCTGTGGGCTGGGAGTGTTCAGTATTAGTGAGTGAACAGTATGTATTGAACGAAACAGAAACACACATCAAACAAAGTTACATACTAATCAGTTGACAAAAAAATATTGAGTCCAGAGGTTCAGAGGAACCTACCACTGTATTTACCAGAAGCAAGGATCCCTTATTGTAAAGCCCCCTTTCTTCCCCTCTTCAGGGCATTGGGCCCCTGCGCTGCAAGCCCATGGATCTTGCCATTGGTCAGCAACGGCTTTCATAAGAAACTGGCCATAAACACACACACACACCCTTTCATCTCCAGTATTCTGACACTAAGTGTCAACAGTGGTACTTACTTCCCCTAGGATATTGATTCCTAATCATTTCTTGTTGATGATTGATACCCTTTTCCTTGATTTAAACGTACACCTAATTTTACCCCACATGCTCCATTGGCATAGAGTCCAGAGCCACCGGACCACTTGAGTGTCTAAGGACCACTGTTTAATGATTTATCAATATTCAGGTCTGTGAACCCGCAGACGATTCTGACGATTGAGACCTCGGTTGATTGGACCTCGGGGATATCCAAAAGAAAAAATGCTTTCATGTTTGTGGATTCTTTCAATGAACTATAGAAAGTGGGTATCAATAAATGTATTTACAAAAAAAAAAGAGAGAGAGAGAGAGAAAATTGAAGGCAGCGCGGACCTCAAGCCGGCTTCAGACCTCGCTGGGCGGAGCAGGCTCCCTGAGCCCAGAGCGCGCGCCCCCGGCCGGATGCCCGAATCGGCCGGCAGGTGGCGCCCAGCGGTGGGCTGCACCCCCGCGAGGTCTGGGCCAGGTAGACTGGAAGGGGCGGAGGTAACTGGGAGCGGGCAGCGGAGGCCGCCCCGCGGCCCCCACCCCCTCCACGCCGCGCTCGCTGCACGCGTGCGGGGAGAGGACGCGGCCAGCTGCGTTCCGAGATCCGGCACCGCCGCTGCTTCTCCGCTAGGCGCCGGGCGTCCCTGCCACTCTCAGTCCGAAGTCGGCCACTATGGAGGCGCAGGCTCGAGGTGAGTGGTCGCCGATCGCCCCGAGGGCCAGGCCCTAGAGCTCCCAAAGGCCCTTTCCCCTCATCACCTAACTTTGCTCCCCGGCCGAGCGGATGGGTGACCTCACCCCAGGTGTCCACCACTCTACTCCTCCCCGCACCTCCAGGACAATTCCTGCTCCCCCAAGCTCAGGATGTGCCGTGGGCTGGGGACCAGTGGCGAGGACCCTCGAACAGGAAACGCGCCCCCGGATTGCTCGACTTCTTTCCCAGCCAGTTGCGCTCGCGCTTCCCACACCTCGCGGGCGCTCGCAGGACCTGTTGGGCAGGGTCCGGAGAACGCCTTTCGTCCCCTTCTCCCCGCGGGGAGTAGGGAGAGGCCGCGACGACTCCTGCCGTATACGGTGGGCTCGCGTCCTGCACCTCCCGAATCCCGAGCTGAGCGCAGCGCGCGCCGAGGTGCTGGCTCCGCGGAGACCCCGGGTCTCCCGGACACGCGAGGGGTTTGCAGCGCGGGGACCTGCCTTCCGAGGCCGGGGAGTGCGTTACCCGCCCGCTGATTTTCGCAGCTCGACGCGAGCGTCCCGGTTTCCTTCGGTCGGGGGGCGACCGCTGCCTCCCTTGGCGCAAGGAGCCTTCGAGCCCCGGGCGTCGCTGGCTCCGGGAACCCGAGAGGGCTTCACCGAGGGCAGCCTGGTGTCTTGAGGTCGCCAGCAGAGAAGGGTTAGGGAATCCGGATGGAATCGTGCCAGAATGGAAGTAAATGGTATGTGTAAAGAAGCAGAGGTGGACGAATGTGGAGCGCGAGACTGGTGGGAAGTCTGACTATGGAGTCTCTCTTGAGAACAGTGCCGAGAAAAGGAATGAATGCGGAGTTCAGCCTTTTTCAGGCTTTAGAATAATCATCACCACCTTTCTTCCACGGGAAATTCTATATAGGCTTTTAAATCAAATAAGAGCCCCGTTTAAAAAATTTTAAAAACTAAGAAGAGGTTCATGACCCTATGTGCTCCCCTTTTCGGGGCTTAAGTGTCTTACATGAGAGCGACTTGGCAGATGCTGGGTCTGGAGTCACCCAACAGGTTTGGCTGCCAGGCTTACAATGGTCTGAACAGTACGAACCATCCTCATTCTTTCCATCAGCCAAGATCTTGTCCATAAAGCTGCTGCTTCCAGTATTTTTCCTTCACTATCTATCTAAATAGCAAAGGAGAATTCAACCAAGGGTGGGGAATTTCTGTATGTCTGCTGTGTGCTCAGTCGTGTTGGAACCTTTGCAACCTCACGAACTGTAGCCTACCAGGCTCCACTGTCCATGGAATTTTCCAGGCAAAATACTGGAGTGGGTTGCCAGGCCCTCTTCCAGGGGAAATTTCCCGACTCAGGGATCAAATCTTCATGTCTTTAGTCTCCTGCACTGGCTGGCAGATTCTTTACCACTGTGCCTCCTGGGAAGCCCCTGAGATCAGGTTGGAGGCCTTCACTCCTAAACTGAAGCAGGTAGGAACAGCTGGAGCTTTCCAACCTGCTTTGACGATAAGAATTATTTGCAGTTTTAAATACAGGCCCTGGCCCATTCCAGATCCAGCAGACTGGAATCTCTGGGGCCTGGGCATGGGTATATTTGAATGCTTCCCAAGTGAATCTGTTATTCAGCGAGGTTGGAGAGAAAAATTACAGCAGGTAGGAAACATTCATCAGATTGGACCCACTGGTGTTACGGTTTGCTTTACTTGTGAGATTTACTTAACAAACACTCCAGTGCTTTCCTTTGCTAAGCACTGTGCTAGGAAGAACAAACATGGCCTGGATCCCTGCTTTGTGAAATTTATAGTAGAGGAAGAGACGGATATTAACTTGAGAGTTATTTGATGACTAAACGGAAATTGCAACCATCTAAATGATAAGAAGAGGACCACAGGATAGTGAGAGCCTGAAGGAAACTCCCACCCTAGTAAGGTAGTGAAGTTGCTCAGTCGTGTCCAACTCTCTGCAACCCCATGGACTGTAGCCTACCAGGCTCCTCCGTCCATGGGTTTTCCCAGGCAAGAATACTGGAGTGGGTCGCCAGTGAGAGCCTGAAGAAAGCCCCCAGCCCAGCAGGTGATAGTCAAACCAGCAGAGTTTGCTCACTGTGTCCCTGTTTCTGCTCTTTGTGCTTTACATGGGTTGACTGACTGCTTCACAGCAGTTCCATGAGCTAGGTAGTGTGGTCCTTCCCATTCTCCAGAAAGGAAACAAGCCAGATATGTAAATTCCTTGTAACAACAAGTATATAATATTGCAGAGTGGATGCTGTAAAGGCCCACTCCCCACGCAAAGCCTACCACTTTCAGAAGATAACTAAAACTTAAGTCCCTAGCTGTTCTTCCTCTCTTTGGCCCCTTCTGCCTCTTTCCCCCTTCATGTGAAGCCCTCCTAGGGAGACTGGATTAGGGTGATGGTCAGCCAGGGGGGCAAAAGTGAATAGAGTTGAGAAATACTTAGGAAGAAAAAAATGGTAACTTGGATTGGCTGTGAAGGATGGCGGATGACTTGGGAAGGAAACAATGGTAACTTGGATTAGCTGTCAAGGATGACTTTCAACTTTATAGTTTTACAATCTGGTGGATGATATTTGCTTCTTAAATTCTCATCTTCCCAGTACATTAAGTTCTCCATTTTCAGACTTTTTTTTTTTTTTTTTGGTCAGTTAAGCAGCAGACATATTAAGTTCTTTAAAAATGAAACATTTCATAAAATGTTTATGGTTTTATTAAAGAGATCTTCTTTCTATTTGGTACATTTCTCTGGCTAAACAATTGCCTCTTAGATTCTAAGAGAGTCCTGTGGTTTCCTAAACGCAAGCTTCTAACCTCTGCACTGTTTATTTTAGGATCATCTAGGGTGGGGATGGCTTCTTTTTCTTCCCTGATTTAGAGAAAAGCAAACATGAATGAGGATAAGTGGTCAGTGCTACTGAGATGTCCTCAGGTACTTTTACAGTACCTCTTCCTGGAGGAGGGCATGGCAACCCTCTCCTGTATTCTTGCCTGGAGAATCCCATGGACAGAGGAGCCTGGGGGCTTATAGTCCCTGGGGTTGCAAAGAGTGGGACAGGACTAAGCGCCTCAGCACGCACTTTACAGTACAGATGCTATGGACTTCGTTTGCACACAGATCTCCATAAATGCAGTAGTGGGTCTTAGAAGTGAAATGCTGCTGTTAGGTTCTTTGACTTTGTAGAACAGATTACTTCCAACAGAACAGGAAGACATTCTGGGAAGTTGGCAGAAGGAAAAACATGGAAGTGGGGTTCGAAACAATTCCAGGAGGAGAGGCTGGAGAACTGTGTGCACTGAGAGGCCCACAAGAGGCTACTGTTGCCAGTTGTTTTCCTTGTACTAGAGAATTTTGCTTTAATAAAGTTGATATGTTAGAGAGAGAATTTATTTTGGAATGTAGCATTTTCCTGAAGTATTTGGCAGTCCTTTAAAGAAGGTTCCTGATCTTTTGGAACCACATTTCATATTTCATTACTCTAGAAATTAACTTTTTGTCTTTCCCAATGTCTTGAATGTTACAAGGAAAACTTTCACTTAATACTTGTATGTATTCAGATTAATAATTGTATTAGTGTCCTATGATTGCTGTTAACTGTAGGGTAAGGGAGTTAGAGAAGGTGAGGTTCGGAAAAAGAATGAGACCGGCACTTTACAGAAACAGATCACCTTTAATGGGGTGAGAAGGGGCAGCAGTCAGATGAGTGAGCTGCTGCACTAACCCAAGAAAAGAGTAAGAATATATAGGCATATATGTGGAAAGCTACGGTCTTAAGAGGGCCTGTTCTTCTCCAAGGTTGTTCAGAGTAGTCCTGTCTTAAAAGGCTGGGGCAAGGAATTCTGGATATTGGCCAGAGGCTGGACTGGCTGGAAGCTGGGCATAATCAACCTTAATGTCCATTTTTTTCTTCTTCTTTGTTTTGCATAGAATGGTGGGGAGGACCTGGAGGGGAGTTTTAACTCCAGGCCATTTTGAGCCCTGTAACTTTCCTTAGATAACAAATTACTACGAATATAGTGGCTTAAAACAACAGAAATGTGTTCTCTCACAGTTCCAGGGGCTTGAAGTCCAAAATTACCTTTGCTGGACCAGATTAGGATGTCAGCAAGGCTTTGATCTTTCTGGATGCTCTCAGAAATACTTTTTCCTTGCCTCCTCCAACCACTGGCCACCTCTCTTGAGTCTCTGCCCTTGTGGTCCCGTTTCTCTTCTGTCCTCTGTCGCTCTTATAAGAATATTTGTGATATTTCATTTGGAGCTCACCTGGAGAGTCTAAGATAATATTCCCATCCCAAGATTCTTTTCCCATAAAAGGTGACATTTACAGGCCCCAGGGATCAGGACCTGATATCTTTGGGGGCCAATATTCAGCCAATTATAGTAACTATTTTTTATAGTCAGACATTCTATTCAGGAGGATTCTCAGAAGTCCATGAATGACTTAAAGTAATACATGTCAGATTAAGCCTGTTTGCAGATTCCATTAAAGTGAAATGTCATGTTTATCTTACATTCCTCTTTGCTCACAGGACATTTGTTTGGACTTGTCTTGTTCCAGGAAGAAGTCAGGGCACTTTATACAGACAAATGAAACACAGGAAGATAATGTAAGTTAGATGAAAGAAAACAAACAGATAAGAACCAAAAATAAAGCAAAGAATGAGCTCTAGAAAAAATAAATACAGTTGTATCCTTTTTATTAATATTCCATGCAAACAAATTCTTGCTTTGTAAGCAAAGCATATTATTGTTTTTTGACAAAACAGTAAAATAATCCTTTCTCTCTCAAAGAGCAAGAGGTTACGTCTCTTATATTGTAGGGATCAGATTACCCAAAGAAAAAGAAATCTGTTTTCCACATTACAGGCTGTACAATCGTAAACCTCAAACTATGGAAGTTAGGTATTATCTTTTGATTTATGACTTTTAAAAATATTATGAAGAGTATTCTTACTGTCTTCAAAGCTACTTTCTACTGTTTTACTTTCCCTCTAAATAATAATCTTAAAGTAAGTAGTGATGTACATATAAGATAACGTCAATCATTTGTAACAAATCATGTACTGTTAGACTTCCCTGATGGCTCAGTGGTAGAGAATCCACCTGCCAGTATAGGAGACACAGGTTTGATCCCTGGACTGGAAAGATACCCTGGAGAAGGAAATGGCAACCCAGTATTGGAAATGGCACTCCAGTATTCTTGCTGGGAAGTCCCATGGACAGAGGAGGCTGGCAGCCTACTGGTCCATTGGGTCACAAAAGAATCAGGCACAACTTAGCGATTAAACAGCAGCATGTACTGTTGTTGCAATTAAATTTTTTATAAAATGGAGTCACACGAATCATAGATATTACGTTGTTGTCTTTGTTGTTCAGTTGCTAAGTTGTGTCCAACTCTTTGTGACCCCATGGACTGCAGCATGCCAGGTTTCTCTGTCCTCCACTGTCTCTAGGAGTTGGTGCAAATTTGTGTCCATTGAGATGGTGATGCTATCTAACCATCTCATCCTCTGCTGCCCCCCTCTCCTTTTGCCTTCAGTCTTTTTCTAGCATGAGAGTCTTTTCCAAGGAGTTGACTGTTCATATCAGGTGACCAAAGTATTGGAGCTTCAGCTTCAGCATCAGTGCTTCCAATGAATATTCAGGATTGATTTCCTTTAGGATTGACTGGTTTGATCTCTTTGCAGTCCAAGGGACTCTCAAGAGTTCTCTCTAGCACTACAGTTCAAAAGCATCAACTCTTTAGTGCTCAGCCTTCTTTGTGGTCTAGCTTTATGGTTTTTATGGTCTAACTCTCATATCCGTACATGACTGCTGAGAAAACCATAGCTTTGACTATATGGACTTTTATCAGCAAAGTGCTTTTTAACATGCTGTCTAGGTTTGTCATAGCTTTCCTTCCAAGGAGCAAACTTCTTTTAATTTCATGGCTGCAGTCAGTGTCTGCAGTGATTTTGGAGCCCAGGAAAATAAAATCTGTCACTGTTTCCACTTTCCCCCTGTCTATTTGCCATGAAGTGTTGGGACTGGAAACCATGATGTTAGTGTCTTTAATGTTGAGTTTCAAGTCAGCTTTTTCACTCTCCTCTTTTACCCTCATCAAGAGGCTCTTTATTTCCTGTTCCCTTTCTGCCATTAGAGTTGGTATCATCTGTATATCTGGGGTTGTTGATATTTCTCACAGCAGTCTTGATTCCAGCTTGTGATTCATGCAGCTCAGCAGGCTAGAAGCTATTTTGAATTGCATTCCCTAATATATGCCTTGTTTTCTTAATACTTTTTGGTAGGCAGAATTTGAGAAGTTGCTTCAAAAAACTTAGAAGTATATGAGTCCATTTGTCTGGTCAATCATAAGATTTGGTACTTGGTGTTAGTATGTTGTCTCATGTATTCTTCACAATACAACCTCTGAACTAAATCTGCATGTTTATACTATGGAACTGAGACTGAGCAGACTTGCTTACTTCCTCTAATTTACCAGCCAGTGTGTGTGCTGCGTGGCATAGTCATGTCCGACTCTTTGTGACACCATGGACCATAGCCTGCCATGCTCCTCCGGGCATGAGATTTCCCAGGCAAGAATACTGGAGTGGGTTGCTATTTCCTTCTCCAGGGTATCTTCCCCAGCTAGGGATAGAACTCATGTCTACTACATTATAAGCAGATTCTTTATTCTCTGAGCCACCAGCGAAGCCTCGGAAGCTAAGTAAATAATAAATAAGTACTTTAGCAACTATCCTTTAAAATGTATAAATCATCTATACTTAAAATCTGGCAATTGGAGAAAAGAGGGTGGCAGCCCCAGTTACCAGCCTGCCTTGCTCTCCACGTCCGTGAATGTTCGTCATTACTGCAGTTATGGAATGTCCCCAGCAACACTTTGAAGCCACCCCCTAAACTAAGTCAGGATGCTATTAAGAACACCTGAAGGATGACCCTGAACTGTGGATTTTCAAGCCTGTCATTCTACTTGTCATTGAATGTTTATGAAATAAAGTATCACTTATTTAAAATCTATGCATTAAATTAAGAATCATTATTAATGCTCCAGGGAAGGCAGTAGAACATTTTAATGAATCTGAGTTGGCTAAAAGAAAGCTTTGGGTCCTCAAGGAAAGATGAATTTTAAACAGTTTCTCACAGTGTGAGTCGTTTATAAATGTTGCATTTTGATGCAGAGCATGTGAACGTCCCAGAATAAAACCACAAATCTCCAAGAATACCCCTTTATCGCCAACCTATTACTTCTTCCTCAGAAGACAAAAATCTGATGCTTGGCTATTTGTGCCGTAGCCAAATGATGTATCACATACCGAAAAAGTGTGTCTATATGTTACATCTCATCTCCAGACTTCCATCTAGTTATTTGCAGCTTACACAAATTACATTTTCTCTGACGTATATCTAAAACGCAGAATCCACCAAGCCCTTGGAAACTGCAAAATGCAATTTTCTTATAATCAGACACTTCTTTTGTCAATCAATAGCAAGAGCAGCTTGTCAAGGATCTTGGAAACAGAACTGATTCATTCAGAAGAAAATGATAACTACGGGGACAATGAGAGGGGTCTCTTCAGATTCCTCTATTTCAGAGTCTCTGGCTGTTGGATGTTTATTTGTTTGTTTTCCCCTGATTTCCGCCCCCTGTATGTGAACGAGCTGAGAGTAGTGATAATGAGAACAGTAAATAGTCTATAAATATTGCCAACATCTGGGATTTCAGAATTCATGTAGGATTCATTTCTACATGAAGACTTCATGGAAAGATGGTTCCCTTACTTAAGAGTTGAGACAAGTCAGGAGGAAATTGAAGTCTTTGATCCTCATTATTCCTCTTTTGATACCCCAGGATCCATCTTCTTGCTTTCTGCAAAGTTTACTTCAAATGATGGAAAGGTTCTTATAAGCACTCACCCATTTCTCCTAATTTACACATTCCATGAAGGACGTTACTGACAAGGAAAATGTCTGTTCATTGTGGACTTACTGTGTGCCGGACCTGGTTCCAGTTGTTTATATGAGATGTTCAGATTCCCAGAGCCCACCCTCAGTGACTCTGTACCTGAAAGAAGGAAGCTTATTCTGAGGATTAGGACTCGCATTTGTCCCTGTGACCACTGAGATAATGTATAGAAATAAGAACACACATGCAGAGCTTTTTTGAAATATGATCTTGCTATTTGGGGAGGGGAGAGTGCTGAAGAATTGATGCTTTTGAACTGTGGTGCTGGAGAAGACTCTTGAGAGTCCCTTGGACTGCAAGGAGATCCAACCAGTCCATCCTAAAGGAGACCAGTCCTGGGTGTTCATTGGAAGGACTGATGCTGAGGCTGAAACTCCAGTACTTTGGCCACCTCACATGGAGAGTTGACTCATTGGAAAGAGCTTGATGCTGGGAGGGATTGGGGGCAGGAGGAGAAGGGGACGACAGAGGATGAGATGGCTGGATGGCATCACTGACTCGATGCACATGGATTTGGGTGAACTCCCGGAGTTGGTGAGGGACAAGGAGGTCTGGTGTGCTGCAATTCATGGGGTCACAAAGAGTCAGACACGACCGAGCGACTCAGCGACTGAACTGAACAGAACTGATCTACCAGCCAGAAGGCAGCTGGTTATTCCATGGTAGTGCTCAATGCATAAGCCTTACGGATTCTCTTGCATGCAGGAGAAGGGCTGAGCAGAGACCTTGGCCTCTCCTTTCCAGAAATGGTTTTGGCATCTGAGAGAGAAAGCCCTTGTATTTACGAAGAGAAAATCTAATACATTTGAAAAGCAAATCTTGTATTAGGAAAAAAACGTGGGTTGAGTACCAGTAAAAAACAGAGAAAACACACATCTGAACAACGATTCATATATACATTTGAAAAGAATTGGAATCACAATATTACCTACCCCCTTAATGACTTACATTCTTTTTTTTTAACATTTAAAAATATTTTTTACTTTTGAATTGGAGGATAACTGCTTTACAGTGTTGTGCTGGTTTGTGCCATATGACTACGCAAATAAGTCATAATCATGTATATACCCCTGCTTCATGAGTCTGCCTCCCCTCTTCCCATCCCACTCGACTTAAATTCTTTGATTATATATGTTATGGGGTTGCTGACTTCCTTCATTAAGAGAATTGGACAAATAATAGTGGTATTAACACTAACATTTTTTTATTCTGTCATCTTTTATTTAGTTAAAAATTTTTTTAATTTATTTATTTTTAATTGGAGGATAATTGCTTTGCAATGTTGTGTTGGTTTTTGCCATACATCAACAGGAATCAGCCATAGATACATATGTGCCCTCTCTCTGGGTTGGAGAAATCTGAACCCACATATGAACCTCCCTCCCACCTCCCACCTCCCACCCTTCTAGGTTGTCACAGAGCACAGGGTTGAGCTCCCTGCATCATACAGCAAATTTCCACTGGCTACCTATTTTACATATGGTAATGTATATATTTCAAGGCTACTCTCTCAATTCATTCCACCCTCTCCTTGCCCCGCTATGTCCATTAATCTGTTCTCTATGTCTGCGTCTCTGCTGATGCGGCTGCTGCTAAGTTGCTTCAGTCGTGTCCAGCTCTGTGCGACCCCATAGACAGCAGCCCACCAGGCTCCGCCGTCCCTGGGATTCTCCAGGCAAGAACACTGGAGTGGGTTGCCATTTCCTTCTCCAATGCATACAAGTGAAAAGTGAAAGTGAAGTTGCTCAGTCCTATCTGACTCTTAGCGACCCCATGGACTGCAGCCTACCAGGCTCCTCTGTCCATGGGATTTTCCAGGCAAGAGTACTGGAGTGGGGAGCCATTGCCTTCTCCAGCGTCTCTACTGCTCCAGACAGATAGGTTCATCAGGATCATTTTCCTAGATTCCATATATATGCATTAATATATGATATTTGTTTTTCTGACTTACTTCACTTTGTATCACTGGCTCTAGAGTCATCCACCTCACTGAAACTGACCCAGATTTGTTCCTTTTTATGGCTGAGTAATATCCCATTGTATATATGTTCCATAACTTTTTTATCCATTCATCTGTCGATGGACATCTAGGTTATTCTATGTCCTGTTTATTGTAAATAATGCTGCAATGAACATTAGGGTGTCTTTTAGAATTGTGGTTTTCCCAGGTTTTTTGCCCAGTAGTGGGATTTCTGGGTCATATGGTAGTTTTATTCCTAATATATTTTTTTAAAGAAATCTCCATACTGTTCTCAATAATGGGTGTATCAATTTATATTCCCACCAACAGTGCAGGAGGGCTCCCTTTTCTCCATATCCTCTCCAGCATTTATTGTTTGTAGATTCTTTTTTTTTTTTTAAAATCATGGCTATTCTGACTGTTGTGAGGTGTTATATATCTCATTGCAGTTTTGATTTTCATTTCTCTTATAATAAGCAATGTTGAGTATTTTTTTCAGGTGTTTATAGCTATCTGTATGTCTTCTTTGGAGAAATGTCTCTTTAGGTCTTCCCTTGTTTGATTTTCTTGTTTGTTTTTCTGATATTGAGCTGCATAAACTGCTTTATTTTGGAGAGTAATCCTTTGTCAGTTGCTTCATTTGCAGTTACCTTCTCCCATTGTGAGGGTTGTCATTTCACCTTGTTTATGGTTTCCTTTGCTGTGCAAAAGCTTTTAAGTTTAATTAGGTCTCATTTGTTTATTTTTTTCATTTATTTCCATTACTGTAGGAGGTGGGTCATAGAGGATCTTGCTGTGATTTATGTAAAAGAGTGTTTTGTCTATGTTTTCCCTGTAAGAGTTTTGTAGTTTCTGGTCTAACATTTAGGTATTTAATCCACTTTGAGTTTATATTAGTATATGGTGTTAGGAAGTGTTCCAATTTCATTCTTTTACACATAGCTGTCCAGTTTTCCCAGAACTACTTATTAAGGAGACTGTCTTTTCTTCACCGTATATTCTTGCCTCTTTTGTCAAAGATGAGGTGCCCATAGGTGCACAGGTGTATCTCTGGGCTTTCAGTCTTGTTCCATTGGTCTGCTGCTGCTGCTGTTGCTGCTGCTGCTGCTGCTGCTTNTGAGATGGCTGGATGGCATCACTGACTCGATGCACATGGATTTGGGTGAACTCCCGGAGTTGGTGAGGGACAAGGAGGTCTGGTGTGCTGCAATTCATGGGGTCACAAAGAGTCAGACACGACCGAGCGACTCAGCGACTGAACTGAACAGAACTGATCTACCAGCCAGAAGGCAGCTGGTTATTCCATGGTAGTGCTCAATGCATAAGCCTTACGGATTCTCTTGCATGCAGGAGAAGGGCTGAGCAGAGACCTTGGCCTCTCCTTTCCAGAAATGGTTTTGGCATCTGAGAGAGAAAGCCCTTGTATTTACGAAGAGAAAATCTAATACATTTGAAAAGCAAATCTTGTATTAGGAAAAAAACGTGGGTTGAGTACCAGTAAAAAACAGAGAGAAAACACACATCTGAACAACGATTCATATATACATTTGAAAAGAATTGGAATCACAATATTACCTACCCCCTTAATGACTTACATTCTTTTTTTGTAACATTTAAAAATATTTTTTACTTTTGAATTGGAGGATAACTGCTTTACAGTGTTGTGCTGGTTTGTGCCATATGACTACGCAAATAAGTCATAATCATGTATATACCCCTGCTTCATGAGTCTGCCTCCCCTCTTCCCATCCCACTCGACTTAAATTCTTTGATTATATATGTTATGGGGTTGCTGACTTCCTTCATTAAGAGAATTGGACAAATAATAGTGGTATTAACACTAACATTTTTTTATTCTGTCATCTTTTATTTAGTTAAAAATTTTTTTAATTTATTTATTTTTAATTGGAGGATAATTGCTTTGCAATGTTGTGTTGGTTTTTGCCATACATCAACAGGAATCAGCCATAGATACATATGTGCCCTCTCTCTGGGTTGGAGAAATCTGAACCCACATATGAACCTCCCTCCCACCTCCCACCTCCCACCCTTCTAGGTTGTCACAGAGCACAGGGTTGAGCTCCCTGCATCATACAGCAAATTTCCACTGGCTACCTATTTTACATATGGTAATGTATATATTTCAAGGCTACTCTCTCAATTCATTCCACCCTCTCCTTGCCCCGCTATGTCCATTAATCTGTTCTCTATGTCTGCGTCTCTGCTGATGCGGCTGCTGCTAAGTTGCTTCAGTCGTGTCCAGCTCTGTGCGACCCCATAGACAGCAGCCCACCAGGCTCCGCCGTCCCTGGGATTCTCCAGGCAAGAACACTGGAGTGGGTTGCCATTTCCTTCTCCAATGCATACAAGTGAAAAGTGAAAGTGAAGTTGCTCAGTCCTATCTGACTCTTAGCGACCCCATGGACTGCAGCCTACCAGGCTCCTCTGTCCATGGGATTTTCCAGGCAAGAGTACTGGAGTGGGGAGCCATTGCCTTCTCCAGCGTCTCTACTGCTCCAGACAGATAGGTTCATCAGGATCATTTTCCTAGATTCCATATATATGCATTAATATATGATATTTGTTTTTCTGACTTACTTCACTTTGTATCACTGGCTCTAGAGTCATCCACCTCACTGAAACTGACCCAGATTTGTTCCTTTTTATGGCTGAGTAATATCCCATTGTATATATGTTCCATAACTTTTTTATCCATTCATCTGTCGATGGACATCTAGGTTATTCTATGTCCTGTTTATTGTAAATAATGCTGCAATGAACATTAGGGTGTCTTTTAGAATTGTGGTTTTCCCAGGTTTTTTGCCCAGTAGTGGGATTTCTGGGTCATATGGTAGTTTTATTCCTAATATATTTTTTTAAAGAAATCTCCATACTGTTCTCAATAATGGGTGTATCAATTTATATTTCCACCAACAGTGCAGGAGGGCTCCCTTTTCTCCATATCCTCTCCAGCGTTTATTGTTTGTAGATTCTTTTTTTTTTTTTTAAATCATGGCTATTCTGACTGTTGTGAGGTGTTATATATCTCATTGCAGTTTTGATTTTCATTTCTCTTATAATAAGCAATGTTGAGTATTTTTTTCAGGTGTTTATAGCTATCTGTATGTCTTCTTTGGAGAAATGTCTCTTTAGGTCTTCCCTTGTTTGATTTTCTTGTTTGTTTTTCTGATATTGAGCTGCATAAACTGCTTTATTTTGGAGAGTAATCCTTTGTCAGTTGCTTCATTTGCAGTTACCTTCTCCCATTGTGAGGGTTGTCATTTCACCTTGTTTATGGTTTCCTTTGCTGTGCAAAAGCTTTTAAGTTTAATTAGGTCTCATTTGTTTATTTTTTTCATTTATTTCCATTACTGTAGGAGGTGGGTCATAGAGGATCTTGCTGTGATTTATGTAAAAGAGTGTTTTGTCTATGTTTTCCCTGTAAGAGTTTTGTAGTTTCTGGTCTAACATTTAGGTATTTAATCCACTTTGAGTTTATATTAGTATATGGTGTTAGGAAGTGTTCCAATTTCATTCTTTTACACATAGCTGTCCAGTTTTCCCAGAACTACTTATTAAGGAGACTGTCTTTTCTTCACCGTATATTCTTGCCTCTTTTGTCAAAGATGAGGTGCCCATAGGTGCACAGGTGTATCTCTGGGCTTTCAGTCTTGTTCCATTGGTCTGCTGCTGCTGCTGTTGCTGCTGCTGCTGCTGCTGCTTAGTCGCTTCAGTCGTGTCTGACTCTGTGCGACCCCAGAGACGGCAGCCCACCAGGCTCCCCCATCCCTGGGATTCTCCAGGCAAGAATACTGGAGTGGGTTGCCATTTCCTTCTCCAGTGCATGAAAGTGAAAAGTGAAAGTGAAGTCGCTCAGTCGTGTCCGACTCTTAGCAACCCCATGGACCGCAGCCTACCAGGCTCCTCCATCCATGGGGTTTTCCAGGCTAGAGTACTGGAGTGGGGTGCCATTGCCTTCTCCGTCCTTTCTGTTTTTGTGCCAGTACCACACTGTCTTGATGACCTACTGGCATCACTTGGCACAGTTGCTCAGTCCCTCCTCCCTGGAGCGCTTTGTTCTCTTGGTTTCCAGGATGCTAAGTGCTTTTCCCCCACTCCTTCACAAGCCCTGCCTAGTCACCTTTCTTTCTGTCTCCACTCATTCTCTTGGTAAGCTTCTCATACTTTTAAATTCCATCTGAAAACTAACAACTCCCATATCTGTTTTCCCAGCCTGGACCTGGCCCCTCACCTTCAGCCTGTTCACTTGCTGTCTCTACCTGAATGCCTAATAAGCATCTTGAACTTAATGTGTCTGACACTGAATTCCTGATCTTCTTTCTTGGAAATAACCCTAGAATCCCAGTATCTCCCAAAGTTATCCACATCTCAGCTAACAACACCATTTCAACCACAGTAGCCCCAAACCTATCGTTGGAAAGCTTTTGTTTTGGGGCCCCCCACCCCATCATAGCCCATTTCCAGTCTGTCATGCTAGCTTTACTTTCAAAACTATGAAAATGTGTGTGTTAGTCCATCAGTTGTTGCCAACTCTTTGCAACCCCATGCACTGTAGCCCGCCAGGCTTCTCTGTCCATGGGATTTTCCTCTTCTGGGGTGGGGGTGGGGGTCTTCCCAACCTAGGGATCGAACTCAGGTCTCCTGCATTGCAGTCCTTTACCATCTGAGCTACCAGAGAACCCCCCTTTCAAAATATGCCTAGAGTCAAATGACTTGCACCCTCTCTGCACCTCCCAGACGATGGTCTGGGCCACCATCATCTCTCACTGACTCTCTGCTGGAGTTTCCTAGCTGGTCTCCCTGCTTTGGCCCTGGTCTGTCTTCAGGTTATTCCTCCACATGATGCGGAGAATGACCCTCTCAAAACATGAGGCGCCATGCCACTGGTCCCTTCAGGACTCGGCAGTCAGCTCTCCTTTCGCTCAGGATAAAGGGCGGGGTCCTTGCTGTGCCCACGAGGCTGCGCCGTGATCGGTCCCCCTTCCTCGTTTCCTCCCTGACCTCATCTCCTAACGGACTCTCTCTTAGTTCCCCCGGCTGCCTCCTCACAGCTTTTCCACTCACTGAGTCTCCTGCCTCAGAAACTCTCCCTCCGCTGCCTCCCCGGCTCGTGTCCTCATCCTCGTTTCCAGTCGGGGTCGCCCTTCGTCCTGGCAGCTGGGCCCTGTTGTGAGGAGACAGTTCTCCGTCGGTCTCTCGAGTTTCCGCACGGCTGGTCTTGGGAGCAAAGGCATTCACTGCTGATTCTCCCTGGACTGTCTTTTCAGGGAGGTTTTGCATAGCAGGCAGCCTTGGAAGACAGAGACCGCCTCCCTTAGGGGTAGATAGGTTTACCGTCCGAGATAATAAAGATCAGGACTCCAGCGAGACCCGATGTCTGCGGATCTGTATAAAATCAGAGCATCCTAATCTCGGTGTTGCTCTCGGAAACTCATCCCACTGTGTAATCAGACAACACCTGGCCCTTAGTGTGTCACCCTGCTGAATTAGGGCTCAGGGAACCGGTGCAATGATGTTACCATGGCTACTGCTATCACTGTGAGTAATAAATTCTCTCTGTGCTGTGACCCAGGAGTCGGGTGTTTTCTGCCAGCATCTAAGAAGCTGGCAGGCTAATTTGTTTGTTCGCCAAGTGGGGTGAAATCCAACCCTTCACAATTCTTGACACCCGTCCTGAGCCATTAACTTCAGACGGCCCTGTTTTAGGCTTCCTCTAGCTGCGCTTTGTCCAGAGTGAGCAGTCTGTAGGCCCACCTAGAACCTGTGTCTCTTCTCCTAGGCTGTCCTCGGGGTCCCCACGACTCCAGAACGCTCTGCGTAAACAGCCCTCCGTGGGCTGCCAGACTTGTCTGTCCCTTTGCGGGCGGACCAAGCTGCCCACGTGAACAGTCTTCATCCTGAGCTGTGACAGAGCTGACTGCTCTTAGAGGTGGCAGTGGTGTCCGGGCAATGTACTGCTTGTCAAAGTGTGATCCCTTGACCAGCCTCATTAGCTTCACCTGGGAACTTGTTAGAAATGCATATCCATAAAGCCCCGCTCTGGGCTTCCCAGGTGGTGCTAGTGGTAAAGAACCTGCCTGCCCGTGTAGGAGACATGAGATGAGAGTTCGGTCCCTGGGTTGGAAAGGTCCCCTGGAGGAGCGCATAGCAATCCACTCCAATATTCTTGCCTGGAGAATCCCATGGACAGAGGAGCCTGGTGATATACAGTCCATAGGGTCACACAGAGTTGGGCACGACTGAAGCTACTTAGTATGCATGCACACAAGCCCCATTTCTAGACCTACTGAAACAGACACTTTGGAGGTGAGCCATCTCTGTCTCCAGTGCCCTTCCAATGATTCTGATGCACACTCTGCTTGAAACTTCCGATATAAACTCACCAGGCTGGGTTTCTGCATGCACGTGTATGGGAGCCCCTACTTGTGCTCATGGTGGACAGACCCCAGGGTGACCCTAGTCAGGAATGATTTCTGGTTTGCATACCCCTGTGTGATCCTCCGCCTGGATTTCAGGTCTGTTTGCTCACCTCTTGCTCGAGAGGTTGGGTCAAATGTCCTTTGAGCTCCTGACTAGCTTGTTCTTGAAAGGCTCATTCAAATTCTTTATCACATGTTGCTTTTTAAAAATAAAAGTATGTATACATGTATGTACCAGACGTCCCAGGTGGTACTAGCAGTAAAGAACCCACCTGTCAATGCAGGAGACATAGGAAACTGAGGTTTGGTCCCTGGCTCACGAAAACCCCTGGAGAAGGGCGTGGCAACTCACTCCAATATTTTCGCCTGGAGAATCCCATGGATAGAGGAGCCTGGCAGGCTGCAGTCTACAGAATTGTAAAGAGCTGGGCATGATTGAAGCGACTTAGCATGCATGTGCGTGCGCACGCGCACGCGTGTGTGTGCGTGTGTGTGTGTGTGTATGTGTGTGTGTGTGTGTGTATAAAGCTGCTGTTTATATATATATATATATATATATATATACAAAACTATAAAGCAGCAATAATGGAACTATGCTTGTTTCCATTTCTATGTGGAAAGCTGCTGCTGCTAAGTCGCTTCAGTTGTGTCCAACTCTGTGCGACACCATAGACGGCAGCCCACCAGGCTCCGCCGTCCCTGGGATTCTCCAGGCAAGAACACTGGAGTGGGTTGCCATTTCCTTCTCCAATGCATGAAAGTGAAAAGTGAAAGTGAAGTCGCTCAGTTGTGTCCAACTCCTAGCGACCCCATGGACTGCAGCCTACCAGGCTCCTCCATCCATGGGATTTTCCAGGCAAGAGTACTGGAGTGGATTGCCATTGCCTTCACCGAAGTTTGCAGCTGAATTAGATATTTTCTTTTACTAACGTAATTCCTAAAATTTAAGTCTGGATGCTGGTCCTTTGCATTTAGAGAATGACTGTACACCCACATAAGCTGTTTCTCTAGGCTGAGGATATGAGTGTGTCATGTGGGGAGAAGTCAGGAGGAAGAAATAGAAGAAAAAAAGAAAGAGGTTCTGGTATATAAAGGGACTCCAGCCTAGTGGTGGAAACACAGATGTTGTCTCATAGAACTGAATTCATGAACTGAATTGAGTTCAGTTACTTTTTGGATGTGTGACTTTTAACTTAAGTCTTAGTTTTCTCATCTGAAAAACGGTGAGAGTGGTGGGTTTGGTGATGACTGAGACAATGCCCATGAGGCACTTAGGACAGTGCTTGAGTACTATTCCAGTAATGAAAAGGAAATGTGAGATTTATTTATTAAACCAAAGTCCTTTCTTATGAGCTTACCACCCTATTTTTGTCATAGCAGTTAGGTGTCAAGCTACTATCTTTAATGCATTCTTTTATCAGAAAATTCTTTGGATTTTGTACACCACCTACCATGTGATTAAAAATAGCTCTCTGGAGCTAAGGAAAGATGAGTAGGTTGAAGATAGAAATAAATATATAAGTTGCTGGAATTTGGACATCTGGCCTGCATGCAGAGTTCTTTTCTGGAGTGTAAATTTTACCTAGTAAAGCACACTGCAGTTTTGCTAACAAGAGGGTATTTTAAATGATTGCTCCTTTGGTCCTTCTTGGATCAAAACTTAGCGGTAGGCAGACATATAAAGCCGTGTTCGTCATTTGGACACATTTTTAGGATGTGTCAGTTGCTCAGTCGTGTCCGACTCTTTGTGACCCCAGGGACCCACCGGGCTCCTCTGTCCATTTCCCAGACAAGAATACTGGAGTGGGTTGCCATTTCCTTATCCAGGGGATCTTCCTGACCCAGGGATTAATCCAGCGTCTCTTGTGTCTCCTGCATTGGCAGGTGGATTCTTTACCACTGGCGCTGCTTGGGAAGCCACTTTGAGGATGAATGAGTTAAATTCTTTGCTTCCATTTCCACTGCTTCTGTCATGATAATTTCATAGATCATCAGAGGCGGGGGAGTGCTGGCAGTGCTTATCTTTTCAGATGGCAGATCTTATTTCTGGCCTTTTGTGGTTTGGATGTTGATTATTACGGTGCAGCCTTGCTGAAGCAGTGCGGAGCCCATGGAGCAAGGTGTGTGTTCGGGTGGCAGGCCTTTGAAGATCCTGGTGTCTGTTGCTTAGCAGCACACTTGAGGTTTCCGAGTATTCTGAAAAGCTCCTAATGACAAATGTAGGTTTCTGCTCTTGCTATTTCAGAGGTTTCAAAAAATAAGGCACAAATGAAAACTACATATATATATATATGTGCTGTGCGAAGTCACTTCAGTCCTGTCTGACTCTTTGCGACCCTATGGACCATAGCCCGTCAGGCTCCTCTGTCCATGGGATTCTCCAGGCAGGAATACTGGAGTGGGTTGCCTTGCCTCCTCCAAGGAGTCTTATATGCATATATATTTTATGTATATATACATATATATATATGTATACACACACACACACACACACACACATATATATATATATATATATATACCCATCCCAATCTATTTCCTTTATTCTGCCTTCTTTTTCTTTATAGCACTATGGCATTTTATATTATGCATAACTGTTTGCCTCCATTTTCTCTCAACTATTATTTAAACTCCTTGAGGGCAGGGAACTTTGTCTTCTTTATTTTCATATCCCCAGTGTCTGGAACAATGACTGGTCCATGGAAAACACTCTGTAAGTACTTGTGGAGGAAACAAAAATGAAGGAGTGAATAGTACTGAGTGGATAACATCTTATCTAACCCCAGCGGGGTGTAATAGGAGATGAACATCTCAATTTTTATAAGAAATGGCTAGTTAAAAAAAAAAAAAGTTATTGTAACTTTTCATCAAATCTTTCTAAATTAAAGAAGCACTAGTAAGAGTGACGGGCTTCCCTGGTGGCTCAGCAGTAAAGAATCTGCCTGAAATGCAGGAGATGTAGGAGACACAGTTTCAATCCCTGAGTCAGAAAGATCCCCTGGAGGAGGGCATGGCAACCCACTCTTAGCATTCTTGCTTGGAGAATCCCATGGATAGAGGAGCCTGGTGGGCTACAGTCCCTAGGGTTGCACAGAGTTGAACGTGGCTGAAGAAACTCAGCACACACGCATGCAGTAAGAGTGATGGTAAGAATTCTCAGTATTCTTTCTTAGCCATGATTATCTGCAACACTGAAGTAACGAAGATGATATTAAGCTTAGGAGCTGAGGAATGTCGATATAAGCATAGAAGCTGGGGAAGAACTAAGCTGCTCCTCTTAAGAAAAGGAGAGTGAGAAGACTCTAGAGAGGGTGAGGGGGAAATACAGGAAGTAGGGAAGGAAGGACCCACAAAGAGTGAGCCTTGGCGAGAGAAAGGGAAATACAGCGGGAGACAAGAAGAGATGCCTGGAGGCTGATGAGAGAAACTTAGGACAAGAGGTGCTTCTAATGGTGCTTTCCCCGGAAATGAGATCAATCACTTCCTAGTTTTCCCCATGATATCTTGATTCAATGAAGAGTTTCTTATTTAAAATGGAGTTTTGTTGGTAAGACAGCTCAAAAGAAAAGAGGTCACTGGACACCTGATATATATTTGACAAGCAAAGAAATAGGTACTAGGTTTCTCCCAGTCTCCATTAAGCCACTATCGAACAAATACGTAATAGACTTCAGGATGAGCTGTGCAGATGAACCGTGTGCCCTGGGTTCCCAGCTTTTCCTGGCTGTCCTGGTGCAGAGACCAACAAGGCAAGGGAGGGACCAGAAAGAGAGACTGTAACCCACTCTCTTGAGGATGCTTTACCCGAGCAGCTGATTTTCAGTGCAGTGGGAAACCCCGCATCAACAGTACTTGATCATGCTGTTTTACCTGGACAAATGAAAGTCTCATTCATAGAAATAAAAACTACCAGAGTTTGGTAGCATTTTCTCCTGTAATGTGCAGGTGGCCTGATCTGCTTGCTCTTTTGTAGAGATTTACGAGAAGATATGTCCTTATTCTTCCATCCACTCTTCTGCCTGTTGCAAGAAGTTACTGAATTAAACTTGAAAAGCACTTATTGCCTTCCCTGAACGAGCCACCTCCCCCAGGTCTTTGCTGATGGCATGTGAGGCTTTGAAATATTGATGCACATGCGTCCATTTTTCTCCCAGTTCCACTGACCTTTCATTGGAGAGTATTTTTAGCTTTGTTGAGAATTTAGGGCAAATTCTGATTTGTGAGGGCCTCTTTTATGGAAATATCAGATTATGTGGGTATTCTTTCAGTTTCATAAAACTCAAGAAGTATTCTGTAAAATGAATATTTGACTCCGGATTAGCCTTTATACTAATGAAGTTGTACACTATGAAGTAAATTTAAAATAAGCTCCCAAGGAATTACTGTGTAATGTAAAAGCATATTTTTTGGGGGTAAAATCTAATCTTAATACAAATAGATGTAATCATTTTGATAATCAAATGTTTGTTGAGGCCCTATGTAAATACTACTATTGTGCTGTTAAAATGTCTCTGACTTCCTAGCAGATACAGTAAATGCTGCTGCTAACACATTAGCTTTTTGAGCTGTGAGCTGTGTTTATCCACACACCAGTGAAGAACTGTCTTGACTGTCCAATGCTCACCATTGGACATTTTTCTGTGTCTCCATTTCCCAAGCCCACTTTCTAGATTCCCAGGTTTNGTCCAACACAACTGAGCAATTAGCACAACAACAGCACTTAGTGTTGCTCAAAGAAAGACAGGGTCATCCCACTCAGCCTCCTGGTTGAAGTCAACTGCTCAGAGGCTGGACTGCCTTAAGAGTGAATGTTGCTGTTGTTCAGTCTCCAAGTCAGGGCCAGCCCTTGGTGACCCCATGGACTGCACCACACCAGGCCTCCCAGTCTTTTACCATCTCCCGAAGTTTGCCCAAGTTCATGTCTGTTGAATCCGTGATAACATCCAAAGGATACATCTCATCCTCAGATCTTCTCCTTCTGCCCTCAATCTTTCCCAGCATCAGGATCTTTTCCAGTGAGTCGGCTCTTTGCATCAGGTGGCTAAAGTACTAGAGCTTCAGCTTTAGCATCAGTCCTTCCAATGAGTATTCGGGGTTGATTTCCTTTTAGGGTTGACTGGTTTTATGTCCTTGCTGTCCAAGGGACTCTCAAGAGTCTTCTCCAGCACCACAGTTCAAACATTTTCAATTCGAAGGAAATGGCAATCCTCTCCAGTATTCTTGCCTGGAGAATCCCATGGACGGAGAAGCCTGGTAGGTTACAGTCCACAGGGTCGCAAAGAGTGGAGCACGACTGAGAGACTTCACTTCACCTGCCTTTTTTTATGGTCCAACTCTCACATCTATATATGACTACTGGAAAGACCATAGCCTTGACTCTATGGATCTCTGTCGGCAAAGTGATATCTTTACTTTTTAATATCCTGTCTAGGTTTGTTATTGCTTTCCTTCCAAGAAGCAATCATCTTCTAATTTCATGGCTAAAGTCACCATCTGCAGTGATTTTAGAGCCCAAGAAGAGGAAATCTGTCACTGCTTCCATCTTTCCCCCTCCTGTTTGCCATGAAATGATGGAACTGGATGCCATGACCTTATTTTTTTTTAATATTAAGTTTTTAGCTGGCTTTTTCACTCTCCTCTTTCACCCTCATCAAGAGGCTCTTTACTCCCTCATTGCTTTCTGCCATTACAGTGCTATCATCTGCATATCTGGGGTTATTGATGTTTCTCCTCGCAGTCTGGATTCCAGCTTGTAACTCATCCAGTCCGGCATGTCACATGATGTACTCTGCATATAAGTTAAATAAGCAGGGTGACAATATGCAGCCTTGTACTCAAGTGTGAATAGAATTATAATAATTCCCACATGCCTCTAAGCCCTTTGTTAACTAAGAACCACTATTGGAATACTGATTTCCATTGTATTCGTGGTTGAATATTTATTTTATAAATTCATTAAAACATTTCACAGGCAGATCACTTTTTTCCCTTTCTGTTTAGTAATGTGAGTTGTATACTGTTTTGTTTCTACCATGCTGATAATTTCATTGTGTCTGGTATATATTTAAGGCAGAAGTTTTTTCCACAGGATAGCTTCAGTGTAGCAGAATGATTTTTCGTTTCTTTCTTTTCACTTGGTAGTACTAACTTTTTTTTTCTAGTTCTTCAGTGTACTTACTCTGAATACCAGGAATCTTTTTATGGACGGAAATACTGAGAAGGCAGCTCTTATTTGAAGTGAGTCCTTTCTGCTCTCATGCATGATAATGTTGTTTGAGCATTCTAAGAAAATTTCAAAAGTAGTTTTTAAGAGGGCTGTGTTCCCCTGGGGAGTAGCATCTTCGAGGCAATCTGGTTAAGGGAGAGAGTTTGAAAGCCGTTTCGACAAGAAAAGTCACTTACTACCTCGAGTCTGAATGCACCTGGATCCATCACCAGACAGAACTCCGATGCCATCTTGACATTACCATTTCATAGTTCTGGTTATTGCTGTTCTTCTGTCAGGGCTCTATCACATGAGTAATTGGTGCACTCAGAGTCTTTGGGAATCATCAGGCATGTCAGTTTCCCTATGTCTTCTCATAGTTGCTATACAAGCCCTATTTTTTTTTGTGTGTAATTATTATCTCATCATATATGATGTTGTAAGTCAGTTCAGTTCTGTTATGGAGTGAAGGTGGAAGACAAGGAAGGAAGGAAAAGAAAGGCAGGCTTATATTTGTTATGATTTCAAGACAGATATTTGAAATTGAACCTTTTCCCAGGGTTACCTACCACCTGCTATGGTTAATTGGACAGTTAGTGCCAAGCATGGTTTATAACTTTTTTAAACTGAGCAAAATTTCACTTTAACTTTGAGATTCCTGAAAGTACTAACAAATTGGAATNGGTCTCTGGACAATTTCTCTCTTTTTTCAGGTTTCAAAGGAGAGTGGAGTGAGTTGGTGTTGGATGGTACAGGGTCTGAGGAGTCTCTTGGGCATTAGGGAGATTCTGGGGCAGTTGGCTTTTGTTTGGAAAGTGGAGTTTGAGTGCTGTTTCCCTGGTGGCTCTGTCCTACATCACCCCTTCAGGCTAGTTCTTGTGGGCCCAGCTAACTCTAGGATGTGTCTGGCTTGAGGGAGGCAGGGCTATGTTCCCTGGCAGCTGTACTTTCTAGAAATCAGTTAAGCATATAATGACAGAGTCCCTGGGATGGGAGAAAGGCATAGATGCCGGGTCAATGCCCGGGGTCATTTTATTAAGCCAGTACCCGTAAATGTATGTCACTTGGCTGGATGTTGTATGGATCAGTTTAAACAGCAGCTGTGCCTTCTCGGAGGCGAGGTGCGAAGCACATGGTGGTGCAGGGAACGCATGTAAACCTGAACAAACGCACAGAAGCTGCCTTTTTTGGGGTTCGTGAGCTGAAGTCGTGAGCAAAGTGGTGTAGGAGTTGCATATTTAGAATGTGAGGTGAAAGCAGTGGCTGCCTCTGTATAGACAGTCAGGAGAGGTTGCTGAGGGGGCGGTTTTGAGAGTTGGTTGAAGGTAGAAAGGGAGGGAACTTGCCATTTAGATGGATGATGACTTTCCAGGCACTGGGTACTGCGTCTTTTTAATTTTTTTCTTTTAAAAACTTTATTCTTTAATTGGAGGGAAATTGCTTTACAATGTTGTGTTGGTTTCTGCTGTGAAATAAAAGAAAGTGAGAGTGTTAGTTGCTCAGTCACGTCCAACTCTTTTCAGCCCCATGGACTGTATAGCCCACCAGGCTCCTCTGTCCATGGGATTCTCCAGGCAAGAACACTAGAGTGGGTTGCCATTCTCTTCTCCAGGGGATCTTCCCAACCCAGGGATCGAACTCTAGTCTCCTGCATTGCAGGCAGATTCTTTACTGTCTGAGCCGCCAGGGAAGCCCTACAACACAATTCAGCCGTAATTATACATATACCACCTGCCTTTTGTGCCTTCCTCCCAGCCCCCCATCCCACTCATCACAGAGGGCTTCCCTGATAGCTCAGTTGGTAAAGAATCCACCTGCAATGCAGGAGACCCTGGTTTGATCCCTGGGTTGGGAAGACTCCCTGGAGAAGGGATAGGCTATCCACTCCAGTATTCGTGGGCTTCCTTTGTGGCTCAGTTGGTAAAGAATCTGCCTGCAATGCGGGAGACCTGGGTTCAGTCCCTGGGCTGGGACGATCCCCTGGAGAAGGAAACAGCTACCCATTCCTGTATTGTGGCCTGGAGAATTCCATGGACCGTATAGTCCATGGGGTCGCAAAGAGTCGGACACAACTGAGCAACTTTCAGTTTCACTTTGAGACTTTAAGTAATTTGTGCACCAAGTACTCACAAATTACTGTGTGTGTTTATATATCATGTTGTAACATACACACACACAGACAGACACACACACATATGGTGGTGATTAAGAATGCAATGAAAGGTATTTTGAGTACTTCATGAAACTCTGAGTACAGCCAAAGAAACAAATTCCCATTCTTTGAGGAAATTTCAATAGAACCAATCCTTATACAATAAACAAAAATGAAAAGGAAATAGGAATGAAAAGCAGCATTGAACATGCATATATAAAACTGAAGCATCTAGAAGGTTCAGGCTGGCCAGCCCGGGTCACAACTATAAAGGAGAACTTCTTGGAAGAGTGAGCTTGAAGCACGGCTTTGTAGTTAGGATTGACAGGACTAAAGTGTTGGATTGCTTCTCGGCCTTTTGGCTAAGATCAAGTGTAGATTGTAAGTATTGGAAAGGAGCTTAGATAGTTGAAGTGTGCCTAGTGAAGGGCCTCGAAGTGGCACAGGTTGATGCTGTTGGCGTTTGTACGACTCCACTGGAAGGTCTTAAGGGAAGTATGTTTAAAAAAAAAACATACACGCATGACAGTGTGCACAGTACAATATGCAAAATAAATAATCAACAAGATGTGAACTGCTCCAGTCTTTTTGGAAAACAACTGGGCAACATCTATTAAAATTTAAATTCGTCTCTTGAAATTTTTTGAAACCAAAACTACCCTATGTAATGGTACTTGCACGAAGATATCCATTGCAGCACTGATTATAGTGGGTACCTTCCCAGCCAGAAAAAAGTGAAGTAAATAAGTGTCCATCAAAGGGGCAATGTTTGAATACATACAGTATTTGGTTATCATGAACTATTCACCAGTCCCTTAAAGCAATTAGTTTTGGATGTACCATTTAGCATGCATATTCATTATCAATTGTTGAGTAAGAATAGCAAGAGACAGAAGAGTACATAACTATGATACTATTTTTGTCAAACAGTGGCAAAAGTGCATATGTATGTGTAATTATATATTTATACATTTATGTATATTTATACATTATATATTTATATAATGTGTACATACATATAGACACATGCATTGGCAGCAAGTAAACAAAGTCTTATGTCATCTTAAATCCAGAAACTCTCAGATGCACTTTTGTTTTTATACCTCCTCATCTACCAAGGTTTTTTATGGCATTAAAACATGAAGGGTTTTAGCTGGGGTTTGGAGAGAGGGGTAAGGGGAGCATTTCACCTTTAAGAATAATTAATAGAGATCCTGTTTTGAAAGTTTCTGTTGAGGGGCTTCCCTGGTGGTCCGGTGGTTAGGACTCTGGGCTTGCAATGCAGGGGACCCAGGTTCAATCCCCGATCAGGGAAGTAAGATCCCACATGCCGCACAGCGTGGCCAATAAATAAATAAATTAAAAAAAAAAAAAAAAATAAAATAAAATGAAAGTTTCTGTTGAGAAGGTGGCCAGGATTTATGGCATTGCCTGCTGAATAAGATGCCCCATAGTTATTCAAGTGTATTGTATATTCCGCTAAAGCCATCACGGCTGGGTAGGTTTTGGAACAAGTTACCATAGCTGAGAAAACTGATGATTCCAGTGGAGACTACAGTGCCTCTCTCCTCTGTCAACTTGGTATCTAAGTGGAAAGGCACATCTTTAGCCTTCGGTGGATCTTCTTCCTGTAGTAAGTGTTGATTCTTCCTCCTACAGCTGTGTTCTAAGTATAGCAAAAGGGCCTCACTTATCCTGGCTTACTCCTGCCCTTACCTTGTTGGAAAGAGGGACCTATGCATGAGAGTGTGTGAAAATTTAGATCTTGTATTAAACCAAGTAAAGCATCCTTCTTAGATGTGTTTTTCAAACTTTTCAAACCTTGATACAAAATAAGCAATACATCTTATGTTACATTCTGTTATATTGGTGTGTATATGTATATGGTTGTGCCTATATATATGTATATATACACACACATATATATATAATAATGGCTATGAAGGAAAATTTCATGAAACATTACTTGCCCTAACTCTGTGTATTCCTAGTAATTTCTACTCTATTCTCATCTACTTTGTTTTATTTCATTAAAAAAAATGCTAGTCACAGACTCTTAAGTTGACTTATTGATCCACTAAATGGGGTAGTGACCTGCATTAAAAAAACAACAACAAAAAAAACCACATCAGAAAACACCTATCAAGCTGGGTGTCTAGCATTCCCTAGTCAGATGATTTCCACTGGTCTGGTTAGGCTTACTCAGTGAGATCAAATCCAGACCTAGATGTTCTTCGCTTTGTTGAGTACATGTCAGTAAGGCCAGCTTATGGGGAAGACATTCAGGGAGCAAGTTCCTTAAGATATTGGGTTGGCCCAAAAGTTCACTCAAGTTTTCCCATTACGTCGTAAGGAAAAACCTAAGCAAACTTTTGGGCCAACCCAATAGTTTTCAGTCTTAAGGAAAGCATTGTGTGATGCTTTTAGAGAATTAGCTTAAAGTGGGAGCAGATACTTTTTTCTGCTGTGGTAGATGCCTTAGGTAATAATTTTTCTCCAGCAGTTGGATTTGTCATAAGAAGGCTGATCATCCTGATATAAATAGAAGGCATTCCAGTTAATTTCACCTCTGCCCTAAGCATTCTTTTCTACTTAAGCTTTAAAATTATATGCTTAAATGGAAAGAAAAAAGTTCCATGCCATACTTAACAACAATTAAGTTCCATGCCATACTTAACAACAATTAAGTATATTTTAATAGTAATTATCCCAGTTGGGCAGACTTCTAAATTAATTCTTTGTAGGACCAGTAGAGATCAGTTGTGCACCTCATTTCAAATACGGGATTTGTGTGGGTCATAATCATAGAGGTGGCTGATGTAGGCATTGAAAGTGGAAGTGTTTAAAAATCTAACTCCTACTTTGACTGCAAAGGAAAATGACATGTATTATATCTAACTGGATTTGAGAGCAACAAATTTTAAAAAGATGGCAGAAAATGGACTCTGCCTATGGCGTCCTAGGATACCTAATTTAAGATGCATATAACAAACATTTTTAGGTATTCATTAGGAAAGAAAGCCTTTATATCCTGCCATCAACTTTATTTTTTTAATTTAACATGTTTTTCATGGTCATTAACACTGATGCGTTTGATTTTGCAGGTGTTGTTGAAAGATAGTTAATCACATGAAGAAAGAGCAGAGTTGGGGTTGGCAACCTCTCTCTTCGTAGTACTTTTCCATAAGACTTCTTTCAACAANAATTTAACATGTTTTTCATGGTCATTAACACTGATGCGTTTGATTTTGCAGGTGTTGTTGAAAGATAGTTAATCACACGAAGAAAGAGCAGAGTTGGGGTTGGCAACCTCTCTCTTCGTAGTACTTTTCCATAAGACTTCTTTCAACAACCTCATTGTTCTTCCCTTTTAACCCTGGAGTAGATCTAATATTGTAGGAACTTGATTTTGTTTCCTTACTACATGAGTGTTTGAAATAAATTGAGCCATAAGAAGAATATAAAGTAAAAGCCATAGCAGTAACACTTACAGTTAATGAAACACTTAATAAAAAGGATATTCTAAGACAGTGAAAGTCAAATCATAGGTCTTCCTAAAATATCCATTTCCATTTGCTCTGCCCTCCTAGAATTCTCTACCAACACTGAAGTACTGGAGTTTAGGATAGAAAGGAAGTGGGGATAGAGCTTTATGCTCTAAGATCGTTTCCCACATCTTTAAATAAAGACAGCCTCAACAGCCAGAGTAGAAATAGCTTTTATAATCTATACTGGTCATAATTTGAACTATTCCTACTGGCTGTGACTTTGTAACTGACCAGAATTAATATGCCTTTCTTTAGTTTTTGTAGGACTGTCAAAAACTAAGACACCAAACTTGTGACCGGTCCCAAGTGAAACAGACTGTTGTTCTTGGTGCCCTATTTTCAGAATAAGTCCTAGGTCATTCTCTCCGAAAACAGTGCTGAAGTAGGTGGCATTTGGGAGTCACTGCAAACCCAGAATGAGGATAGGAAATCAATGAAGCAGAATGCCGTCAACATTACATTGGCATGCTTCGGAGTTTTTACAGTGTACCCAACATAATCTCTTTTGCTAGACTAAGGANGAAAAAACAACCGTAAAACTGTTCCTTGGAGATACCTGGCCAAACCCATGCTATTAATCAGAATAGTCATGTGGTGACTCTCCCACTAAGGAGCTCCGAGAAAGAGTCTCCCAACTTTTTCTAGACTTTGAGGAACTACATTTAATTTATAATCTGAAAACATTTCTGAACACAGATGCATAATCTTGCTTACTGAAATGTCATTTCATCCTTTTTATTGCTTGCTGAAAAAAGAGCTGCGGCTCTTTTCAACATGCCTCCTTATATGAACAGTCTTTCATATAGAGAAAGAGATGTCCCTTTCCCAGATTACAGTTTCTTTTTATGTGTTTCACTTTGACCGTCTAAATCCCTGAATCTTTTAACTTTTTCATCTTGGTAGGTCTGTTCTCTTCATAATCTCTAATGAATAGTTCTCAACAACACATATCTGCCCTTTGATCCAGTTCCATACTGAGTGGTATGAATCAAGTTCACATGCTTAGAAATGCAAGAGATGTAACTTTTCTTATTTTTCTGATTCTCCTTTTCATATTTCTTTCGAGTTCTTTTTCTAACAGTGAGAATTTTGGGGAAATGTTTGTCTTCCAAGTCAGAAATCACTTCCCTCTTTCTCCCTGCCAGGCCCTAAAGTAAAGACCCTTTTGAGTGTTAAGTTTACAACTCAGAACTCTAAGAGGCAGAACGCGTGCCATGTACTGTCGCTTTAGTCGTGTCTGACATTTTTGCAACCTCATGGCTAGGCTCCTTTGTCCATGGGATTCTCCAGGCAAGAACACTGGAGTAGGTTGCCATTTCCTTCTCTAGGGGATCTTCCCGACCCAGGGATCTGACCCATGTTTCTTAATATCTCCTGTACTGGCAGGTGAGTTATTTACCACTAGAGGCAGAACAGTTGGATGAATTTTTTTAAAGCAAAGTCTGTTTTCTACTCAGAGTAAAATATAACATTCTAATCATGTGCGCAAACTTGTTATTTCTGAAATAACATGTAATTTAATATTTTCTTAAAGTTAGCTCATACTTCAGAAACAAGAGTTTCTTTCCAATGACTACTCTCATTTGAGCTCTATCCCAAACGATCATTAAAAACTTGGCCAAGTTGTTTTTCATTTCATCTTAGTGCTAAGGATTCAGATGGGTGGCAGGAACTAGGTAAACAATAGTGTCTGTAATTGGTGACGTGGAAGAGTCCAAAGAGAACTGAACGAAGCCCACTAACCTTCAGAGTTGAGAGGTTACACCATCCAGTTTTCAAAGAGGCATTTGAGTGTCTTTTACCTGAGACAGTGGAGTCACTAATGTCTCCAGAAAAAAAGGAAATAAGAGCNGGCTAGGCTCCTTTGTCCATGGGATTCTCCAGGCAAGAACACTGGAGTAGGTTGCCATTTCCTTCTCTGGGGGATCTTCCCGACCCAGGGATCTAACCCATGTTTCTTAATATCTCCTGTACTGGCAAGTGAGTTCTTTACCACTAGAGGCAGAACAGTTGGATGAATTTTTTTAAAGCAAAGTCTGTTTTCTACTCAGAGTAAAATATAACATTCTAATCATGTGCGCAAACTTGTTATTTCTGAAATAACATGTAATTTAATATTTTCTTAAAGTTAGCTCATACTTCAGAAACAAGAGTTTCTTTCCAATGACTACTCTCATTTGAGCTCTATCCCAAACGATCATTAAAAACTTGGCCAAGTTGTTTTTCATTTCATATTAGTGCTAAGGATTCAGATGGGTGGCAGGAACTAGGTAAACAATAGTGTCTGTAATTGGTGACGTGGAAGAGTCCAAAGAGAACTGAACGAAGCCCACTAACCTTCAGAGTTGAGAGGTTACACCATCCAGTTTTCAAAGAGGCATTTGAGTGTCTTTTACCTGAGACAGTGGAGTCACTAATGTCTCCAGAAAAAAAGGGAATAAGAGGGAAGGGAGGGGATGTTATGGGCTTCCCAGGTGGAGCTAGTGGTAAAGAACCTACCTACCATGCAGGACTTCCCTGGTGGCTCAGATGGTAAAAACATCTGCCTACAATGCGGGAGACCCAGGTTCGATCCCTGGGTTGGGAAAATCCCCTGGAGGAGGCAATGGCACCCCACTCTAGTACTCTTGCCTGGAAAATCCCATGGACGCAGGAGCCTGGTGGGCTGCAGTCCATGGGGTCACAAAGAGTTGGACACGACTGAGTGATTTTACTTTCTTTCTTTCTACCATGCAGGAGAGGTTAAGAACCTATGCAGGAGACATAAGAGACGCAGGTTTGATCTCAGGAAGATCTGAGGAGGACACGGCAATCCACTCCAGTATTCTTGCCTGGAGAAGCCAATGGACAGAGGAGCCTGGCAGGCTACAGTCCATGGAGTCACACAGATTCAGACACGACTGAAGCGACTTAGCATGCATGCACGCACGCATGCAGAAAAAGCAGGGGAACATGGCTCAACCGTTTTCTCTCTGTGACCACCAATTTTCTCATCTATATGTTAGGAATGATGATACTTAACCATATGAATTAACGAGCATCAGACCCACTGACCTAGTGCCTGACACACTGAGAACATGTGTCAGCTCCCTCCTGGCAGCCATAATAGTAGACCTGGGGCGCCTCCATGCTTCCAGGAGAACTTCTCCAGTGGTTCCCGGCTGGGTGTGGTTCTGCCCTGCAGAGGATACTGGGCAATGTCTGGAGACAGGTAGTCTCAGCTGGGGGAAGGGTCCTACCGATGTCTATCTGGCAGAGACCCTGTAAACTCCTGAGCATCCTACAGTGTGCAGAACAGTCTTCCATAACAAAGACTCCTCTGACCCCAAATGTCAAATTGTGCTGGGGTTGAGACTCCCATCCAACTGGAAAGTCATAGCAAAAAAGAACAAGTATGGCTCATTTTCCTTTACCCTTAGGAAAAAGAACATGTAAATATACTAACATCGTGTTAACATAACATTACTGACCTCTCTGGCACTTAAGGATCCCAAGAGCCTATAGAATCTAGACACTGCTGTGAAACTGAATCTGATTCTGGTGAAAGAAAACTTTTTCTTTAAATATAAGGATGTTTTTGTTTGTTTATTTGAATTTAAACAAGCCATCTTACCTACTCAGCTGATTATGGATTGAAGGATCTAAGGCTGGATATTATTGATTTTCATTTTTATGAAAAATACAGCCTAAAAAAATGTTTTGCTAGATTTGTATGATTCACTAGATAATTACTGATGTTTGCATGACACATAAAACCAAGAAAAAGTCAAGTGTTAAATTCTTTATTTAGACATTTATTTCAATTCAAATGAGACTCTGAAGGAAAAAGACATACAATTTAACTTGCCTTAATATACAAGGAAAATGTGCTAGAATTGAGTACTTATATCGTGAAATATCAGATGTCAGTGAAAAATTTAAACAACTTACTGCACAAGAATGCTTTGGACTCATAGGACACTGTTAAAGCTTGGCTGTTCTTGTGTTTCCACATTGTTGCACCACTGGATGAAGTCCCTTTAGTGGATGATTACCACCTGACTGCCTGCGTTGGGTTTCCTGGGACACATCGCCATGGTTTAGAGCTGCTGTGTGTGCGTGCTAAGTCGCTTCAGTCGTGTCTGACTCTTTGTGGCAGTATGAACTGTAACCCACCAGGCTCCTCTGTCCATGGGATTCAACAGGCGAGAGTACTGGAATGGGTTGCCATGCCCCCCTCCAGGGGTTCTTCCCAACCCAGGAATGGAACCCGAGGCTCCTGCATTGCAGGCGGATTCTTTACTGCTGAGCCTCCGGGGATGCCCTTAGAGTTGCTAGCATGTGTTAAACTTCTGAGGTGCATCTTTCTAAAAGAATGTACGTTTTAAAGCCACTGATTATTATTTAAACCCTTCTTTTGGTCATTTTACTTGAAGACTTCGGTTTTGTGGTTTTGTTTGCCACCACCTGGAGAAGAAGTTTAAAAAAGGACCGACAAGGAGCCTTCCTGTTTCCGTGTGTGTGTGTGTGTTAGATGCTCATGGACTGTATGTAGCCTGCCAGGTTCTTTGATTGATGGGATTCTCCAGGCAGGAATACTGTAGTGGATTGTCATTTCCTTCTCCAGGGGATCGTCCCAACCCAGGGATGAAACCCAGGTTTCCTGTATTGCAGGCAGGTTCTTTACTGTCTGAATCATCAGGGAAGTCCATTTCCATGTTTAGTATGCTATGAACTCACTTAATAAATTCTTAAGATAGTTTGTGATCTTTTTTTAAAAAAATAGTTCTAGACTTAGTCATTTGTTAAAAATATGTTGAAAATTGACTACATGTGTACAGAATTGTACTCACTACAAACTAATTTAAATACATATTTTCTTTGAAACAATTTGCATTCAAAATATAGGAAATGCTTTCACAAAATAGAGGCAAATGATATACACAGTTTCTCATCAGTTCAACATGACCTGGTTTTTAAATGTTCCTCAGTAGTCACTGCTCCCCAGAATGAGCAAAGGCTTGTATGTCTGAGAGTGTGGGGACAGCAGACCAGCTTCTGGTAACTTCTGACTGCAGTGGTCTGTGAGCGCTGTCTGAGATCCATGGACACTGGGGCTTTGCGTTCTCCCTGTCCCTCCCCTGCTGATCTCGACAGACACTGTCTTCTCCGTTCAGTTCAGTTGCTCAATCATGTCCAACTCTTTGTGACCCCATGGACTACAGTTTACCAGGCTTCCCTGTCCATTACCAACTCCCAGAGCTTATTCAAACTCATGTCCATCAAGTTGATTATGCTATCTAATCTTCTCTTCCTCTGTTGTCCCCTTCTCCTCCTGCCTTCAATCTTTCCTAGCATCAGGGTCTTTTCCAATGAATCAGTTCTTCTCATCAGTGGCCAAAGTATTGGAGTTTCAGTTCAGTCCTTCCAATGAATATTCAGGACTGATTTCCTTTAGGATTGACTGGTTTGATTTCCTTGCAGTCCAAGGGACTCTAAAGAGTCTTCTTCAACTCCACAGTTCAAAAACATCAATT
>SJYW01020213.1:3192841-3213173 GCA_006410735.1 Raphicerus campestris | reverse complement strand
GTGCATCTTTCTAAAAGAATGTATGTTTTAAAGTCACTGATTATTATTTAAACCCTTCTTTTGGTCATTTTACTTGAAGACTTCGGTTTTGTGGTTTTGTTTGCCACCACCTGGAGAAGAAGTTTAAAAAAGGACCGACAAGGAGCCTTCCTGTTTCCGTGTGTGTGTGTGTGTTAGATGCTCATGGACTGTATGTAGCCTGCCAGGTTCTTTGATTGATGGGATTCTCCAGGCAGGAATACTGTAGTGGATTGTCATTTCCTTCTCCAGGGGATCGTCCCAACCCAGGAATGAAACCCAGGTTTCCTGTATTGCAGGCAGGTTCTTTACTGTCTGAATCATCAGGGAAGTCCATTTCCATGTTTAGTATGCTATGAACTCACTTAATAAATTCTTAAGATAGTTTGTGATCTTTTTTTAAAAAAATAGTTCTAGACTTAGTCATTTGTTAAAAATATGTTGAAAATTGACTACATGTGTACAGAATTGTACTCACTACAAACTAATTTAAATACATATTTTCTTTGAAACAATTTGCATTCAAAATATAGGAAATGCTTTCACAAAATAGAGGCAAATGATATACACAGTTTCTCATCAGTTCAACATGACCTGGTTTTTAAATGTTCCTCAGTAGTCACTGCTCCCCAGAATGAGCAAAGGCTTGTATGTCTGAGAGTGTGGGGACAGCAGACCAGCTTCTGGTAACTTCTGACTGCAGTGGTCTGTGAGCGCTGTCTGAGATCCATGGACACTGGGGCTTTGCGTTCTCCCTGTCCCTCCCCTGCTGATCTCGACAGACACTGTCTTCTCCGTTCAGTTCAGTTGCTCAATCATGTCCAACTCTTTGTGACCCCATGGACTACAGTTTACCAGGCTTCCCTGTCCATTACCAACTCCCAGAGCTTATTCAAACTCATGTCCATCAAGTTGATTATGCCATCTAATCTTCTCTTCCTCTGTTGTCCCCTTCTCCTCCTGCCTTCAATCTTTCCTAGCATCAGGGTCTTTTCCAATGAATCAGTTCTTCTCATCAGTGGCCAAAGTATTGGAGTTTCAGTTCAGTCCTTCCAATGAATATTCAGGACTGATTTCCTTTAGGATTGACTGGTTTGATTTCCTTGCAGTCCAAGGGACTCTAAAGAGTCTTCTTCAACTCCACAGTTCAAAAACATCAATTTTTTGGCACTTCTCTGTAGCTCAAATGGTAAAGAATCTGTCTGTGATGCAGGAGACCAGCGTTTGATCCCTGGGTCAGGAATCCAAGAATTGCAATCCATTCCAGTGTTCTTGCCTGGAGAATTCCACGGACAGAGAAGCCTGATGGGTTAGAGTTCACTGGGTCACAAAGAGTCAGACATAACTGAGTGACTAACAGACAAACATAGCTTTCTTTATAGGCCAATCCATACATGACTACTGGAAAAACCATAGCTTTGACTGGACAGACCTTTGTTGGCAAAGTAATGTCTCTGCTTTTTAATATGCTATCTAGGTTGGACATAGCCTTTCTTCCAAGAAGCAAGTGTCGTTTAATTTCATGGCTGTAGTCACCACTGCAGTGATTTTGGAGACCCCCCAAAATAAAGTCTCTCTCTGTTTTCATTGTTTCCCCATCTATTTGCCATGATGTAATGGGGACCAGATGCCATGATCTTAGTTTTTTGAATGTTGAGTTTACACAACTTTTTCACTCTCCTCTTTTACTTTCATTAAGAGGCTCTTTAGTTCTGTCTTTGCTTTCTGCCATATAGGTGGTGTCATCTGCATATATGAGGTTATTTTTATTTCTCCTGGAAATCTTGATTCCAGCTTCTGCTTCATCCAGCCTGGCATTTTGCATGATGTACTCTGCATATAAGTTAAATAAGCAAGGTGACAGTATACAGCCTTGATGTACTCCTTTCCCAGTTTTGAACCAGTCCATTGTTCCATGTCCATTTCTAACTCTTCCTTCTTGGTCTGCATGTAGATTTCTAAAGAGGCAGGTCAGGTGGTCTGGTATTCTCATCTCTTTCAGAATTTTCCACAGTTTGTTGTGGAAATAGTTGTGTGTGGCATAGTCAATAAAGCAGAAGAAGATGTTTTTCTGGAACTCTCTTGCTTTCTCTATGATCCAACAGATGTTGGCAATTTGATCTCTGGTTCCTCTACTTTTTCTAAATGCAGCTTGAACATCTAGAAGTTGATGGTTCATTTACTATCAAAACCTGGCTTGGAGAATTTTGAGCATTATTTTGCTAGCGTGTGAGATGAGTACAATTGTTGAGTAGTTTGAACATTCTTTGACATTGCCTTTCTTTAGGATTGGAATGAAAACTAACCTTTTCCAGTCCTGTGGCCACTGTTGAGTTTTCTAAATTTGCTGTCATACTGAGTGTAGCACTTTCACAGCATCATCTTTTAGGATTTGAAATAGCTCAACTGCAATTCTATCACTTCCACTAGCTTTGTTCATAGTGATGCTTCCTAAGGCTCACTTGACTTCACATTCCAGGGTGTTTGACTCTAGGTAAGTGAGTACACCATCGTGGTTATCTGGGTCATTAAGATATTTTTTGTTTAGTTCTTCTGAGTATTCTTGCCACCTCTTCTTAATATCTAATTTAATTCAGATGACCATTATATCTACTACTGTGGGCAAGAATCCCTTAGAAGAAATGGAATAGCCCTCCTAGTCACAAAAGGGTCCAAAATGCAGTACATGGGTGCAATCTCAAAAACAACAGAATGCTGTCTATTTGTTTCCAAGGCAAACCATTCAATATCACTACTACAAGTCTATACCCCAACCAGTAATGCTGAAGATGCAGAAGTTGAATGGTTCGATGAAGATCTACAAGACCGTCTAGAACTAACACCCAAAAAAGATGTCCTTTTCATCATAGGGGACTCGAATGCAAAAATAGGAAGTCAAGAGAGACCTGGCTGCTGCTGTGCTAACTCACTTCAGTCGTGTCCGACTCTGTGCGACCCCACAGACGGCAGCCCACCAGGCTCCCCCGTCCCTGGGATTCTCCAGGCAAGAACACTGGAGTGGGGAGATACCTGGAGTAACAGGCAAATTTGGCCTTGGAGTACAAAGTGAAGCAGGGCAAAAGCTAACAGAGTTTTGCCAAGAGAACTCTCTGGTCATAGCAAACACTCTCTTCCAACAACACAAGAGAAAACTNGAGATACCTGGAGTAACAGGCAAATTTGGCCTTGGAGTACAAAGTGAAGCAGGGCAAAAGCTAACAGAGTTTTGCCAAGAGAACTCTCTGGTCATAGCAAACACTCTCTTCCAACAACACAAGAGAAAACTCTACATGTGGACATTACCAGATGGTCAACACCGAAATCAGATTGATCATATTCTTTGCAGTCAAAGATGGTGAAGCTCTATACAGTCAGCAAAAACAAGACTAGGAGCTCACTGTGGCTCAGATCATGAACTCCTTATTGCCAAATTCAGACTTAAATTGAAGAAAGTAGGGAAACCCACTACACCNGAGGGTTACTGTCCATAGCATCGCAGAGTTGGATATCACTGAAGTGACCTAGCCGGAGGCAGGCTGAGGATGAAGCAGTGTTGAACGCATGAAGATGACAGGGATGGGTATGGCTTGCCAAAGAGCAGCATGAGTAGAAGATTGGGAGCTGACGTTGCCCAGTGCTCTGAGAATGGCTGGTGAGCTGACACAGGTGGAGAGCAGGCTGCCTGATAAAGACTCCCGAAGGGCTCGGTGTAGAGGGGCTCTATCCAGTCTTGATGCTCTGCTAAGATGGTTATATTTTATTCTGCATCTAGTAAAGAGCCATCAAAGGCTCTCTGGTGATATTATAGACCAGCTTATTCTTAGGTGAGCTAAGTATAATGTAGGGGCCCCAAGGAACCCAGCTGGAATGATAGGGACCTTTTTTCTTAATATATATCTATTTTAGAAAATTTGTAGAATATAGGAAAGAGGAAATAAATGAAAAAGTCACCTATAAATCCACTTCCCAGTAATACTCATTTTAAAGATTTTTGTGGATTTCCTCCGTATAGTCTTTTCCTATGCATAGAAAATATATGCATTTTACATAAAATTTGTTTTAAAATTTCAAACTACGGTTTTATATGTTTGAAAATTATCATGATATTTTGAGCTTTTAATGTTATCATTAATTTTTTTTGGAAAATTGGTGTTTTACAATGCAAAATGTTTATTTTTAACAGACTTATCATAAAGTGTAAAAATAATCCTCCATTTTTTTGACATTTAAAATTTCACTTTTTTGTTCTTAGTTTTCAATATTTGTCTTTAAGAGAGTTTGCTGAACATACCAGTTAATATTGTTAAACATCAGTGATATTGTATACTTTTTCATTGATTCCACTGAAACAAGANGGGGTGGGGTTGGGATCATTCCTCTCCATTGCTGATGGTGGTAGAAAGAAGAGGGCTAGTAAGTAAGATCCATTGCCCTTGTCTACCTGGGTGAGGAAGGGGACTTGCTAGTCCTGAGGGACCTAGGCACACTAATGAAGCTGATCTTTCTCTCTTTCTGCGTAAGCAAAGCTCTGTTCCATCGAGTGCTTGACTGTGTTGCTGTATTTTCCTTGGTAACGCCAATATCAGGATACAATGGCCAGGAGTGTTTAAAGTTCTCTCCTAGCGTTGGTGCATGGTGTTTTGCTCCCTTGGGATAAATATCCAGCACACAGTACTCTGCTCAACAGAAATACCTTTTATATGTAGATGTGTATAAGAGACAGAGGATAGGTAGTATCTTGTATATATATTTATACTTTTGTTATCCTTTTAAATTTTACTTATACATAATTTTGAAATTATAAAATGCAAATTTTGAGAAATTTTAACAGTTACATACTGTGTTAGTCCATTCAGGCTACCATAACAAAAATGCCATACATTGAGTGGCTTAAACAACAGAAATATATTTTGCACATTTCTGGAGGCTAGAAAGTCCAAGATCAAGGTGCCAGCAGATTCTGTGTCTGGTGCGAATCCACTTCCTAGTTCATAGACGGCCATCTTTTTGCTATGTCTTTACTTGGTGGAAGAGGGTGAGAACTCTCAGGGGTCTCTTTTATAAGGGCACTAATCCCATTCATGAGGCCTCCACCCTCATTACCTAGAAGTGTTAGTCACTCAGTCATGTCCAACTCTTTGTAACTCCATAGACTTTAGCCCACCAGGCTCCTCTGTCCAGGCAATAATACTGGCATGGGTTGCCGTTTCCTTCTCAAGGGGGTCGTCCCAACCTAGGAATTGAACCTGGGTCTCCTGCATTGCAGGCAGCTTCTTTACCATCTGAGCCACCAGGGAAGCCCTTATGACCTTATCCCTCCCCATAGACCCCACCTCCTAATATCATCACATTGGAGATTATGATTTCAACGCGTGAATTTGGGGGGACCATGAACATCCAGTCAATTGCATATACTTATTGTAACCAGCCAGGTAATACAGAGGTATGTAGGACAGTTAATCTTTTCCATGTCCAATCTCACCCTTTTGCAATAAATAGCATTAATGATTTGGTGTGTATTTTTTCTCACCTTTCTCAGTACACTTAGAAACACACGGACATTCATGTTCACATATAAAAGGTATTTCTGTTGAGCAGAGTTCTGTGTGCTGGATATTTATCCCAAGGGAGCAAAACACCATGCACCAACGCTAGGAGAGAACTTTAAACACTCCTGGCCATTGTATCCTGATATTGGCGTTACCAAGGAAAATACAGCAACACAGTCAAGCACTCGATGGAACAGAGCTTTGCTTACGCAGAAAGAGAGAAAGATCAGCTTCATTAGTGTGCCTAGGTCCCTCAGGACTAGCAAGTCCCCTTCCTCACCCAGGTAGACAAGGGCAATGGATCTTACTTACTAGCCCTCTTCTTTCTACCACCATCAGCAATGGAGAGGAATGATCCCAACCCCACCCCTGAGGAGTCTGAAATACTGAAAGCTGGAGTGTGCTTGGAGGCCATTGCCCCAGGCTTAAGCAGAGCAAAAAAGCACCCACTAAGCCTGAGATAAGGAAAGAGATTCCCTTACGAGGTGATAAACCCCGCAGAGGCCATGTGGGCTCTTTATCTCTTGGTATGAAATATCCCAGGCCCAAGGCCCTTTCTTATTCTGCCAGATGGAGGTCCGAAGACCTCATTCTTGAGACTGCCTTTCACAACGGTTTTTATCCTTCTTCCTAAATGGGTCATAGACAAACATGACTCGGCAATTTGCTTTAACACATATAACAACATACAGTGAACCTTCCTCCTGGTCCATGCATGTCGATCCAATTCATTATTTTTAATGACTGAAAAATAGTACTCTGTGTGAGTGTCTTGTGCTTGTCTCTAACATTTCTATACTAATGAGCATCCAGGGTTTTTTTTTTCGTTTTCTACCGCTGCCAACAATGCTGCTGTAAATACTTAATACCTGTTTTCTTAAGTCTTCTTTTCTTCCGTAAGACTGATTCACAGAAGTGGGAGGGCAGGGTCAGAGGGGCTCTCAGTCAGCTGTCACAGTCCAGAAGCGAGTGATGTGGAGGAAGACCTGCAACCTTAGCGGTGCAGGCTGTGCTCCCGTGTTCACATTTTTGCTAATCTCTTAAATGAAAAACCATATGATTTTTAAATTTTAATTTGCATTTTTCTTCTTACCAGAAAGTTATATTTTCATATTTTATTTAGCCATTGCATTTTCTTGTATTTAACTTGTCTTAAAAGGCACAAACTTGCCTTTGTGCATACTAAATCGCTTCAGCCAACTCTTGGCGACCCTGTGGACTATAGCCTGCCAGGGTCCTCTGTCCGTGGGATTCTCCATACTGGAGCAGTTTGCCATGCTCTCCTCCAGGGGATCTTCCCGACTCAGGGAATCGAATCCCCATTGCCTCTGTCTCTTGCATTGGCAGGCGGGTTCTTTACCACTAGTGACACCTGGGAAGCCCTACACTTTCCTAGTTCTTGCATATTTTATTTCTACTAAAGATTTCATGATTCAGAAACACATCTTCTAGCTCCTTTAGCATTTATTTTCCTTCTCAGATTTCAAGAGAACAGAGATTTTTCTCCTGGACATTGTCATTAGCGGCTATTTGAAATGCTAAAGTTTTAAAAAGCGAAACTGGATAAATGTGAATGTTATTGAACTGATTGTTTATACCTCTGACCAATGCTTTTTTTTTAATCTTTTTTTCTTTTTAGTTTTTATTTTTACTTTATTCTACTTTAGAATACTGTATTGGTTTTGCCATACATTGACATGAATCTGCTACAGGTGTACATGAGCTCCCAATCCTGAATCCCCCTCCCACCTCTCACCCCATATCATCTCTCTGGATCATCGCCGTGCACCAGCCCCAAGCATCCTGTATCCTGTCTCGAACATAGACTGGCGCTTCGTTTCTTGCATGATAGTATACATGTTTCATTGCAGTTCTCCAAAATCATCCCACCTTCTCCCTCTCCCTCAGAGGCCAAAAGTCTGTTCTATACCTCTGTGTCTCTTTTGCTGTCTTGCATACAGGGTCATCATTACTATCTTTCTAAATTCCATATATATGTGTCAGTATACTGTATTGGTGTTTTTCTTTCTGGCTTACTTCACTCTGTATAACTGGCTCCAGTTTCATCCACCTCATTAGAACTGATTCAAATGTATTCTTTTTAATGGCTGAGTAATACTCCATTGTGTATATGTACCACAGCTTTCTTATCCATTCATCTGCTGATGGACATCTAGGTTGTTTCCATGTCCTGGCTATTATAAACAGCGCTGCAATGAACATTGAGGTACATGTGTCTCTTTCAATTCTGGTTTCCTCGGTGTGTATGCCCAGCAGTGGGATTGCTGGGTCATAAGGCAGTTCTATTTGCAATTTTTTAAGGAATCTCCACACTGTTTTCCATAGTGGCTGTACTAGTTTGCATTCCCACCCACAGTGTAAGAGGGTTCCCTTTTCTCCACATCCTCTCCAGCATTTATTGCTTGTAGACTTTTGGATCGCAGCCATTCTGACTGGTGTGAAATGGTACCTCATTGTGGTCTTGATTTGCATTTTAAATGATCAGGCCTTGGAGTCAGACTGTGGTACCTGTAGCTGATGGTTTAAGAAGAAAGAGCGGAGAGGAAGGGAGAACAAGAGAAGGGATTTCTTTTTTAAAAAATGAATGTTAATTTTTGTTGATGAGTTTGGATCCAGGATAGTTTATTACCCTGGGCTTTTCTTGTAATAGAAAAGAGACCATCTCCTTTCTTGTTCAAAGCAAAAATCTGAGGCTGGGTGTTAAATTTGGAGGATTTATCTTATGTCAGTTTTGGTTTCTTTTTCCAAATTCCGTGAGAGGCAAACTTGAATATGTATGTATGGGGCTGGGAGCTGTGAAATGAGGCTGGGCACACAAAAGAAAAGGATGATTTACAGGTTTAGATGGTCTGCCTATTTGGGGATTGTCTACACACACTCCTGCAACAGTCTTATTTTTCTGCATCAGTGTAGGAGTTTATTCAGAGAAGGAAGTTCCTAGAGTCTGTCCCACAGGAAGATTAGCTACTTTTGTTTTTCCACAACTATTTGTTTGTTTTTTTAGTCACAAATTTGTGGCTGCTGTGTTTTTATGACTGTGTTTTTGAGTTGCTTTGGTCTGCGTTGCAGATTTATCCAGCACGCATCTATTTTGTGTGTGTTGAATTGTGCCTTTCAAGACTAGAAAATGATGGTTTGAAATGGGAAACATATTCTAAGTGCCTTAATCTTATACTTGAAACATAGGCCATTGGAGAGCCAAGAAGATTCACAAGAAATATTTTACATCTTTTCATTGAAAATTGACTTCATGTTTTTCTCTATGGTTTGGAGTGTGTTCACTTGAAATGCTTGTAAGCAACAGAAGCCATTGGTGTGAATAGGGCCATGTGACCTCAGGTGAGGCATAAAAGCTCAGATCTGTGTGGCTCACTCTTTGCTTGTGATGCATCGTGGTCCCAAGGGAGTGACGTTCAGAAACAGCCCCTGGCAGAACGCATCTACCACATCAACTGTAAGGAACTTAAGCTTCTCTGTTGCTGGCTTTCATTTTAGAAAACCTAACTAATGTCTTATGCTTGTTCCCTTGACCCACTTTTAAACATTGTTTAAAAAATTTTTTTTCTACAGTATTCACAGTTATCTTTTATCGATATATTCTAAACAACATAAATTAACACTGATGTTGGAAAGTATAATACAACTCTGTCCTGGGTGACAAGAAGAGAACCTTTCTACCACAAACGTTGCTGTTGTTCAGTCGCTCAGTCGTGTCCGACTCTTTGCAACCCCATGGACTGCAGCACGTCAGGCTTCCCTGTCCATCACTATCTCCTGGAGTTTGCTCAGACTCATGTCCATTGAGTTGACGATGCCATCTGCCATGTAACGCTCTGTCGTCCCCCTCTCCTCCTGCCTTCAGTCTTTCCCAGCATCACGATTTTTTTTTTCAGTGATTTGGCTCTTCTCGTCAGGTGGCCAAAGTCCTGAGTATACGTCTGTTTTCAGTTTGTGGGGATGTTGGGTAGGATCCTGCTGTGGGTGTTTTCTGTTACCAAATGGAGTTAACTTTCTTGGGTCACCCATCATGTCTTGAGGATCCTGACTCATCTTAATCTTTCTCATTTTACTTACTTGTATCTTTTTCAAGGAAGTAGAAATTCAGAATTGTTTTATTTGGAATTAAAGAGGTATAAACTCAGGCAGAACACTGATAGAATGAAAGCTAGCCTCAGGTTTAACGTAGTTTTTGAAGCGACTGGATGCAGTAACAGAAATGGAGTGCTGGGACCAGGGCAGCTGATATATTGATGTGTGTTGATTGTTACTTCTCTGCCACGTTACTTACCACTTTTGTCAATAGCCATCACACTGGTTGTAAGTCTTGGTCATCTTGTTGTCAACATCATAGAAAGATAGGTGTTCCCCTGACTGAACATCAGATTTAATGTATAGGCATTTGACTGAGCGACTGAACTGAACTGAACTGAAGGTCATGATAGCTAATTAAATTATTCCCCAGATACTTATGGAGTACCAAGTATTGAGTGAATAAAGTACTTCAGAATCTAACGGAGGAGAAAGACAATGAATCATACAGTTAAAATACGGCATAAGTGCTAAACATCTCGATGTCATCGAATTCTCTGTGTCCTTCCCAATGCTTACTAAATAATCCTTTGCTGTTCATTTGGTTTCTCAAATAGATATTGTTCTGGGAAAGTAAAGGGCACAGACTTTCCCATTAGAAATTTGATGTACTTACTTGACAGTCTCCCAGAAAATCTGTTACTAAAAGCTATCATCTAAGAGGCTGATTATCACAGTGTGAAATAGTGACATAAAATATCTGGACCTAAGAAAAACCTCTGATGACAGCTTGGAATCTGACATCACTCAAATATGCAGCCAACCCAGTGATCCCAGCCTGAATGGCCAGCTAGTCTTTCACACTGTACTTAATGCAATGACATTGCCTATAGTTAGCTCAGTAAAATGATGCCACAAAGCAAGCCACTCACGTGGGCCTGGGTAGTGGCACTCTAGCCATAGGGTGAACAAGGCCTGTCTGTCCTCAAATGCCCACAGCTTTCAGAGCCTTCAGGAGCACCCTGAAGATGTGGGTGGGCTGGGAGCCCAGGGGAGCTTTGGGTAAATGGGGCCAGTTCACGCTATCTGGGATTCTTATCCTGGGAGGTGAGTAAGAGCCTTGGTCAGACTTTAGTCACAGAAATGATCATTTAGGTTTAAGTGCATCCTGGATTGATCTGAGCTCCTTGAAGATAGACTGCCCTTCGGGGCTGGGCAGTGCTTGTGTAAGCACTGAAATGAAGTGAAGTGAAGTGAAGTCGCTCAGTCGTGTCTGACTCTTTGAAACCCCGTGGACTGGAGCCTACCAGGCTCCTCTGTCCATGGGGTTCTCCAGGCAAGAGTACTGGAGTGGGCTGCCATTTCCTTCTCCAGGGGATCTTCCCAACCCAGGGATCGAACCCAGGACTCCCACACTGGAGGAGGACGCTTTAACCTCTGAGCCACCAGGGAAGCCACTGGGTGGCATATACTTTCTGCTAACTTTAGTTTTCTGTTGCATTTTGGTGACCTCATCAATACCCAATGCAAAGGTATGTTTTCTTATATAATCAGAAGACAGTCACCTTGTACATATGCATGAGTGAGAAATGGAAGGAAATGTTTCCATACTTACATTGATCTGTATCTGTAGTAGCATGTCACTTCCATCTCTAGCCAAAGTTAGATTTTGATCAGTCATAAATTTTTGTTTAGAGATGAATATATTTTAACCAGCATCTAACTATATGGGTTATTACCTAAATAGCATATTTTTTTTAAAAAAGGCAGAAAGATGGAGTATAAGAATTTAACTTAGTCTTCTACAACCTCAGAAGCATCTTTAGATAAAATGCTTAGTAAAAAGCATAAAGTTTTCCTTTTCTTTAGTTAGCTGATTAGTAACTCTCAGACTAAGCATTACAGAGATGACTTGTTTTAGTTACATTATTAAATGACACCAAAGCTTTATAAAACAATGCTATTAATAGTGGTGATTCATGTGTTCTTCATATTTTAAGAAGGATACCAAACTTTTGTAAGACAGTGTCTGAAATGTTTTCTTCATAAACTTGTTTAACTATAACTGTAGTAATATATAGTATTGTGTGTTTTACTGCAATTTATAATGCAAATTATAATGTAGCTTATACTCTATATATGCTATTTAGTAGCAATATGTAGAGTAGTTGGGCTTCCCTGGTGGCTCAGCTGGTAAAGAATCCGCCTGCAATGCGGGAGACCTGGGTTCTATCCCTGGGTTGGGAAGATCCCCTGGAGAAGGGAATGGCTACCCACTCCAGTATTCTGGCCTGGAGAATTCCGTGGAGTCCATGGGATTGCAAAGAGTTGGACACGACTGAGTGACTTTCATCTCATGTAGAGTAGTGTATGTCATAAAATGTAGAGAAAGCAAAAAAGATAATATTTTAGATTAAGGCACACAACACATTAGCTTATTTTCCCAGTGTTGTTGGCAACTTGGTAGGATTCTCAGAAGAGAAACTGAAGAGGAAAGGGAGAGAGAATTTGGAGAAAGATGGGGTGGTATGAAAACAGGAATGAATAGAATATGACTGAGGGACATAGCATGTGACAACCTGTTGGATTTTGAAGCATTGGTGGGAAAATCTTAGGCAAGCTAGTTGGAATCATCATTTGTAGACTGCTGTAGATGGTTTTGAATGCTAGTATTAGAGTTTTCAAATTTAGAAACAAATCTCATCCACTTAATGTTTTTTAAACTAGTTTTGACATGATGAGAGTATTGTATTCAAAATATTAATTTGAGTGTTGTGTAGGTTGAGTGGTGGAGAAAGCCACTGAAAGCAAGGAGATAAAATTTAGCTGAGATTTAAATGCTTATGAGTGTGTAGTGATAAAAGCCTAAATCACAGTAAGCAGTGGGCACAGCAAGCAATATTGGGTTGTAGCAGTGAAACTTCAAAAGGATAGACAAATATGACAGATAATGAAGAGATATGCAAAGGACATCAAGAAGACTTGATAGGATGTAGAAAACAAGCTTATGGCTATCAAAGGGGAAAGAGGGTTGGGGAAGGATAAAACAGGAGTTTGGGAGTGGTTGCCATTTCCTTCTCCAGGGGATCTTCCACACCCAGGGACTGAAGCCAGGTCTCCCACATTGCAGGCAGACACTTTAACCTCTGCACCACCAGGGAAGCCCCAGATACAAACTACCATATATAAAATAGACAACAAGGTCCTACTATATAGCACAGGGAGCTGTAGTCAATATCCCATAAGAAACCTTAATGGAAAAGAATATGAAAAATCTATGCATATATATATATGTATATATAACTGAATCACTTTGCTATATATGAGAAACCAATACAACATTATAAATCAACTATACTTCAGTGAACAAAAAGAAGAGTTGATAGCTTGGTTTTCTATTCTAGGGTATTGGTTCAATAAGCATTCGTTAAGCAACTCGTATACAAGAGGGTTTGGGAGATGAAAGCCCACCCTGGACTTTTTCCAGTGTTTGATGGTGGTGAGGCTGCATATGTTACAGCTACAGACTGTCATAGGTGATAGTCGGGGTTTATGTCTCACCCCTGTTCTCAAAGGCTGGAGATAGGTTACCCCCACGCAGTTCTGTCCTGCCTTAGGGCTCAGGCCTTGGTTTTAGGACTTGGCAGTGGAGAGACCTCACCGTACTGCTGTTAGCAGTTTGAGGCCTCTGCCGAGGCTACAAGGTGGTGCCTAAGAAACGACATTTTGGCTTCTTTGTGGAAGATTTAGTGAATCCTATGGAAAGGATTCTAATGAATAAATTTGTTTTATAGCTTTAATTTCTACCCTTCTCAAATTAATATGTATTAGGGGCTTTGTTCACTTAAAGATAATCATAAATCCAACAGGAATGAGATTAGCTCAGTTGTTTTTCCCTTAGGGAATAAGTGGAGATACTTTGAAGTTTTATGTTAAAAGAATGCCTAAAGCTATTTTTACCAAACTTCCTAAAGAAAATGTGATTAAGTAATAAATATTACAGTTATAAATTTATTATTTAAAACATGGTTAATTTTCATTTAAGCTATTTTATTGAATTCTTTTTTAAAGTCCTTAGGATAGCTGTGTGTTCTTTTTGAAAATATACACTATTCTTCCTTATTAGGTTAAATTTATTTGTTAATTTCTGAATATTGGCACAAACACACACATACATGCAAGACTGTTTGGCTTTTTAAGAGAAATTCTGTAACTTTTCTGTATTTGCCAGCAATTCAGGATATGATCACTCAAATGAAATCACAGTTCATAGTCATTTTAACTCATAGCTGTCTATACTGTTTCAATCATATACATGAAGCCACAACCTAATCCACTGACTCTTGAGAGTCCCTTGGACAACAAAGAGATCCAAACAGTCCATCCTAAAGGAAATCAACCCTGAATATTCATCAGAAGGACTGATGCTGAAGTTGAAGCTCCAAAACTTTGGCCACCTGATGCAAAGAGCTGACTCATTGGAAAAGACCCCGATGCTGGGGAAAATTGAAGGCAAAGGAGAAGGGGACGACAGAGGATGAGATGGTTGGATGGCATCACCGACTCAATGGACATGAGTTTGAGGAAACTCAGGGAGATAGTGATGGACAGGGAAGCCTGGAGTGCTACAGTTCATGGGGTCTCAAAGAGTCGGACATGACTTAGCAACTGAACAACAACAGGAATCCACTGGAGCACTTGACAAAGATGCTTTAAAAGTATGTTGATGCCAGTGGCTCATTTCATTTCAAGACTAGAGGAGATATTTTAATCCAGAGCTCATTCTTGATTTGTGTTTGCCAACATTTTGTTAACTATTTTTCAAATGGTTGTGAGATATAGAAGGGTTAGAAGTCAGACTAGCCTAACCCAACGACTTGTGACTGATCCAGACTCCAAACCCAGATCCTGTAGAGTAAGAGACCCCATTGGCAATGGCTGAGACCAGTCCACAATGACTTCTCAGTTGGATCTGGTTCAGTTTGTTGTCATTCAGCCCCATATGTGGGACTGACCCATCTGAGTTATTACCGGCCAGTGGTAGATACGATGAAAGCAGGAAGATGCTAGCATTGGACAAGTATTTAGACACGTACCTGCTTCCCCAGGATGTCACCTCTCCAATGGAGAAGCACGTATCCTGCAGTAGAGTCAGACCTGTGGATATTTGTTACTTTTATTAAAACGAATCTGTGCATTTTGCTGCATGTACTAAATGAAAGGAAATCAATCCCAAATATTCATTAGAAGGACTGATGCTGAAGCCCCAATACTTTTGTCATCTGATGTGAAGAGCTGACTCACTGGAAAAGACCCTGATGCTGGGAAGGATTGAAGGCAGGAGGAGAAGGGGACGACAGAGGATGAGATGATTGGATGGCATCACCGACTCAATGGACATGAGTTTGAGGAAACTCAGGGAGATAGTGATGGACAGGGAAGCCTGGAGTGCTACAGTTCATGGGGTCTCAAAGAGTCGGACATGACTTAGCAACTGAACAACAACAGGAATCCACTGGAGCACTTGACAAAGATGCTTTAAAAGTATGTTGATGCCAGTGGCTCATTTCATTTCAAGACTAGAGGAGATATTTTAATCCAGAGCTCATTCTTGATTGTGTTTGCCAACATTTTGTTTACTATTTTTCAAATGGTTGTGAGATATAGAAGGGTTAGAAGTCAGACTAGCCTAACCCAATGACTTGTGACTGATCCAGACTCCAAACCCAGGTCCTATGAGTAAGAGACCCCATTGGCAATGGCTGAGACCAGCCCACAATGACTTCTCAGTTGGATCTGGTTCAGTTTGTTGTCATTCAGCCCCATATGTGGGACTGACCCATCTGAGTTATTACCGGCCAGTGGTAGATACGATGAAAGCAGGAAGATGCTAGCATTGGACAAGTATTTAGACACGTACCTGCTTCCCCAGGATGTCACCTCTCCAATGCAGAAGCACGAATCCTGCAGTAGAGTCAGACCTGTGGATATTTGTTACTTTTATTAAAACGAATCTGTATATTTTGCTGCATGTACTAAATGAAAGGAAATCAATCCCAAATATTCATTAGAAGGACTGATGCTGAAGCCCCAATACTTTTGTCATCTGATGTGAAGAGCTGATTCACTGGAAAAGACCCTGATGCTGGGAAGGATTGAAGGCAGGAGGAGAAGGGGACAATAGAGGACTAGATGATTGGATGGCGTCACTGACTCAATGGACATGAGTTTGAGCAAACTCTGGGAGTTGGTGAAGAACAGGGAAGCCTGGCGTGCTGTAGTCCGTGGGGTTGCAAAGAGCTGGACGTGACTGAGTGACTTAAGAACAACTAAATGAAAGTAAAATGGCCATCTTTGCATACAAAGTACTCCACGGCAGGGCCACAAGATTTATTCACGCTACATCTTGGTGTACATACATGTGCTCCATTTTGTTTTTTAAACCTGTCCCTGATCTAGTCTTTTATCCCTACCACCCTCGNTGGACATGAGTTTGAGCAAACTCTGGGAGTTGGTGAAGAACAGGGAAGCCTGGCGTGCTGTAGTCCGTGGGGTTGCAAAGAACTGGACATGACTGAGTGACTTAAGAACAACTAAATGAAAGTAAAATGGCCATCTTTGCATACAAAGCACTCCACGGCAGGGCCACAAGATTTATTCACGCTACATCTTGGCGTACATACATGTGCTCCATTTTGTTTTTTAAACCTGTCCCTGATCTATTCCTGTATCCCTACCACCCTCTNCATCTTTGCATACAAAGTACTCCACGGCAGGGCCACAAGATTTATTCACGCTACATCTTGGTGTACATACATGTGCTCCATTTTGTTTTTTAAACCTGTCCCTGATCTAGTCTTTTATCCCTACCACCCTCGGGCTTTGGATAATGTGGAAGAAAAAGTGGTTTAGTCCATTCCAGTACAATCACTTTTTAAAGCCCCTTTAAGTAATTCTCAATTCCTCAGCAAAATTACCCTCAAGCTCAGAAGTCTCCTTTTTTAGCTGCCCTTTCCCTTGTCCCAGTTAAGGGGCTGGCTAGTATATGGAAGCAGGAAGGGCCCGTGTAGTGCCTTGCATTCTGCTCTGGCTCTCTGGGCAGCTGGGACCATGAAGTCTTCTGCTGCTGCTGTTTCCTGCAGACATTGCTTATGATCTTGTCTTCCTCACCTGAGTTTGCGCCCAGTAGCCCTTCCAGGCTGATTCAGCCTCACTTTGGCACTCACTGGTGTCAGATCTCTTTACCTTTTCCATCCAGACCTCTGGCCAGAGCCGGGACCCTCCACTCCTGCTGCAGGACCCCCACCCCTGGCCAAGGTGGCAAGTTTCTCCCTAAGTATGATGGGTATTCTGAATCCCATGCATGGTTACCTGACTGCAGAAGACTGAATTAGGAAACTAAACACCAGGGGTCAATCTGCTCCACCACCCAGCTCCTGCCCAGTTTACCGAGATGTGGCTGTGTTCCAGGTTGGCATGGGACAATGTGAAAGATATATTTTTTTCTAGACACCTCACCCCAGAATAAAAGGAGAGTGGGGGCAGTCTTCCTGTATCATNCCGGGACCCTCCACTCCTGCTGCAGGACCCCCACCCCTGGCCAAGGTGGCAAGTTTCTCCCTAAGTATGATGGGTATTCTGGATCCCATGCATGGTTACCTGACTGCAGGTCAATCTGCTCCACCACCCAGCTCCTGCCCAGTTTACCGAGATGTGGCTGTGTTCCAGGTTGGCATGGGACAATCTGAAAGATATATTTTTTTCTAGACACCTCACCCCAGAATAAAAGGAGAGTGGGGGCAGTCTTCCTGTATCAGTCAAGGACCAGGAAAGAACTCAATGGATGGCATGCTCAAAAAAGGTGCCTGATTCAAAAGGGTTTAATGAAGGAACTATTAGAAAGATAGGAAGGATTAAGGGAAATGAACAGGGGATGTTGTAGTTCTTCAGAATGACAGCAGCAGGAAATCAATACAGTCCCTAAGCTGGAGGAGAGGTCAGGGTTCTAAGAACTAGAGGAGAGCGGAGCTGTAGAAGGAAACTGCCTGACAAGAGCTGTGGTCTTTGGTGGTGAAAAGCTGATTCAGTGTGTTGATATACTGAGCCAGCTCACTGGAAGAGACCCTTATGCTGGGGAGGATTGAGAGCAGCAGAAGGGGACAACAGAGGATGTGATGGTTGGATGCATCACCGACCCAGTGGACATGAGTTTGAGCGCACTTTGGGAGACGGTGAAGGACAGGGAAGCCTGGCGTGCTGCAGTCTATGGGGTCACGCAGAGTCAGACACGACTGAGTGACTAAACAACAAATACTCCATTTAAAGTTATTATAAAAGTATTGGCTGTGCTTTACAACATATTCTTGTATGTTATTTGTTTCATATAGTTTGTCTCTCTTAATCCTCTACCCCTGTGGTTCCCCTTGCCTGTCCTTCTTCCCACTGGTAACCAGCAGTTTGTTCTTTATATCTGTGAGGCTTTTTCTGTTTTATTTATTTATTTTTTTAGATTCCACATAGAAATGATAACAAACAGTGTTTGTCTTTCTCTGTCTGACTTATTTCACTAGCATAATACCCTCTAGGTCCATCCACGTTGTTGCAATGTCTTTATTTTTTCATGTGTTGAGGGACCCTTAGATTGCATCCGTATCTTTGTTATAAATAATTACGCTATGAATATTGGGTTACATATATCTTTTCAAATCAGTGCTTTTGTTTTCTCTGGGTAAACACGCATATGTGAAATTGATGGATCATACAGTAAGTTCTATTTTTGGCTTTTTGAAGAACCTGCATACTGGTTTTCCATAATAGCTGCCCCAGTTTACATTCCCACTAACAGTGCACAAAGATTCCCTTTTCTCCTCATCAGCATTTGTTATTTGTGGTCTATTTGACAATAGCCATTCTGGTGTTGGTGATATGAGGTATGAGGTAATACCTCAGTCTTAATCTTATCCTTCCTTTCTTTCATGATTTGCCCTTTTTTGTGTATTTTCAGAAATCCTTTCTTACCTAGAGGTCCATAAATATGAGTCCCATGTTGTCTTCTAAAATATTTATAATTTAATATTGGTGAATGGTGTGAAGTTATCCCATTTTATTTTTTTTAATATGGGTAACAAGTTGTTCCAGTAGACTTTATTGTATGACCTCACTTTATCCAGAGATGTATAAATGCCAGTGCTGTTGTAATTCATGTCATAAATAAAGCTTCCTTATATGTGTGTGCCTGCGTCCTATGCCCCTAGAGAACAATGCATTTGTGTTGACCAGATGCTAATGAACTCCATAGGGAACCTCTTTATTTTTTTGCCAATAAGGCATTTTTCTCACATGACAAGTCCGAAGTCCCTCAACAGTCTGTGGCACGATGCTGTCACCAAGAACCCAGGCACTTCCCACGCCCTTTACCAAGAGTCTGTGTGCTCATGATGTTTCCTCACTGCTGCAGCTGTTCTAGGCTCTATATCTGTATATTTCCATTACCAAAGTCGAAGAGAGTTTTATTTAATACCTCTTATCTCAAAGTTTGTTTGTAGTGAGGCTTCCAGTGGAGGTGATGGAATTCCAGTTGTTATTTCAAATCCTAAAAGATGATGCTGTTAAAGTGCTGCACTCAATGTGCCAGCAATTTAGAAAATTCAGCAGTGGCCACAGGACTGGAAAAGGTCAGTTTTCATTCTAATCCCAAAGAAAGGTACTGCTAAAGAATATTCGGACACCCACAGAATTGCACTCATCTCACATGCTAGCAAAGTAATGCTCACAATTCTCCAAGCCAGGCTTCAACAGTATGTGTGAACCGTGAACTTCCAGATGTTCAAGCTGGTTTTAGAAAAGGCAGAGGAACCAGAGATCAAATTGCCAACATCTGTTGGATCATCGAAAAAGCAAGAGTTCCAGAAAAACATCTGCTTCTACTTTATTGACTATGCCAAGGCCTTTGACTGTGTGGATCACAACAAACTGTGCAAAATTATTAAAGAGATGGAAATACCAGACCACCTTACCTGCCTCCTCGTAAATCTGTATGCAGGTCAAGAAGCAACAGTTAGAACCAGACATGGAACAACTGACTGGTTCCAAATCTGGAAAGGAGTAAGTCAAGGCTGTATATTGTCACTCTATTTATCTAACTTATATGCAGAGGACATCATGTGAAATGCCAGGCTGGATGAAGCACAAGCTGGAATCAAGATTTCTGGGAGAAATATCAATAACCTCAGATATGCAGATGACACCACCCTTATGGCAGAAAGTGAAGAAGAACTAAAGAGCCTCTTAATGAAATTGAAAGAGGAGAGTGAAAAGTTGGCTTAAAACTCAACGTTCAGAAAACTAAGATCATGGCATCTGGTCCCATCACTTCATGGCAAATAGATGGGGAAACAATGCAAACAGTGAGAGCCTCACTATTTTTTGGGCTCCATAATTACTGCAGATGGTGACTACAGCCATGAAATGAAAAGATGCTTGCTCCTTGGAAGAAAAGCTATGACCAACCTAGACAGCATATTAAAAAGCAGACATTACTTTGCCAACAAAGGTCCATCTAGTCAATGATTTTACCAGTAGTAATGTATGGATGTGAGAGTTTGCCTATAAAGAAAGCTGAGTGCTGAAGAATTGATGCTTTTGAACTGTGGTGTTGGAGAAGACTCTTGAGAGACTGTTGGACTACAAGGAGATCCAACCAGTCCATCCTAAAG
>SJYW01020213.1:3174238-3188963 GCA_006410735.1 Raphicerus campestris | reverse complement strand
ACTCACCTAGAGCCAGACATCCTGGAATGTGAAGTCAAGTGGGCCTTAGAAAGCATCACTATGAACAAAGCTAGTGGAGGTGATGGAATTCCAGTTGAGCTATTTCAAATCCTAAAAGATGATGCTGTTAAAGTGCTGCACTCAATGTGCCAGCAATTTAGAAAATTCAGCAGTGGTCACAGGACTGGAAAAGGTCAGTTTTCATTCTAATCCCAAAGAAACGCACTGCTAAAGAATATTCGGACACCCACAGAATTGCACTCATCTCACATGCTAGCAAAGTAATGCTCACAATTCTCCAAGCCAGGCTTCAACAGTATGTGTGAACCGTGAACTTCCAGATGTTCAAGCTGGTTTTAGAAAAGGCAGAGGAACCAGAGATCAAATTGCCAACATCTGTTGGATCATCGAAAAAGCAAGAGTTCCAGAAAAACATCTGCTTCTACTTTATTGACTATGCCAAGGCCTTTGACTGTGTGGATCACAACAAACTGTGCAAAATTATTAAAGAGATGGGAATACCAGACCACCTTACCTGCCTCCTCGTAAATCTGTATGCAGGTCAAGAAGCAACAGTTAGAACCAGACATGGAACAACTGACTGGTTCCAAATCTGGAAAGGAGTAAGTCAAGGCTGTATATTGTCACTCTATTTATCTAACTTATATGCAGAGGACATCATGTGAAATGCCAGGCTGGATGAAGCACAAGCTGGAATCAAGATTTCTGGGAGAAATATCAATAACCTCAGATATGCAGATGACACCACCCTTATGGCAGAAAGTGAAGAAGAACTAAAGAGCCTCTTAATGAAATTGAAAGAGGAGAGTGAAAAGTTGGCTTAAAACTCAACGTTCAGAAAACTAAGATCATGGCATCTGGTCCCATCACTTCATGGCAAATAGATGGGGAAACAATGCAAACAGTGAGAGCCTCACTATTTTGGGGGCTCCATAATTACTGCAGATGGTGACTACAGCCATGAAATTAAAAGATGCTTGCTCCTTGGAAGAAAAGCTATGACCAACCTAGACAGCATATTAAAAAGCAGACATTACTTTGCCAACAAAGGTCCATCTAGTCAATGATTTTACCAGTAGTAATGTATGGATGTGAGAGTTTGCCTATAAAGAAAGCTGAGTGCTGAAGAATTGATGCTTTTGAACTGTGGTGTTGGAGAAGACTCTTGAGAGACTGTTGGACTACAAGGAGATCCAACCAGTCCATCCTAAAGGAAATCAGTCCTGAGTATGCATTGGAAGGACTGATGCTGAAGCTGAAACTCCAATACTTTGGCCACCTGATGGGAAGAACTGCCTCATTGGAAAAGACCCTGATGCTGGGAAAGATTGAAGGCAGGAGGAGAAGGTGACGACAGAAGGTGAAATGGTTGGATGGCATCTCGAACTCGATGGACATGAGTTTGAGCAGGCTCTGGGAGTTGGTAATGGACAGGGAAGCCTGGCATGCTACAGTCCATGGAATTGCAAAGCATTGGACATGACTAAGGACTGAAGTGAGCTGAACTGATCTCGAGGTTTTTTTGGACCTCCTCAGGATGTCGTGAATTCTTGGGGGAGGCTCTGTTGGTCTCTCCATTCTGTGCTGAGGGTCAAGGCAGGTGATCTGCCTTGTAGATCCCTGTGGGGAGAAAGGGTATTTATTTCCAGTTCACCTTACTCTCAGGGTGTAGCCCTGTGGGGAGGCAGATTTATGGAGGGGTCTCTTCATAAAATCCTCTCCCTCGATAGTCCTGGGCTTTGTCCCCAGTCCTTTGCATCCCATGGGACAGTGAAAACCAAGGCTGGGATTCATCTCGAAGGCAAAGATAGAACTAATGAAAACTTGTTTATATCTATAGCTTCCCACTTTCGCTTAACTTTGGGCAATTCTTAGTATTCTTTACTTTCTAGGCAGCTCATTACACATTTAGAATGATTTTCTTCTGGAATTTTTAGTTGTTTTTCAGAGAGAGGGTCAATCACAATATCTAGTCCTTCCAACTGTGGGACTAGAATTTGGCTAAATTCATTCTTTAAATGACAGTATATTTACCTATCTTGCCTAAAGGTTTGTTGGAGACCGAACCACTGCAAGGAAGAGATGAAGATGCAATAGCCAGTGCTGACTCCCCTAGCATGCTCTCCGAGGAAGAAAAAGAAGAGTTAAAGGCAGAACTGGTTCAGGTATGCTTAGTGATCTTCTTGTTGCTATGCCTATCTCCAGAGTCTCAGAATTATTGTTAGTCTGATGTTGGGTTGGCCAAAAAGTTTCAGTTTTTCCGTAAGGTTTTAAGGAATGGAGGTCCATTTATGTGGACCAGTATATTGGAACATTTATATGGTCCAATCAAAGGTCCATATTACAACTGTCTTTCATTTAATAAGATTAAATAGGTGTTGAATTGTAAGATAATTCATTTTCTATGGTATTTTGTAATGCTAATGGTCCATTACCCAATGGTGACCATAGGAANTGGAGAAGACTCTTGAGAGACCGTTGGACTACAAGGAGATCCAACCAGTCCATCCTAAAGGAAATCAGTCCTGAGTATGCATTGGAAGGACTGATGCTGAAGCTGAAACTCCAATACTTTGGCCACCTGATGGGAAGAACTGCCTCATTGGAAAAGACCCTGATGCTGGGAAAGATTGAAGGCAGGAGGAGAAGGTGACGACAGAAGGTGAAATGGTTGGATGGCATCTCGAACTCGATGGACATGAGTTTGAGCAGGCTCTGGGAGTTGGTAATGGACAGGGAAGCCTGGCATGCTACAGTCCATGGAATTGCAAAGCATTGGACATGACTAAGGACTGAAGTGAGCTGAACTGATCTCGAGGTTTTTTTGGACCTCCTCAGGATGTCGTGAATTCTTGGGGGAGGCTCTGTTGGTCTCTCCATTCTGTGCTGAGGGTCAAGGCAGGTGATCTGCCTTGTAGATCCCTGTGGGGAGAAAGGGTATTTATTTCCAGTTCACCTTACTCTCAGGGTGTAGCCCTGTGGGGAGGCAGATTTATGGAGGGGTCTCTTCATAAAATCCTCTCCCTCGATAGTCCTGGGCTTTGTCCCCAGTCCTTTGCATCCCATGGGACAGTGAAAACCAAGGCTGGGATTCATCTCGAAGGCAAAGATAGAACTAATGAAAACTTGTTTATATCTATAGCTTCCCACTTTCGCTTAACTTTGGGCAATTCTTAGTATTCTTTACTTTCTAGGCAGCTCATTACACATTTAGAATGATTTTCTTCTGGAATTTTTAGTTGTTTTTCAGAGAGAGGGTCAATCACAATATCTAGTCCTTCCAACTGTGGGACTAGAATTTGGCTAAATTCATTCTTTAAATGACAGTATATTTACCTATCTTGCCTAAAGGTTTGTTGGAGACCGAACCACTGCAAGGAAGAGATGAAGATGCAATAGCCAGTGCTGACTCCCCTAGCATGCTCTCCGAGGAAGAAAAAGAAGAGTTAAAGGCAGAACTGGTTCAGGTATGCTTAGTGATCTTCTTGTTGCTATGCCTATCTCCAGATTCTCAGAATTATTGTTAGTCTGATGTTGGGTTGGCCAAAAAGTTTCAGTTTTTCCGTAAGGTTTTAAGGAATGGAGGTCCATTTATGTGGACCAGTATATTGGAACATTTATATGGTCCAATCAAAGGTCCATATTACAGTTGTCTTTCATTTAATGAGATTAAATAGGTGTTGAATTGTAAGATAATTCTTCTATGGTATTTTGTAATGCTAATGGTCCATTACCCAATGGTGACCATAGGAAAACAAATGATCATGATGCTCAAGCAACAGTAAATGGTTGTAAACATGTACCTCATATTTAGTATCATAAGGCTTAAACCTGATGGAATTCCTTCAATACCAATTCCTTAGGTGCCAGCTACCTTTTAAGAGCAGTTGTTGTTTTTGGTCAGCAGCCTAGCTCAACAACTACTTGGAAATGGTTTATTTTTATAATGACAAGTCAGTCATGGAAGCAACCGAATTTATTAAATTGATGTGCTCTTTTTCAGAAGAATAGAGCTCTGGGGGTGGAGAGGGAGCTGTGATGACGTTAGGCTTCGTTAGATCTTGTGTAGTTGCTCTGAGCATCTGGTCCTAGATTCAGGGAGGCTGCCTGGCTTGTCGTGAAGACAACTCTTAGTTCACGCCATTTGTCTGTATCACCCACTTGCCCCTCAAAACTTTGCTAAGGAGTGTTTACATTGTAGGAGGAAAGGGCAGGATAGGGGGAGCTTCTTAGGCAGAAGCAGCAGGAGGGCAAGAGGGAAGGGGCCAGTGTTCCTCCCCATTTTGAATCCCTGGCTCAGAGGACAGGAAGCCCCTGGTCCAGTGGGAAGCAGGGCTCCACCTTCCTGCTTTGGCCCCTTCTACTGCTTTAAATTAAGCTTCACCTTACCCTCACCCCACTTCATTCATCCCAGACTCTCCAAGCTCTAAGGAGTGATGGTGAGTGTTCATGATAGCTCTTAATAAGACTGAAGACATTTCAGGTGCTTTCACAAGACACACCCTAGAATAACTTCATGCTCAAATAAAAGAGCAGCTTGTTCTTCTAGTGCAGCAGAGATTATTTTAGTAAGGACAGTGCCTCAGATCAAATGGCCTAGTTCTTTAGCTGGGTCTGTCTGTGGCCACTGATCCAGAACCACCATGTTGACTTCACATTGGCCACACCTGCCAGGGTTCACGGACCAGTCAGCCTTGACAGAGAACATCCTAGCTCCACATTTTCTTAAGGCCTGGGATCCTCGATCATGACTTGTTTATATCAGTTTTGGTGTCCAAAAGTTATATTCTACAGACCGGTGTTAGCTAACTGATTCTGAGCTAAAATTTAACTCCTTCACTGATGCCATCCAAGTTTAAGTTCATATACAACCTCTGTAACAGACCAAGTTTTATAAAATGACTTGATTTTTCGTTCAGCAATTACTAATAGACAGATAGGTAGATAGACAGACAGATGGATACATACATACATACACCTATATTTTGTGCACCTGCATTCTATATTTTCTAAACTTTCAACAATGATCATGTATTGCTTTGATAATCGAGAAACAGTAAGCCTTGGTTCTCAGTGGTTGCCCCCATGAATATAAAAACCCGAAGTTTCCACACATTTTTGTCTCATTTGGGCCATATTAACGATCCTCCAGTGTGTCTCACTCCTAAGACTTTTTGAGCCTGACTTCTGAAAGTAACATCAGACTCCCTGTTACTTGTTCATGTTATCAGGATTGATGTTTTCATCCCTTAGGATGCGTTAGCTTCCATGCCTCCTGTCTCTCATGTCTGGATTCCTCAGGGGTGAAGAAGCACTGTGTCTTGCTAAAGGCAGCGGTAGGACTTCTGGGGGCACTGGGCACAGCTCTTTGCTCATGCGCAGCAAAAAGCAAAGAAAGTTATCTGCTGTTTTTCCTTTTCACATTCCCATTTCTTCTCCTTCCACCTCAGGCCACCAATGCTTTATGCTCACTCTTTTCTTAAACCCGCTTTTTTTCCTGCCCTTATACAATGACTGCCCTTTGTACACACACACAAATTAGGTTCTTTCAGACCACACATGCATTCAGATGACCTCAGATGCTAGGATTTAATTGTAGCAAGGACATCTCAGCGGTCTCATGGCTGGCCCTATGAAGAACAGATGTCTTGTAAACAGCTCAGTTTATCTACCTTATCTACCTCAGTTCTCCACAGATATTCTTCCAGGACCCCTGCTCACAAGCAGCTCCTCTCTGTTTGAGGGAAGATCCCACTGGGTCTGTTAGCCACGTGGGTGGACACCTCACAGATCAGCCTGTAGATTGCTTTCGAGTCAGGCAGTCAGTTGTGGCCATGATCCACGGCAAGAGCTTTGCGTAGGAGGACGTCTTCTGTCTGACTGCTTTGCTTAAAGGGGTCGCAGGGTGTGCCGGGCACCCGGTCTCCCCTTCAGCACACCGGCCCCACCTTGGATTCTCCCACTGTCTGCTAGCTGTGCTGGATCCACCCTGCTCCGTTCCCCCCACACCCTGGTCTGCTTTTACCTTACGCTGTTTTGTAGCGCGTATTCCCAGGAGGACACCTTTAGACTTCAGGGTGAATCTGTAACTGCATTCACTCACACAACCAGCATATTGTTCTGTTTACCAAGTGCTGGCTGCAGGAAGACCTGTCCTTGAGAAGAGAGACGTAAGCAAATACTGTCCAAGAGGCTACTGCATCTTAGACGGAAGTCTGCATTTTAAGAGGAATCTGTTCAGTCCTGAGTTTGTTACTGTGGTCATGCAATACGCGTGTTTTTAAAAGTTCCTTCAGCTTTCTTCTGCTGCCACTAACGTGCTTGGTCCTTCTGAGGAAGCAAAAGCCGTTTTGGGGTGAGGCTCTCACTTCATCCGGCAGCTAGCACTGTGCCTGGCAGCCCCCTCCTAGCTAACTGGCCTGCATCCACTCGGCCCTCATTCTGCACGACAACGAGGTGACGGTCCAGAGGATAAGATCAATGCCTTCATTAATGCAGCTGGTGTACATGTGTTCACTGAGTCATGTCAATATATGGCAAAAACCATTGCAATATTGTAAAGTAATTAACCTCCAATTAAAATAAATTAATTAATTAAAAAGAAAAAAAAAAGCAGCTGCTGTAAATGTTGAGCCTTTCTGGCCAGGCTTGTTTGCAAAGGCGTTAGCCAATGCCAACATCGGGAGCCTCCTCTGGGGCTGGCGGACCTGCCCCAGCCCCCACTGCTGCCCCAGCTGAGGAGAAGAAACCGAAGCAAAGACAGCAGAATCTGAAGAGTCTGATGACGACATGGGCTCTGGTCTTTTTCCACTAAACCTCTTTAGTAATACATTCAATAAAAAGCTGAGCTCTAAAAAAAGAAAAAAAGTTCCTTCAACGCCACATCAGTATCACTTCTGACCTGATGCAGTGGTTTGTGTATACATGGAAGATGTGCAATTAAGATTTCTAATGAACTTGACTCATAGCACCAACATACGTATTTGTAAATTCCAGAAGTAGAATATGGATTTTTTTTTAAAACAAATCTTGTCCATATATAAAGAAATACTATTTGTTTTAAGTATTTGTTCTCATTAGTCTGAGGTCTTTACACATCTATTCTGTGGGTTTTTTTTTCCTAGCTCTCTTTTTAAATAAACTTGCTCATTAGTTCTGTGCTACTAACATCCCACTCCCACTTTCATTTCGCTAAGCTGCCTTTGATGCTCCATATTCTATAATGTGGCTTGGTTTTTGAAAAGGATGAAGTGTTGGTATTATAACTGTAAATTTATGATTATATAATAATCAAGTACTGCCAATGTCGCCTAGATAAAATGACTCAAGAAAAATAGGCATTAATAGGAATAGGAAAATTACCAGACAGCGTTACTAAGTAGACAAGCCTCTTTTGGCTGTTCCTTCTTGGCGTGTGGTTTCCCAAGAAAAGCACACAGTGCCCTCAAGCCACCTGTCTCAGGCTGGCAAACAAGTGTCCTGGGCTCTTCCTTCCCCTCCCAGTTTTTTCCTTCAAGTCTTTATTTCTTTCTGGACTGAACTGGTGAACAACTAAAGCCTTCATAACCAGTACTGTCTTACTGTAGCACCCCTCTGTGTTAATTGGGGTTCTCCAGAGAAGTAGAACCAGTAGGATGTATATAGAAAGAGATTTGTTCTAAGGAATCAGCTAATGTGATTCTAGGGGCTGGCAGCTCCCAAGACCTACAGTCAGCAAGCTGGACACCCAGGGGAGTCAATNCCTTCAAGTCTTTATTTCTTTCTGGACTGAACTGGTGAACAACTAAAGCCTTCATAACCAGTACTGTCTTACTGTAGCACCCCTCTGTGTTAATTGGAGTTCTCCAGAGAAGTAGAACCAGTAGGTTGTATATAGAAAGAGATTTGTTCTAAGGAATCAGGTGCGGCTGGTCTAAAGGTCTGCGAAGAGCCGATGTTTTAGTTTGGAGCTGAAGGCAAGAAAAAACAAAAAAGCCAAACAACAACAAGACAAAACAATGTCCCAGCTCAAAAGCAGTCAGGCAGATAGAATTCCCTTTTACTCAAGGAAGGGTCAGCCTTTTTGTTTTATTTAGGTCATCAACCGATTGGATGAGGCCCACCAACTTTGGGAGAGCAATCTGCTTTACTCAGTCTGTCAGTGTAAATGTTAATCACATGCATAATCACGCTCAAAGACACAGAATAATATTGACCAAATGTTTTGGTAACCCATGGCCTGTCATACTCTCCCAGGTATTATCTGCATTTTAATTCTTCTTTATTCTTATCCAGGGCAGGAGAAGAAGCATGATTTGAAGCAGTATGAACAAGACACCAAAGACTCTTACTCCTAAACATCATACTGATAATTAATAGTTTAAAAAGCTATTTATTTCTCTGTATTTGTGACATATTTTATGTAATATAGCAGAATAAATAGAAAAGTAAGTTCAGTCTTCTAACATAAATTTTATTTTGAAGCTAACTCATTAGTTCATTTGTATTTTTGCATTTTTGTTGTAATAAATTGATATAAAATTAACTATTTTAAAAGGAATCATTCAGTGGCATTTAGTACTCTTATAATGTTGTGTAACACCACTTCTGTCTAATTCCAGAGCATTTGCATCATCTCAAAAAGGAATCCCTTACCTGCTAAGCAGGTGCTTCCCATTTACCCTTCTTTTCTGTAGCCGTGAGCCAGCATTCTATCTCTGGATTCATCTATTCTGGGTATTTCATATAAGTGGAGTCATACAAGATGTGACCTTCTATCTGATTCCTTTCATTTAGCTGAATGTTTCTGAGACTCATGAGTGTTGTACCTTATATCAGTACTTCACCAATTTTTTGACTAAATAATATTCCATTTTATGTATATACTACAATTTATTTATCCATTCATCCTTTGATGAATATTTGGATTGTTTTCATCTTTTGGCTCTTGTGAATAGTTCTGTTATGAACATGTATATACATGTATTTGTTTGAGTATCTCTTCTCAATTCTTTGGGGAATATAGTAGAAATAGGAATGTTGGGTCATATGGTAATTCCACTTTTAACTTTTTGGGAAACTGCTGGACTATTTTCCATAGTGGCTGAGCCATTTTTATTTCCACCAGCAATGTACAAGGGTTTCAATTTCTCCATATCCTCCCCAATACTTAAATTCCTGTTCATTCATATTTAAGTAACCAAGTTTAAATATCTAATCTTGTACATAAATATTTATCTTACAAGGAGATCTCCTAGGGGAGTCAAGAAACTAAAGAACCAGACTATTAGTTTCTAATGAAGACATGATTAATTTAAAATTAATGGGGAAAGGATATCTTAAATACTTCAATTAATGATTTACCTGCACTCCAGCTCATTCCAAAATGAATTTGATATGGCTAACAATATAGAATTTCTATACTACCTGCATCAGAGTATCTGGGGTACTTGTTAAATTATATGTATAGACAGGCCTCACCAAATTTGAGACATCAGAATCTCAGGGCCTTAAAAGGGGCTTCCTTCTGGAATCTTCATTTTAAATGTGCTCTCTGAGTGACTTTTATATANACCTGCATCAGAGTATCTGGGGTGCTTGTTAAATTATATGTATAGACAGGCCTCACCAAATTTGAGACATCAGAATCTCAGGGCCTTAAAAGGGGTTTCCTTCTGGAATCTTCATTTTAAATGTGCTCTATGAGTGACTTTTATATAGACTGAAATTGATGTAACTAGGCCAAAAATTCTCATTAGTCCAATAAGGAATTGAATCTCACCAGGATCATCATTTAAAGTATTTGTGATTAAAGGACTTTCTGCTGTGTCAGGACTCTGTGCTCTGCAGAAAGAGATGAGATTGACCATTTTCAGTCTTGCATGTTAATGTAATTTAAGAATTAATTTTACCTTTTGGGATTTTCTTAATAACTATTTTGGCATATATTATATTTAGATCTCTGATATATAAATGAAAGCATTAAGAAGTATGAGTCTAACATTTTATTGCAATAGTGAGACTTTCATTATAGTGCCTGACATTAGTCTGCATAGAGTAACTGAGTTCATGTTTTCACCATTAGAAGTCTTATCTCTACAAATACCTTTTAACATATGCTTCAATTTTTAAATGATTAGATGTGGGATTTAATATTTCTTGAGGATGATGTTTGATGAGTTGGTCACTTCAGTATATCTATCACTTTTTTGAGACCATGGATTTCATTAGAAATCTTATGAATCCTTTACCTATTCCTCCCAACTCCCCAAAACTAATGAATATCCTACTGTCCCCCATAATTTTGAATAAATTTCTGAGATTCCATAGATAAAAGGATGAGAATACCAAGATGTTTAAACCTCTCTCTTTTTCTCTACATCTTTAATTTTTCTCTGCAAGTTAAAAAAGTTCTCATTACTCTTGTTGCACATTGGAAAAAGCAGTAATACCTAATATATCTACAAAACCAGATTCCCAGTCATTTCAGTCACTCAAACATATTATTTATTCAAAAGAAAGAAGAAAAAAATCTTTCTATACTGAATAAAAAGCTGACCTGAAGCCCGAGTATTTTCTATGGTAAGAGAGCTAGACATACAACCTTGAGAAATCTTAGGCAACAGACTAAATGCAGGTGAGCTCATTGACTAAGATGAAAATGTAGAATATAACATGAGAACAAAAGGATAGAGGGTCTGATTTTAAAATGATAGTGTGTTCTCATTTAATGGAGGGACTGAAAACACAGTCCCCCTTGGTCGCCCCTGAATATACTCCTTTTGGAGTAATGAGTATATACCTGCATACCGAAGACTCTTGCTTGTCAAGAAGAGATAGCGTGGAGACTTCTCTGGGGGTCCAGACTCTGTGCTTCCAACACAAGGGGTATGAGTTCGATCTGTGGTAGGAGAACTAAGATCTCATATGGCACTTGGCATGGCCAAAGAAAAAAGAAAACATAGGATGCTACTAATTATAACATGTTCTTGCCTGGAGAATCCCAGGGACGGGGGAGCCTGGTGGGCTGCCGTCTTTGGGGTTGCACAGAGTCAGACACGACTGAAGCAACTTAGCAGCAGTAGCATGGAAGGTGGAATTCATTTTAGAAAGACTTCAGAAAAATTTCCATGAACATACAAAAACGTTTCACAACCATAAAACAAAAGGATAATGGTAGACTACTAGGACATTTTGCTGATATTAAAAGCTCCAAGATAGTGTTCTTTTCTACTAGAATATTTCAGATGGTTGTTTCAGTATTTCTGCCTGTTTTGTTTAAGTGATTTTTTGTGAATACAAAGGTTTACAACACTATTTTTGCAAAACTAGATGTCATTGTTGAGATGTTTTTCTAGCAGCTATGTCTCTGGTGACCCAAGGAACACATTTGCAAGATGATTGACAGGGTTAGTGATGCTGTTTGTGGTCAGGAGTAGAGTGACACTTGGAATGTAAATGAGACTTAGATGCTTCATTTTTCAAAAAGAAGTAAGTAGTAAAATGCCAGCTTGGCAAAACCACAATGTATGCTTAGGTGTGGATGGCAAAAAAATAACACTGACTAATGGCATTTAAAAAGAAGTTATTAGATATAGACTACAAAATCAATTTCCTGTTCAAAAATTATATCTACGTATAATTTTAGAAAAACATTTGGATGATTGAAAACCAGAAACTCTTAAGCAGTGTCTATTTCCTAGTAGATTACACATGGTTTTTATTGCCTTTTGCTGTATGAGTGAATTTTTTACAAGGAGTAGTGTTTACATTTAGAATCATTCAGACTAAAAAATCTACTTTCATTTGAAAATATTAGACTTCTCTACAGGATGTGTTTGCTAAGGCCTTGCATAGAGCTGTGTAAACAAGAGGGTGCCCGGGGTGCTTTGGATCACTGAGAGCTTCCNGAGTAGTGTTTACATTTAGAATCATTCAAACTAAAAAATCTACTCTCATTTGAAAATATTAGACTTCTCTACAGGATGTGTTTGCTAAGGCCTTGCATAGGGCTGTGTAAACAAGAGGGTGCCCGGGGTGCTTTGGATCACTGAGAGCTTCCACCCTTGTATGCTTCACCTGGTCTGATATTTTCCCCTATCATTTTCCCTCCTGCTTGTAGCTGGAAGACGAAATTACAACCCTACGACAAGTTTTATCAGCGAAAGAAAGGCATCTTGTGGAGATAAAACAAAAACTCGGCATGAACCTGATGAATGAACTAAAACAGAACTTTAGCAGAGGCTGGCATGACGTGCAGACCACTACCGCGTAAGTATATTTTTTTTCTTAAAAAGTGATCACTCAGCCTACTGTCTTACCTCTTCTCTATTTTTCTTTTTCCTTCAAGGCTTATTTTGTACTGGTGTCCAGGGAAAATATTTTCTCTAGAAGTAAAATATATGGACATATGAATGGTCCTTAATATGTTGCATGATACAGGCTCTACAGAGTAGCTTCATGAAATAAAACTTTGTTCACCAAAACTCTGTTTTCACTTATTCTACTTTTATGGAGTTGTACGGTTTTAAATTCTTTCTCTTCTATATATATATATATATATATATATTTTAACATTTGTTAAATATATACCTTAGGCTTATGTTTTTCCATAAAATTCTAAATCCTTTGAATACTTGGCACTCACTACAAATTTTGAATTTCTATCANAACTCTGTTTTCACTTAGACTACTTTTATGCAGTTGTATGGTTTTAAATTCTTTCTCTTCAATATATATATATATATTTTAACATTTGTTAAATATATACTTTAGGCTTATGTTTTTCCATAAAATTCTAAATCCTTTGAATACTTGGCACTCACTACATATTTTGAATTTCTATTGAAAATGATTGATAGTTTTAAAAACTGTAGACTTGTTGACCATTAATGTAAAGAGAAAAAACTGTATCTTTCATATCTGGGGGATGTGCTTTTTATATGTATATATTGGCCTCTACCTCCAGTTCTTGGCACAAAGCTCCCAAACTCATATAATTTCTTAAGTGATAAGAGCGCTAGGAGCATCTTTTGTTCTCATGTTTGCACTTTGACCCTCGTTCCTGACACAGAGTTCTTAAATCCTTTGGGATTTCCAGGGTGACAGCTGTATCCTTGGTTCTAATGAGATGACTCTTGGCAGACTCCTGGAGGAGAGCCGGTCACCAGAAAGACCAAGCCATGGTTAGAAGCTGTCAGTCCCATGCCCCCATTCTCTATGGAGAGAAAAGGACCTGGAAATGGTCTATCATGCCTATGATGAAACTCCATAAATATCTCAAAAATATGGCATTTGGAGAGCTTTGAGACTGCTGAACCCATGAAAGTGNTGCTTCCTTTTAAATTAGAAGGTTATCAGGTCAATCAGAAGGTTAGCATTTAAGTTGTTTTTCATTATTTGAATATTATTGAACATATTTTTATGCGGTCGAGTTGAAAAACAGTTTTAAGTGTTAGTAGTAAAAACTATATGGGCTTCCCAGGTGGCGTAGTGGTAAAGAATCCAATCCACCTGCCAGTGCAGGAGACACAAGAGATGTGGGTTCGATCCCTGGGTCAGGAAGATCCCCTGGAGAAAGAAATGGCAACCCATTGCAGCGTTCCTGCCTGGAGAAACCTATGGACAGAGGAACCTGGCAGGCTGCAGTCCTCGNCTGCCAGTGCAGGAGACACAAGAGATGTGGGTTCGATCCCTGGGTCAGGAAGATCCCCTGGAGAAAGAAATGGCAACCCATTGCAGCGTTCCTGCCTGGAGAAACCTATGGACAGAGGAACCTGGCAGGCTGCAGTCCTCGGGGTCACCAAAGAGTTGGACGCGACTGAGCACAGCACCAACTATGTACAGAATTTCATGGCACAGGGAAGGGAGTAAATGCAACTATGCTGACTTCCCTGGGGGTTATCAGTGGCCTGACAGAAGGGCCCTTTTTCAAGATGCAGGCTCCTAGCATCTGGATGGGGATGCATATTACTTATTCAGTTTTAAGATCAAGCCCAATTAGGATGCCCCATAAGGTACAGGGTCTGTGCAGTGCATAACTCCAGAGGGGCCCTTCACTTAGGCTGTAACGTGTAATACGTGTCTTTCCCTATTCCCTAGGAAATGTCTGTTGATAATGAATGTTTGGTTTGATTTTATCATCTAGATAATACATGATTTTTACACTTCCTAAAAACTCAGGCATTGTGTAAATAAATAACATATGGTGCTGATAATATTATAAACTTGTTTCTTCCTGCTAACAAAAAAGAATAATAGTATACCGTATTACTAAAAATAGATGGAGAAACAGTGGAAACAGTGTCAGACTTTATTTTTTGGGGCTCCAAAATCACTGCAGATGGTAATTGCAGCCATGAAATTAAAAGACACTTACTCCTTGGAAGAAAAGTTATGACTAACCTAGATAGCATATTGAAAAGCAGAGACATTACTTTGCCAACAAAGGTCTGTCTAGTCAAGGCTATGGTTTTTCCAGTGGTCATGTATGGATGTGAAAGTTGGACTGTGAAGAAAGCTGAGCACTGAAGAATTGATGCTTTTGAACTGTGGTGCTGGAGAAGACTCTTGAGAGTCCCTTGGACTGCAAGGAGATCCAACCAGTCCATCCTAAAGGAGATCAGCCCTTGGTGTTCTTTGGAAGAACTGATGCTAAAGCTGAAACTCCAGTACTTTGGGCACCTCATGCAAAGAATTGACTCATTGGAAAAGACCCTGATGCTGG
>SJYW01020213.1:3122590-3142894 GCA_006410735.1 Raphicerus campestris | reverse complement strand
TGGAGTTTCAGCTTTAGCATCATTCCTTCCAAAGAAATCCCAGGGTTGATCTCCTTCAGAATGGACTGGTTGGATCTCCTTGCAGTCCAAAGGACTCTCAAGAGTCTTCTCCAACACCACAGTTCAAAAGCATCAATTCTTCGGTGCTCAGCCTTCTTCACAGTCCAACTCTCACATCCATACATGACCAAAGGAAAAACCATAGCCTTAACTAGACGGACCTTAGTCAGCAAAGTAATGTCTCTGCTTTTGTTGGTTATAACTTTTCTTCCAAGGAGTAAGTGTCTTCTAATTTCATGGCTGCAGTCACCATCGGCAGTGATTTTGGAGCCCCCCAAAATAAAGTCTGACACTGTTTCCACTGTTTCCCCATCTATTTCCCATGAAGTGGTCAGACGGATGCCATGATCTTCGTTTTCTGAATGTTGAGCTTTAAGCCAACGTTTTCACTCTCCTCTTTCACTTTCATCAAGAGACTTTTTAGCTCTTCACTTTCTGCCATAAGGGTGGTGTCATCTGCATATAATATTTTGTAATTTGAAAATCAAAGTACATGAAATACACATTTCAGTGTCCATACATACAGCTTTTATGGAACTCAGCCATGCTTATTCACTTACATATTATCTTGGCTGCTTTCTACCATTGCTGATTTGAGTATTTGTGACAGAGACTATGTGGTTCTCAAGTCTAAAATATTTATATCTGTCACTGTCCAGAATGAGTTTTCCAATCTCAAGCAGAGTGGAAAAACTCAACTTAGTAACTGAATTTACAGAGGCAGAAGGATTTTAGTGACAGTGGGAGAAAAGTAGGTGTGTGATTTGCAAGAACTGAATTGCTTTCAAAACCTGGTTAAAGTTTTTAAAAGGCAGGCCAGGCAATCAGCAGGTACATTCCCCAGTGTAGTCTATGTCCTTGTGAGTGATCATAAGTGACAGTGAGGTGTAGATAGAATTTTGGGAATAGCCACATTATCTATTCTGTACCTTTCTTTTCCTCAAAGTGTTTTTCCATATTGTTACTGGTTAAAGGAGGGCCAAGACTTGCATTAAGCCTTTGGGGCCATTAAACATTCTTTTGAAAGACCTTTTGCTAAGAAAGTTTTCAAAGTACTTAACCATATTCCTTAATTATAAACTGATTTCTTCCTGACTATATTCTTATTAGCCAACAACAAGTATACAAAAAGAGAGCATCTGAAAGCATCATAACTTTGCATTTTAAGGTATATCCTCCTATTAAGACCGCTGCCTGGAAAGATGTGAGGTGACTAGTGCTTAAGCCATGATTCATCTCCAACTCTCAAAGTAGAGACCTGAGATCATGTTCCCTTGATTCACTCCGCTTTCCAAGAGACATTTACCAGAACTTCAGATTGTCTTGCTAAGTCTCAAAATGAAAAGTTGACGTCGCTTAAAGGAGTTCCTACATTTGTAAAATTGGGGGGATTTATCTAACGGTCAATTCTGTTTCGATTAAATTGGCCCTCTGGGTGACTGAAGAGACGGTGCAAATCCACAGGTCTGGACATCCCCTGAAGGGACTGAGAATTTTAGATGTAGAAGGGACAAAGAGAATGTTGCTAAAGTTAGAGAGACAAAGAGAGTGTTGTACAAGTTAAAGTTTCGAGTCCAGTCCCCAAACCCAAATATGATTGACACCCTAGCCCTCTGTGAAAGGAAACTTAACGTCTCTATGTCCTTGGCATCCCCTTTGCATGCCCGCTCAAGAGAACAAGCATTTCTGAACTTGAGAGCAATCCATCTTATTTTTTAAAATTACGAAAATGACAAACTAACTGCACGTGTGCCTCTTTGCCGGTTTCAGACGAAAGTAGGCGGGGCGAACCACGGCGGCGGCAGCTTCGAGGAGGTGCTGAGCTCCACGGCCCACGCCAGCGCGCAGAGCTCGGCCGGCGACCAGCGGCTGGCCGAGGGGGAGGAGCTACAGTGCTAGGGCCCCGCCCTGCCCGCGCCCCTCCGGAAGGAAGACCACTGTCCCGCGGGGAAGACGCAGGCCTTGACCTTGTTCTTCAAATGGTTTCGCCTCAAAGTTTAATTAAATGATTTACATTTGAATTCGTGTCTTTGCCGTACCGAACAACCACTTTAGAGTTCCTAGATTGTCATCTTTTAAAATGTCGACTTCAGCAGGTACACAATTGGTCATGACCCTTGTTTTTGTGTAATTCAACATGTTTTCCAAACCTGTAGCTGTTAATTATTTGCTTTGATTTTCGCTTGAACTCCAGTAGGAAGTGCATGTCTTTGAAGGCTAAGTGCCTCCTTTCAGTTCTGTCTGCTGGAGAGAGCTTCTGACTGGCTCCAGCAGGGAGTGAGATGACACTGCGAATGTCCTCAAACTGCTTGTGAGCGCCCTCACCTACTTCAATTAATTCCTTATGCTTATTTGAGCAATTAAAATAATTGATTTTAATGATAACTTTGAATCCTTAATTTCTTTATGTTTCAGGGCTGTTGATGAATTTGAGAGGTGGTAGAGTAATTCTGCAGATGCTGTTTTAAAATCAACTTCTAAAAAAAAAAAATCAACTTCTACGGCTAATCTGGAGAATATAAGAGGATACATAAGTGATTATAACCTCTGCTACTTTAGGATGCTAAAACAATCTCCAATTCTGAAATTCTCTCAAATCTACCTAGAATAGTATTTAACTCAGGTAACTACTGAGTTAAGTAGGCAAGAAACAGATGCAAAAGGATTTGCTAGAAAAATGGTAGAAGCAGAGTTCTGCCACTCTTTCCAGTATGTGAACTGCTCACGTTAAAAAAAATAAAGTCATCTTAGTACAATCAGATTTCTGCAGTAATGTTTACCTTCCACATCACAAACTTCTCTTTTCTTCTCAATGGGAATGTACCTTTGTTGTTAGGTAGCAGGTAGCATTTATTAGTAGTAGTGTGTGTCAGGGGTGGGGGTAGGGGTGTATAATTTCCTCAGTTCTGTCTCATCGCAGCAAAAATTTGAAATGGCGGACCAGTGTTGCAGCTCTGTTACAGCTCAGTTTTATTGGGCAAGCAAAGAAGAGTACACCCTCGAGGCATGAGGGTGGGCCAACCCAAAAGGACAGGCCTCAGTCTGTCTTGGCTTCCTCCTTTTATTCATTCATCTCCTCCTCCCCTTGAGCCTGCCCTCTGCCAATTATGGTAGGCAGGAGGGGGGCATGTTTGTTTCACCTGAAGTTCTCACTCCAGTCTCTGGATTTTCTTCTGTTCTGTCTTCGCAGGCTTTTCTCTGTCTTTTAGCCACCATCATTTTGGACTCTTTTTTTCTATTCTAATTACCTGACAGTAGCATCCTATAGCTACATTTTAAAAATGTACACTCTAGAATGTAGAATAGACTTACCAACTAAAAAAAAAAAAAAGCCCCCAATTTAAATATAGTAATAATATATATAACGTAAGTTATTTATAGATAATATATAATCCATATAATAGGCATAACATAGTATGTTCATTGTTCATTTTTTAACTTCATTAGATAGAAGTGGATATTTGTGACATATTGAAATAAAGGTAACTTTAAAAAAATTCTATTCACATTAATGGAGCAGAACAATCCATATACCTAACTGAAAATCAAACTGGTTCAGGGAAACAGAATCTCCGAAGCTTGGACTCTTGGGAGCAACAGGTGTGGGGGTGTAAACTCGAACCAGAGTAGACAAATGTGGACAAAGGAGCTCTGCCAGTCAAAGTGTTGGCATTCTCCCTAACTTAGCCTTCCAGCCTGCTGACTGAAGCCGAACCCTGTCTAGCTGGCTTGTGAGTGTGTTGCTTGCCCACTGCTGTGGCATGCCCTTGGTCTCTCTGTCCAGTCTACAGTGGCCTGGTCACCTCAGAAACTCACTGTCACATTCTTTTGGCCACATTCAGCACACTGCATTGTATTAGAAAATGCAGTTACATTGCTATAAACAAATGTCTTCATTCACCAACCCATTTCTACACACAATAGTCTCAACCTTATAATCTGAAAACATAGCATGAAAACTGGGCAGAAAAATGATCAAGAAAATTAGTGTTAATGCTCAAAGCTAAAATAAACTATATCTTAGCTGTTTATTTTAAATCATTCTTCAAAAATTCTATTTTGATGTTTTATAAAAACTATATTCCTATCACCTCTATTAACTGTTAAGTTTTTAAAAAATTATTCCCTTTGAGTGAGGAATGGTATGATGGCTATGATGTCTTTATCATTCTGCCATGAGATGTGTGATGAATAACCCACATCACTTCAGTTCAGTTCAGTTCAGTTGCTCAGTCATGTCCAACTCTTTGCGACCCCATGAATCACAGCATGCCAGGCCTCCCTGTCCATCACCAACTCCCGGAGTTCACTCAAATTCATGTCCATCGAGTCAGTGATGCCATCCAGCCATCTCATCATCTGTCATCCCCTTCTCCTCCTGCCCCCAATCCCTCCCAGCATCAGGGTCTTTTCCAATGAGTCAACTCTTCGCATGAGGTGGCCAAAGTATTGGTGTTTCAGCTTCATCCTCAGTCCTTCCAATGAACACCCAGGACTGATCTCCTTTAGGATGGACTGGTTGGATCTCCTTGCAGTCCAAGGGACTCTCAAGAGTCTTCTCCAACACCACAGTTCAAAAGCATCAATTCTTCTGTGCTCAGCTTTCATCACAGTCCAACTCTCACATCCATACATGACTACTGGAAAAACCATAGCATTGACTAGATGGACCTTTGTTGACAAAATAATATCTCTGCTTTTGAATATACTATCTAGGTTGGTCATAACTTGGAAGGAGTAAGCGTCTTTTAATTTCACAGCTGCAGTCACCCTCTGCAGTGATTTTGGAGCCCCCAAAAATAAAGTCTGACACTAAGCCATGCTGTGTGGGGCCACCCAAGACAGGAGGGTCATGGTGGAGAGGTCTGACAGAATGTGGTCCACTGGAGAAGGGAATGGCAAACCACTTCGGTATTCTTGCCTTGAGAACCCCATAAACAGTATGAAAAGGCAAAATGATAGGATACTGAAAGGGGAACTCCCTGGATTGGTAGTTGCCCAATATGCTACAGGAGATCAGTGGAGAAATAACTCCAGAAGGATGAGGGATGGAACCAAAGCAAAAACAATACCCAGTCTGGTGATAGAAGCAAGGTCTGATGCTTCTGAAGCAAGGTAAAGAGCAATATTGCATAGGAATCTGGAATGTCAGGTCCATGAATCAAGGTAAGTTGGAAGTGTTCAAACAGGAGATGGCAAGAGTGAACATCGACATTCTAGGAATCAGCGAACTAAAATGGACTGGAATGGGTGGTGAATTTAACTCAGATGACCATTATATCTACTACTGTGGGCAGGAATCCCTTAGAAGAAATGGAGTAGCCATCATGGTCAACAAGAGTCCGAAACACACTTGGATGCAATCTCAAAAACGACAGAATGATCTCTGTTCGTTTCCAAGGTAAACCACTCAACATCACATCACTTAAGCAGAATAATGAAAACAGTCGTTGGTTGGCAGGTCTCATTTTCTCGCTGCCTAATGACCTGAGCTGCCTGTGTCTCCCTGACTTTGACGGGCAAGTGTATCCCAATTTGACTGGCTGAGTTGCCCTATTTGGTTCAGCTGGCCTCAGCTCACATGCAGTATTTTCAAGTCTTCCACAGTACTGAACAGTATTTGCACACAATGGACATATTTGGCTAACAAATCAAAACAGCTTCAGGCTAGATCAGTACCAAGTATATGAAATGATATTACAGTATGTATGATACCAAAAATACATCTCAATAATCAAAAATTCCAATGTGAATTGTGATTACAAAATATGTTTTGTGAAGTAAGCCATTCTGTAATTTAACCATTTATCACTTATTAAATCCTGTTGTTTTGATGGAGAACATTCATAAATTCACACTACATCTTTATCTTACCGGCCATGACTATTGAAAGTCATGTCAGCAAAACAATCTGCATTTTCCCTAAATTACACATTTCTTATAGATCTGGTCATGAACAACTGTGTGCTTTACTGTGAACACTCCTGATAAGCCATGCCACTCACAGTGGTCAAGGTGAAGAGGACACTGGGGATCTAAGTGACTGTTCTGCCACTGTACATTGTTGCAAAATTATGTCAGCCTGAAAGTTGTTGAACTTCACTGTATAGGAGTGTATAAGGTTGTGAACTTTAACCCCAACCCTCTCCTCTCACTTTTTATCAGGTTGGAGTGTGGATGGGTGCAATAAAAGAATGTAACCGGGAAGGGTTAATTTTGAATTCATGTTGCTTATGTGACTTTAACCCTCATTTTGCCACTTTTGGGGCTTCCCTGGTGGCTCTGATGGTAAAGAATCTGCCTGAAATGTGGGAGACCTGGGTTCGATCCCTGGGTCACAGCAGATCACCTGGAGAAAGGCATGGCAACCCACTCCAGTATTCTTGCCTGGAGTATTCCATGGACAGAGGGGCCTGGCAGGTTTGCAATCCAGGGTTGCAATGAGTTGGACATGACCGAGGGACTAACACTTTGCCACCTTGTTATCATAGGCATACATAACTGCCTGCCTTGGAGAGATAATCCGAGCCCACCTGCCTGTGAGGGACAGTAAGGAAGTGAAACTAATATATCCATCCCCCTGCCTGAGGCTTGCCATCGGCAAGGATTGTTTCCTCACCTCCCTCAATCTCTGATCCATTAAAGAACCTGGGAAGATGGTTATTTTGAGGTGCTATCTTGCCATCTTCTTGGTCACCCAGCTTTCCGAATAAAGTTAGTTGTCTTCCTTGCCTTAACACCTTTTCTCAGATTTATTGGCCAATCTTTGACAAGCAGAATGAGCCTGGATTTGGTAACAGGGAGATGGTGATAATGTGACATGGAAAGCAACTGTTTCAAACCTGGTGTTTAAATATATTACTCCAGTAAGCAAGATTTAGGAGTAAATGTGAACCCTCACATGGCGGGTAAATGAAAACCTGAGATGATCGTGACCAGTATTAAGTCTGACCCAGGAAAAACTTCCAAAGTCTCTGTGTGGATTTATGAAAATTATAGCAGGCAAACATCCCAATAAAACTCCAGGGTCACAGAACATCTTCTGGTTATAAATATCTGAACTTTATCTGGGGTTATTTTGTGTGTATGATTTCATGCCAGGAGGAAAAGAAAAAAAACTTCACAATACTGATATGGTTCTGTTTTCTTGCTAATTGTATCTTCAGTAATAACCAGACTTTGTTGACATCCAACCATTTGCTGGTTTTTACCGAGTGTGGCTATGATGCAACAGCATTTCAGTGCAGGGCAACATGGCTCTCTGCATGCAGATCAGCTCTATGTACACGTGTGTTGTCTCTGAAGAGATCACGGCACCTTGCTTCCGGCAGACTGGGTATCCATGGATACTGCAAAGTGTTTCCAAAGAAACGCTGCCTTGAATTCTCACCATGCCAGCCTTTTTGGGCCTTTTTCAAATGGAAACTGACATCTGAATTAAAGGGATAGGCATCATGCTTCCACCAAACTCTCGAGCTGGCCTACAAGGACAGCCATCCTTTCTCCACCAGGGGCNCTACATCTTTATCTTACCGGCCATGACTATTGAAAGTCATGTCAGCAAAACAATCTGCATTTTCCCTAAATTACACATTTCTTATAGATCTGGTCATGAACAACTGTGTGCTTTACTGTGAACACTCCTGATAAGCCATGCCACTCACAGTGGTCAAGGTGAAGAGGACACTGGGGATCTAAGTGACTGTTCTGCCACTGTACATTGTTGCAAAATTATGTCAGCCTAAAAGTTGTTGAACTTCACTGTATAGGAGTGTATAAGGTTGTGAACTTTAACCCCAACCCTCTCCTCTCACTTTTTATCAGGTTGGAGTGTGGATGGGTGCAATAAAAGAATGTAACCGGGAAGGGTTAATTTTGAATTCATGTTGCTTATGTGACTTTAACCCTCATTTTGCCACTTTTGGGGCTTCCCTGGTGGCTCTGATGGTAAAGAATCTGCCTGAAATGTGGGAGACCTGGGTTCGATCCCTGGGTCACAGCAGATCACCTGGAGAAAGGCATGGCAACCCACTCCAGTATTCTTGCCTGGAGTATTCCATGGACAGAGGGGCCTGGCAGGTTTGCAATCCAGGGTTGCAATGAGTTGGACATGACCGAGGGACTAACACTTTGCCACCTTGTTATTATAGGCATACATAACTGCCTGCCTTGGAGAGATAATCCGAGCCCACCTGCCTGTGAGGGACAGTAAGGAAGTGAAACTAATATATCCATCCCCCTGCCTGAGGCTTGCCATCGGCAAGGATTGTTTCCTCACCTCCCTCAATCTCTGATCCATTAAAGAACCTGGGAAGATGGTTATTTTGAGGTGCTATCTTGCCATCTTCTTGGTCACCCAGCTTTCCGAATAAAGTTAGTTGTCTTCCTTGCCTTAACACCTTTTCTCAGATTTATTGGCCAATCTTTGACAAGCAGAATGAGCCTGGATTTGGTAACAGGGAGATGGTGATAATGTGACATGGAAAGCAACTGTTTCAAACCTGGTGTTTAAATATATTACTCCAGTAAGCAAGATTTAGGAGTAAATGTGAACCCTCACATGGCGGGTAAATGAAAACCTGAGATGATTGTGACCAGTATTAAGTCTGACCCAGGAAAAACTTCCAAAGTCTCTGTGTGGATTTATGAAAATTACAGCAGGCAAACATCCCAATAAAACTCCAGGGTCACAGAACATCTTCTGGTTATAAATATCTGAACTTTATCTGGGGTTATTTTGTGTGTATGATTTCATGCCAGGAGGAAAAGAAAAAAAACTTCACAATACTGATATGGTTCTGTTTTCTTGCTAATTGTATCTTCAGTAATAACCAGACTTTGTTGACATCCAACCATTTGCTGGTTTTTACCGAGTGTGGCTATGATGCAACAGCATTTCAGTGCAGGGCAACATGGCTCTCTGCATGCAGATCAGCTCTATGTACACGTGTGTTGTCTCTGAAGAGATCACGGCACCTTGCTTCCGGCAGACTGGGTATCCATGGATACTGCAAAGTGTTTCCAAAGAAACGCTGCCTTGAATTCTCACCATGCCAGCCTTTTTGGGCCTTTTTCAAATGGAAACTGACATCTGAATTAAAGGGATAGGCATCATGCTTCCACCAAACTCTCGAGCTGGCCTACAAGGACAGCCATCCTTTCTCCACCAGGGGCTGTGCATCACTTAAAGGCAAGCAGGCAAATTACTTACCCTGTGAAAGGGAAACAAGGGAAGAACCACGTCTGACGTGATCGCTCCATAAGGTTCAATGACCCAGTAATAACTTATTATGTATTTCTTATCTAATAAATATAATCAAGGCCTGAAAAATATAAACCAGCCAGAGGAAAAGCAGAGGCAGACAAATAACATTTGAAATTGCATGCCTAGATTTCTATCCCCAGATGGCAAAAAGGATTGCAGGGAGGGAACCATGACCAGGTTTTCAAGTCTGTGATCAGGGGCCTAAAGCAGGTCATAGTGAATTAAAGATGGGGCTGCAGAACTTGAATAAAGCAGCATTTCAACTGATGGGAGAATGCATTATAATAATTTGTTCTCCCTAGATCCTTATCACTAAGCCAGCCAAAGACTCTTCTTAAAAGCAATCATAATTAAATTTTCTATTGTTCAATGAATCTGGCCTTCAGGGATGTAGGTTATGAACTCAGAATATAATGATTTAGAATCAACAATAAATATTCCAAAGTTTAAGACTTTAAAATTTTATTTAGTTCAAATCCCTCCCTCTCAGCCTCCAAGTCTCCATCCATGACATTTTCGTGACCACATTCTGTAGCTTCTTTTATTATCCAAACTGTATCATGTTTCTTGCTAGAGTCCAGGCAATTGAAAATAAACACATCTGGAAAATCAACAGACCAACAGTGGCAAAACACAATATCACGAAACAGAAAACCGAAATATTTGTTACAGGAGCGCAGCAACGTAGGGGGCATCTCAGGAGCGTGGCTCACTGGCGGCGCCGGCTATGTTCGCGTTTCTTTCTGCCTCGAGTTCAGAAACAAGCTGGACTATCTCAGGGTGACTGAATTTTCCTGCAAGGCAAGAAGACGGGGGAAGAAATAATGACAAGAGAATACATCAATTTCTCCAGCTGGATCCTAGGGCTTGCCAGGGGCTCAGTTCTGTGATCTGACCCACACTTCACTCCAACACAGATGATACAATCCCAGGTCCTGGAGAGGTGCTTAAGGCAACCACTTAGAACTTACTTTTCATCACCCCAGATGCAACGGAGAGTAAAGATGAGAATTAGGAAAAGAACTGCAGCTCAGGCAGAGCTGGGGAAAACTGCAACAAGCAACCTTTACTGGGAACTCCAGGGAAACTCAGGGAGGTTGGGGCCTTCTCTGGGAACATCTGAGAACAGCCTCTGGCCATTCTGAATCTGCAATTGTGGGGAACCAAGCACCTACATTGGAGAAGGAAATGGCAACCCACTTCAGTATTCTTGCCTGGAGAATCTCATGGACAGAGGAGTCTGGCAGGCTACAGTCCACGGGGTCACAAAGAACTAGACAAGACTGAGCAACACTTTCACTTTCAAGCACCTACATATGCAAAGACTAGCAGGAAGACCAGTGGGTCCAGGCTGTCCCCTCGCTTGCAAACAAGAATGCAAACATTTACCCTGAAACCAGCTGGTCTGTCCTGTCTTCCCGGCCCCTTGGCTTTCCCTGGACTCCTGCCCTGGGCAGTAACCGAGCTCTGAGCTATTTTAGGTGGACAGAGGCTGGCAGGGGCGGTGTTAAGCCCACCATCTCTTCCCTGATGGTCTTCTCTTGCCAGTGCCCTTTGCTGCTTACTGTTCATTCCACAGTGAACTCTATCCCATTTATTCCCTGTGTGCCATCCCTTCACTTTCTTGCCCTACCTGACACCTGGCTGGTCCTGCGGTGCAGCTCTCCCTGTAGCTCCCCCAGTGCTGGCTGTTTTCTGTCTTACACAGCTCTTAGCACCAAGCCGGGGCCTGTCCTCCACGCTCCGCGTGGTTTCCAGGTCACCCTCTGCCCGACTGTGTAAAGGCTGGCCATCAGACTTACCATCATTCCACCAAAACTGCTCTTACCAAGGGCGCCGATCAGCACCACGCTGCTCAATCTGACGGCTACTCCTGCCCTCTTGAAACTTTCTCCCCTTGGCTTCTGGGACCCCTGATTTTCTCCCATCTTTCCCACGTAGTATGTGTGTGTGTGCTCAGTCACTCAGTCATGTCCAACTCTTTGTGACCCAATGGACTGTATCCTGCCAGGATCCTCTGTCCATGGAATTCTCCAGGCAAGAATACTGGAGTGGGTTGCCGTGCCCTCCTGCAGGAGATCTTCCCAACCCCAGGGATGGAAATCAGGTCTCCTGCATTGCAGGTGGATTCTTTACCGACTAAGTCATCAGCGAAGCCCAATCTAGTGGAAAATCCAAAACCCTCAGTTTCCTCTTACAAACACTGCCACATACAAATCTTGTTGACTCTACCCTCAAAATATATCCAGAATCTGACCTCTTCTTATGTTTTCTACCATGACCACCCTGTTCAAACCAGGGCAGGCAAAATGGTGAGAAATCATTTCTTTCATCGGTTACACGTTTTATATTTATTAACTGTTCACTAGAAGTAGTACACCAGAGGAGAAAGTGCAGTGAGTTTTAATCTCAAATTCGGCTGTGGGCTCATCACCCACTTTCTAGGCTCAGGTTTCTTCCTTGGTAACATGGGGAGCTTAATCTAGACGATCCTTCCAGCTCCCATATTTTTGGATTCTATCAGTATTCCATGTTTCATTTTCTATTTTTTTCATTGTGAAATGTATCTGAGGATGACAGTGTAAAACACAACACAAACATGATTATGACCTCACTGGGAAAAAGATGCTATCTGGGAACCCAATCATTGCTTCTAACATGGTTGGCAAACCTTTTTTGTGAAGAGTCAGGTAGTAAATATTACAGGCTTTGTGAACAATTTGGCCTTTGTGGCCAACTACTCAATTTTGCAGCTGTAGCACAAAAGCAGTATAAACAATACATAGAGAGTCTGGCTGTTTCAATAAAACTTTATTTACACAACCAGCAGGCCAGTCTGGCCCATGGGCTACAGCTGACCGACTCCTGGTTTCCAGTTTAATATAATAATTTTCTATTTAACTGAAGTCAAACATTTTGAGCATCACTTACTTCAAGGACAGAGGAGACAAAGCTGGTTGTGGCCCTCAACAGCTTACCATAGGGTGGGGTAAGTAGATGGGGATTTGGGAAGAAACCCAACTAGGAACATCATAATGGAGAATGCAAGTCAGAATGTGACATCACGGTGGCATGCTCTGGACCACGTGCAGACTGAGCTAAAAGAAGGAACACTTAGTCGTGACAAGGAGGATTGAGAAAGGAAACCAGAGAGCTAACAGCCTTAGACTACAGAGCTGTTTGTGCTCAGTTGCTCAGTTGTATCTGACTCTTTGTGGCCCCATGGACTGTAGCCCACCAGGCTTCTCAGTTTATGGAATTTTCCAGGCAAGACTACTGGAGTGGGTTGCCATTCCCTAACTCCAGGGGATCTTCCCAACCCAGGGATAGAACCCGTGTCTCTTGTGTCTCCTGCACTGGCAGGTGGATTCTTTACCACTGCACCACCCGGGAAGTGCAAGAAATATCAAGATTTTATTTTAAGGAAGAGGGAAGCTGCCAAGCAAGGATGTGATGACACCTAGATCTACAACGGAGAGAAGCACTGAGATGTGCAGGGTGAACTCCTGGGCCTGGGAGATTAAATTAGGTGGTTATAACCGCCATCCATATAGAAACAGTGAGGGCCTTGCCTAGGGCAGAGGTAAGTGAGTCAGGACAGTAGGAAAATCAAATCAACCTATTATGCAAATCAGATCTGGGAACGTGTTTTGGAGCTGGGACTTTGACTTGATGAGGCCACAAAAGGGTCGGGAGAGGTCACAGCAAGGCCATCTCTAACAGTTCTCTCAGGAGAGATGAAGCGTCAGCTGAGTCTGGGGAACTCTGAGGGAAGAGAGCTGGAGCTCTACTCCAGGCATCAACAGGAGACGCGTGGTCAGTGCCCCTGGCTCCTCGCTGCAGAAGTTGTGCCAAAATGAAGACAGCCAAGGCTTACTGCCAGGCAGTCTTCCAAACACGTCACATATATCCTCAAACAACCCTATAAAGTAGACTCTATAATCATTCTTAATTTAAAAATGAGGAAGAAAGAAGAGAAGATAGTGCTAAGTTGTGTCCGACTCTTGCAATCCCATGAACTGTAGTGTGCCAGGCTCCTCTGTCCATGGGATTCCCCTGGCAAGAATACTGGAGTGGGTTGCCATTTCCTTCTCCAGGGGATCTTCCTGACCCAGGAATTGAACCCAGGTCTCCCACATTGCAGGCAGATGCTTTTACTGCCTGAGCTACACAGGAAGCCCAAAGAATAAGGAAATGAAGACCCAGAACTAGATGAAGTAATCTACTGGAGGTTACCTAAGCTGAATGTGGCAGAACCAAGATTTAAACAAAAGCAGCTTCAGGCCTGTGCTCTGAAGGGCCACAGCGACAATGAGGACTTCGCTGCCTGGAGTTTTCTCTTTTTAAATCTCTCTCTACTTCTGCCTCGCATGACCTTCCATCATGCGAGCACTGACATGATGCACTTCGACATTCATCATCTCTCTTATATCTCAAATCCAACCTATGGATCAAGTAGGGTACTATGATTTCCATTTTTTAGGAAGGATACAGAGAGGTCAGGAGACCGCCTAGGAGCACACAGCCAGTGTGTGTGTGACGTGAATCTGGTGCTCAGACCCCAGGGCGGCAAGGCTCTCTTGCATTAGGTAGCCTCACACCACGAATCCCACCATTTTCTTCTCAGGTGCTCCATATGAAAGGGTCAGAGGAGGGTTGAACAACCATGGACTTCCCTAAGGTAATATTAGCCATTACACTAGGAGCAAGTTAAGCCAAGAGGAAATGACGCTTATTGAGGTCAGCCCTGCGTACCTGCTGTGGAGTCGTAGAAGTCCTGCAGTCTCCCAGGCTTGTTCTCAAGGTCTTCATATTCAGATGCCTGAAGAATCATCTCACACTGGTCCAGCTGCTTCACGAATTTAGCTTCTGCACTAGACTGGCTCTCATATTCCTAAGTAAAGGGACAATTAAAGCCGCATGATTCGGGCTGCACGTGTGGCTGCTAAGTCGCTTCAGCTGCGTCTGAGCTCACCAGGCTCCTCTGTTCATGGGGTTCCCCAGGCAAGAATACTGGAGTGGGTTGCCATTTCCTCTTCCAGGGGATCTTCCCGACCCAAGGATTGAACTCGCCTCTCTTATGCCTTCTGCACTGGCAGGCAGGTTTTCTACCACTAGGGCCACCTGGGACACCCACATGATAGGTTATGCCAGGAAACCCTGGTACCTGAAATCAGTTACAGCTAGAAGCACATTCTCCACTGGCCATATCTCTCCACTGTATACAAAACTGTCACAGAGACTATTCACACGCAGTTCCACAGCTGAACACCCATGTTCCATGTGGGCACTCACAGTTCCATCTAGTCTACCTGATGCCTGCCAAGTCTCATGTGTTCACATGGGCACTTCCAAACGTTTTCCTTCCTGTTTAATAACTTGTCTTCAAGATCATTATCTTTTAATCCAGATTCTGAGTATTAATTTCAAGTTAATTTTTCATCTTGAGGCTTCCCCAATGGCTAGGTGGTAAAGAATCTGCCTGCTACGCAGGAAACATGGAGATGTGGGTTCGATCCTTGGGTTGGGAAAATGCTCTGCAGGACATGGCCACCCACGGCAGTATTTCTGCCTGGAGAAACCCATGGACGGGGGAGCCTGGTGGGCTACAGTCCATGGGCTGCAAGAGTCAGACACGACTGAGCGACTAAGCAGCAAGAGCAAATATTTCATCCTACGCTTCCCCAATTAGTTCCCTCTCCATCCAGTGTCAGGTCTCCTTTCCCGTTTGAAGTGAGTTTCTGGCTTTCTCCTTTAGTTTTGGTTTCCACTCTACTCTGGGAAGCTCTGTCCTTGCTTTCAGAATAGAGAAGAGCTAATCACATCCCTCGGTTATGACTTGAGGATACAGCCAGGGTCTGAGCACTCTTCCTGCCGGGTGTATGTGTGTGGGTGGGTGGCAGGCAGGCGGTGAAGGCAGTGGGCAGGAAGCAGCTTATTTACCTTTCTCACCCCACTGGTCCCTCCCTCTTCGGTGCAGACCTGAAACAAGAAGCTACAGGCACTCGGCGTCTTAGACNGTTATGACTTGAGGATACAGCCAGGGTCTGAGCACTCTTCCTGCCAGGTGTATGTGTGTGGGTGGGTGGCAGGCAGGCGGTGGGCAGGAAGCAGCGTATTTACCTTTCTCACCCCACTGGTCCCTCCCTCTTCGGTGCAGACCTGAAACAAGAAGCTACAGGCACTCGGTGTCTTAGAGNGGTGGGTGGCAGGCAGGCGGTGAAGGCAGTGGGCAGGAAGCAGCTTATTTACCTTTCTCACCCCACTGGTCCCTCCCTCTTCGGTGCAGACCTGAAACAAGAAGCTACAGGCACTCGGCGTCTTAGACCACACCTGTCACACAACCACATGTCCCAGTTAAGACTGCAGAGAAGCATCCTTCTATTAAGACCAAGGTGTTCCCAGATGATTTCTGTGTCAGGTTCTCATTTGTAATTCCACCCTGGTTAATGAATCTGCCGTGCTTTCTCTCGCCAGGGTGATGTGTTGTGAATCACTGATGGTTTCTTGGTTTTTATTAGATGCAGCTCCGGTGGGTGTTTGCAGAGCAACAGAAGGATAAGGGTTTCAAGCAGGAAAGATATACAAGTTCTAGGTCTTCAACATGGAGGACCCAAAGGGAAGAGAGAGAGGAAAGGCAAACAAGGTCAAAGGTTTCCTGTTTCCCTTGGAGAAAGGCTGGCCCTGACCACAGTGCAGACATAAAGTTAATCTTCTGCATGTCATGCTCTCCCATCTTAGTGACTCTCCCTCTGGGACCCAGGACCCTCATATTGCTGCACATCAAACTCCCCCCCTGAAATCTACCCTTTTACTTCAGAGGACAGAACAGATAGGCCTCCTGAAGTGCGTGCACGCTCAGTCGTGTCCAACTCTGTGCGACCCCGTGGACTGTAGCCTGCCAGGCTCCTCTGTCCATGGGATTCTCCAGGCAAGAATACTGGAGAGGGTTGCTACTGCCTTCTCCAGGGACCTTTTGAAGGAGTACTTTTTAACCCAGCTGGATCTTCAGCTGCAGGCTGGGAAACAATTCAAAGCCAGGTGTGTGTGCCAGGCATTGGGCACATGGCAGGGAGCGGCTCCTGCTCTGCACTGGGATTCGAAGGGCTCTTTCTTTAAAGCAAAACTCAGGTGGTAGAGTATACATCCTTCTGTGATACTTCAAGGAAAAAGTGAAAATGCTTTCTCTTGACTTACTGAAATGTGATTTCACATTTCTATGGCAAACAATAAATTATAATTGCTTTAACTAGATGTGACCCTTTGGGCTGAAAGCTGTTGTTAGTGGTGAACAGCAGTGATTTACATTTCAGAAATCAATTTAACTGCCATTTTCTATGTAACTAGTACTATTTTAAGTTCCCTGTTTTCAGAATGACCCTATTCTCTGAAATCAAAATCAGACCATAGGGACTGGAGACAGATAAACAGGTATACTGATTATACTGATACTATATATGTCAGGCAATATTCTAACTGCGTTGTCATCATTGTTTGGCTGCTAAGTCGTGTCTGACTCTTTTGCAACCCAACTACAGCCTGCCAGATTCCTCTGTTCATGGGACTTCTCAGGCAAGAATACTGGAGTGGGCTGTCAATTCCTTCTCCAGGCGATCTTCCTGACCCAGAGATGGAACCAGTGATTCCTGCATTGGCAGGTGGATTCTTTACCACTGAGCCACCAGGGACGCTTTTCAACTGCTTAACATACTAATCAATTTGACTGCTATACAACCCTGTAACACGGGTATACTATTATTAGTGCCATTCTGCAGATGAGGAAATTGACATACAGAGAGGTACTGTAAATTGCCCAAGATCACACAGCTAGTAAACAGAGGAGCCACTAATTCGAACCCTGGAAATCTCATACCAAAGCCAACGTGTTAATACTAAACATGATTTTTAAAATGTGTAATAAAGAGCTGTTCTCTGTTTATGGTGTTTCAACAAAGTTCAAATCTACTTGTAATCTATGAATGTGATCTTATTTGCAAACAGTTTTTGCAGATGTAATCAAATTAAGAAAGGGTCATAGTGGGATTAGGACAGATCTTAATCTGATAACCAGCATTCTTACAAGAGGGAATTGGGCCCAGACACACAGGGCGGGGGGTGGGGCTGGGGAGGTGGCACAGGCAGCTTCCCTGGTGTCTCAGTGGTAAATAATCCGGCTGTAACGCACAAAATGCAGGTTTGATCCTTGGGTCGGGAAGACCTCCTGGAGGAGGGCATGGTCACCCACTCCAGTATTCAAACCTGGAGAACTCCCATGGACAGAGGAGCCTGGCGGGCTACAGGACATAGGTTCACAAAGAGTCGGGCTTGACTGAAGCGACTCAGTACACATGCACAGACATGGGGAAAACAATATCTGCCGATGGAGGCAGAGCCTGGAGCCATGTGTTCAGAGGCAAGGCTGCCAAAGCTGGACGAGGCATCACCAGAAGCCAGGCAGAGGCAGGGAGGGAATCTTCCTCTAGAGCCCTCAAGGAACATGGCCCTGTCCACACCGTGATTTGGACTTCCGGCCTCCAGAACGATGAGGCAGGGCTACCCCACAGTAAGGAGGGGCTAGGGGCTCAAGCAAGGAAGGTGGGGGAAGAGGTTGGAGGGAAGTGAGAAACTGCCCGAGACAGGGATGGTTTATTTTCCCTTCAAGGTGGAAGTCAGCTCTAGGAGGGCGACAGGAGGAGCACTAGGCAAGCCCCTTCCCTGGAGCCGCCTGCTATCAGCAGCACCAGGGAGGCACTGAGGCCCGACAGGACCCAGGTTCGGTGCTGGGCCCCATGGCGCATCTGCTCTCGACCTCACGCAATCCGAACAACCCTTACGGTTTTCACAGATGCGCAGCTGACTCAGGGAGGCAAATGAGCCCAAGGCCACTGAGCCAGGAAGCAGTGAGTTGAGAACCCAGTTCTGAACGACCCCAAAGCCCACCTTTCTCTCAAGGACCAGAGATGGGTGAGTGTGAGGCTGGCACAGTGGAAGATGAGAGTAACGCATCAGGAAATCCAGGGGCTCTGAGTCAGTATTTGTACCAGGCATTATGGTGAGAAGGGAAATGCAGAACGTGGAAGAAACATTTCTATTAGCCCTGACAGACACCTATAGCAGCTGGGAGGTGAGAATCAGACACAACCCAGAAAGGTAAGTTAGACCCGGCACATTAAGATAGTCTAAGGCAACTAAAACACCGATGGGCCATATAAATTCAGTTACAATAGAAAGCAACCCAGTGTATATACTTACTTCCCAAAGTTCATAGAGCTCCTTCTGGAGATCCTCTGGGAGGAGCTGGGTTAGCTGCTTCATTGCTTCCTGAAAGATCAAACCGTTATTTTAATCATGTTCACATTTGTTAGTTAACAACTCATCTACAAATGCCAAATGATGGACTCACACTTTTCCAAATAACTCCCAAAGGGGCAGCAGAATATTGGAGAAAAATCAGGCTAACAAGGAAGGCAGTTGTGTACATTAAATCAATGTCGTTTTTATATGTATTTATTCAGGAGCACTTTGTTGTGGCCTGCAGCACACTGGACACAATCAAGGACAATGAGAAGGGTATAAGACGATTACAGAAATAACAGAAGTGAGGCCAAAGGTTTTATATCTTGTGGATGAGAGTCCCGAAATGCATGTGCATTTCAACCGCAAGTGCATGCGTGCTCAGTCGCTTCAGTTGTATTAGACTCTTTGCATCCTGATGGACTGTGGCCCACCAGGCTCCCCCGTCCATGGGATTCTCTAGTCAAGAATACTGCAGTGGGGTGCCATCCGCTCCTCCAGAGGATCGTCCCAACTCAGGGATCAAACCCTCGTCTCCTGCACTCTTTACTGCTGAGCCACGGGGGAAGCCCTCAACGGTTAAGTAGTATAGTTCAAATCTGACTGTGGGGAAAACAGCAAAGTATCAGTGAATTACGAAGCTCAAATAAACTTTTGGTATACCATTATGTTCACTTTCTATTGTCAGTATTTTTATTTGCAAAATGTAAAGCACTACACAAATGGGCAGCTATTGTCACTAACATAAAGGAAATTACTTGTTAAGTTCACAGACTCACAGGCTGAAAAGAGATGTTTAAGGGTAGTGAGCCAAACCATCCACGTGCACCAAGCCCCTCAGCAGCATCTCTGGGGACTTGTGTCCTCCCCACACACATGCCTCATGGTGGGAACCTAGAACCCCGAGGCTGCTCAAGTGCGCTTTAGGCAGCATTAGCAGCAAGCACCAGTGTCTCATATCAAGCTGAAAATTGTCCCTGCAAGTTCTTCCACTGTGCCTACCCCTACCCCTCCTGCCTTCCTCCCTCACGAAAACACAGTTGTCAATCAGGTGGGCGGTAACGCAGCAGACGAGAATCTCTGTGGCCAGTGACTGGTCCAAGGGATGGCCCTGTAACTCTACCCAGCCACTCAGGGACCAGCTGCATGATGAGATCGAGGGCGAGGAGCCCCAGAGTAGAGTTCAGAGAGCCAAAACGCACAGAAAGGCTGAAATGAGAGAGTGAGAGCACGGAGGGTGCTCAGTACATATTTCTAATCTCCAAAGCCCCAAGAGCCCCTCTTATTCCATCTCTCCCTTCATTTCTATGTTGCTCCAAAATCCTCAAGTATCCTACTTGGGGGGGCATGAGGTCTGCAACCTACTCGCAAACGGCTTTGCAACTCCTTCCCTCTCCTCCAATCGTCAGTCATCCTCCACCTCTTAATCAGCTCCAATTCATTTGGCCCGAGCTTAGGCTCCCTGAAGAGAATGCTGCTTTAAAAACCACTTTTGGCAAAGTGCTTATATAAAAGGGGTAAGGTCTTACTAAAATCAAATGGTGAAATGGTAAAAAGCAATAAAAGTAAAAATGAATACTTTAAATGTAACCATTTATAATGGGGAGGAAGAAAAAGTTACAGAACACAACCACTTCCAGAGCAAACCATACTGGCCAGCGTCAATGGTCTGCTCTTGGAAGGAG
>SJYW01020213.1:3103680-3121374 GCA_006410735.1 Raphicerus campestris | reverse complement strand
CTTCCGGCCTCCAGAACGATGAGGCAGGGCTACCCCACAGTAAGGAGGGGCTAGGGGCTCAAGCAAGGAAGGTGGGGGAAGAGGTTGGAGGGAAGTGAGAAACTGCCCGAGACAGGGATGGTTTATTTTCCCTTCAAGGTGGAAGTCAGCTCTAGGAGGGCGACAGGAGGAGCACTAGGCAAGCCCCTTCCCTGGAGCCGCCTGCTATCAGCAGCACCAGGGAGGCACTGAGGCCCGACAGGACCCAGGTTCGGTGCTGGGCCCCATGGCGCATCTGCTCTCGACCTCACGCAATCCGAACAACCCTTACGGTTTTCACAGATGCGCAGCTGACTCAGGGAGGCAAATGAGCCCAAGGCCACTGAGCCAGGAAGCAGTGAGTTGAGAACCCAGTTCTGAACAACCCCAAAGCCCACCTTTCTCTCAAGGACCAGAGATGGGTGAGTGTGAGGCTGGCACAGTGGAAGATGAGAGCAACGCATCAGGAAATCCAGGGGCTCTGAGTCAGTATTTGTACCAGGCATTATGGTGAGAAGGGAAATGCAGAACGTGGAAGAAACATTTCTATTAGCCCTGACAGACACCTATAGCAGCTGGGAGGTGAGAATCAGACACAACCCAGAAAGGTAAGTTAGACCCGGCACATTAAGATAGTCTAAGGCAACTAAAACACCGATGGGCCATATAAATTCAGTTACAATAGAAAGCAACCCAGTGTATATACTTACTTCCCAAAGTTCATAGAGCTCCTTCTGGAGATCCTCTGGGAGGAGCTGGGTTAGCTGCTTCATTGCTTCCTGAAAGATCAAACCGTTATTTTAATCATGTTCACATTTGTTAGTTAACAACTCATCTACAAATGCCAAATGATGGACTCACACTTTTCCAAATAACTCCCAAAGGGGCAGCAGAATATTGGAGAAAAATCAGGCTAACAAGGAAGGCAGTTGTGTACATTAAATCAATGTCGTTTTTATATGTATTTATTCAGGAGCACTTTGTTGTGGCCTGCAGCACACTGGACACAATCAAGGACAATGAGAAGGGTATAAGACGATTACAGAAATAACAGAAGTGAGGCCAAAGGTTTTATATCTTGTGGATGAGAGTCCCGAAATGCATGTGCATTTCAACCGCAAGTGCATGCGTGCTCAGTCGCTTCAGTTGTATTAGACTCTTTGCATCCTGATGGACTGTGGCCCACCAGGCTCCCCCGTCCATGGGATTCTCTAGTCAAGAATACTGCAGTGGGGTGCCATCCGCTCCTCCAGAGGATCGTCCCAACTCAGGGATCAAACCCTCGTCTCCTGCACTCTTTACTGCTGAGCCACGGGGGAAGCCCTCAACGGTTAAGTAGTATAGTTCAAATCTGACTGTGGGGAAAACAGCAAAGTATCAGTGAATTACGAAGCTCAAATAAACTTTTGGTATACCATTATGTTCACTTTCTATTGTCAGTATTTTTATTTGCAAAATGTAAAGCACTACACAAATGGGCAGCTATTGTCACTAACATAAAGGAAATTACTTGTTAAGTTCACAGACTCACAGGCTGAAAAGAGATGTTTAAGGGTAGTGAGCCAAACCATCTACGTGCACCAAGCCCCTCAGCAGCATCTCTGGGGACTTGTGTCCTCCCCACACACATGCCTCATGGTGGGAACCTAGAACCCCGAGGCTGCTCAAGTGCGCTTTAGGCAGCATTAGCAGCAAGCACCAGTGTCTCATATCAAGCTGAAAACTGTCCCTGCAAGTTCTTCCACTGTGCCTACCCCTACCCCTACCCCTCCTGCCTTCCTCCCTCACGAAAACACAGTGTCAATCAGGTGGGCGGTAACCCAGCAGACGAGAATCTCTGTGGCCAGTGACTGGTCCAAGGGATGGCCCTGTAACTCTACCCAGGCACTCAGGGACCAGCTGCATGACGAGATCGAGGGCGAGGAGCCCCAGAGAAGAGTTCAGAGAGCCAAAACGCACAGAAAGGCTGAAATGAGAGAGTGAGAGCACGGAGGGTGCTCAGTACATATTTCTAATCTCCAAAGCCCCAAGAGCCCCTCTTATTCCATCTCTCCCTTCATTTCTATGTTGCTCCAAAATCCTCAAGTATCCTACTTGGGGGGGCATGAGGTCTGCAACCTACTCGCAAACGGCTTTGCAACTCCTTCCCTCTCCTCCAATCGTCAGTCATCCTCCACCTCTTAATCAGCTCCAATTCATTTGGCCCGAGCTTAGGCTCCCTGAAGAGAATGCTGCTTTAAAAACCACTTTTGGCAAAGTGCTTATATAAAAGGGGTAAGGTCTTACTAAAATCAAATGGTGAAATGGTAAAAAGCAATAAAAGTAAAAATGAATACTTTAAATGTAACCATTTATAATGGGGAGGAAGAAAAAGTTACAGAACACAACCACTTCCAGAGCAAACCATACTGGCCAGCGTCAATGGTCTGCTCTTGGAAGGAGTGTCGCCATCTTGAATGGCTTGTAGCATTATACCACCCTTAGTGGCATGAAATCTTGGGTATTTTGTACTTGCATTCTCCCTTGTTTCTTTTTCATAAATATCAGCAAAATATTTGAGAAAAAACTCAGCATTTTCAAAAATTAAAAATGTCTCTACAAATAGATCACTTTTCTCTCCACTATTCTAGAAACATTTGCCNCTGTGGGGAAAACAGCAAAGTATCAGTGAATTACGAAGCTCAAATAAACTTTTGGTATACCATTATGTTCACTTTCTATTGTCAGTATTTTTATTTGCAAAATGTAAAGCACTACACAAATGGGCAGCTATTGTCACTAACATAAAGGAAATTACAAGACAGCCTTTTGTTAAGTTCACAGACTCACAGGCTGAAAAGAGATGTTTAAGGGTAGTGAGCCAAACCATCTACGTGCACCAAGCCCCTCAGCAGCATCTCTGGGGACTTGTGTCCTCCCCACACACATGCCTCATGGTGGGAACCTAGAACCCCGAGGCTGCTCAAGTGCGCTTTAGGCAGCATTAGCAGCAAGCACCAGTGTCTCATATCAAGCTGAAAACTGTCCCTGCAAGTTCTTCCACTGTGCCTACCCCTACCCCTACCCCTCCTGCCTTCCTCCCTCACGAAAACACAGTGTCAATCAGGTGGGCGGTAACCCAGCAGACGAGAATCTCTGTGGCCAGTGACTGGTCCAAGGGATGGCCCTGTAACTCTACCCAGGCACTCAGGGACCAGCTGCATGACGAGATCGAGGGCGAGGAGCCCCAGAGAAGAGTTCAGAGAGCCAAAACGCACAGAAAGGCTGAAATGAGAGAGTGAGAGCACGGAGGGTGCTCAGTACATATTTCTAATCTCCAAAGCCCCAAGAGCCCCTCTTATTCCATCTCTCCCTTCATTTCTATGTTGCTCCAAAATCCTCAAGTATCCTACTTGGGGGGGCATGAGGTCTGCAACCTACTCGCAAACGGCTTTGCAACTCCTTCCCTCTCCTCCAATCGTCAGTCATCCTCCACCTCTTAATCAGCTCCAATTCATTTGGCCCGAGCTTAGGCTCCCTGAAGAGAATGCTGCTTTAAAAACCACTTTTGGCAAAGTGCTTATATAAAAGGGGTAAGGTCTTACTAAAATCAAATGGTGAAATGGTAAAAAGCAATAAAAGTAAAAATGAATACTTTAAATGTAACCATTTATAATGGGGAGGAAGAAAAAGTTACAGAACACAACCACTTCCAGAGCAAACCATACTGGCCAGCGTCAATGGTCTGCTCTTGGAAGGAGCGTCGCCATCTTGCATGGCTTGTAGCATTATACCACCCTTAGTGGCATGAAATCTTGGGTATTTTGTACTTGCATTCTCCCTTGTTTCTTTTTCATAAATATCAGCAAAATATTTGAGAAAAAACTCAGCATTTTCAAAAATTAAAAATGTCTCTACAAATAGATCACTTTTCTCTCCACTATTCTAGAAACATTTGCCCATTGCTTTTGTTTGAAAGGAATGAACTGAAAAACATATATGTACAGAGATATCAAACTCTAAACTCTTTGAATATAAACTTAAAAGTCCTGCTCTGACAAGGAATTATTTTATTCCCTTTAAAGTGATGTACCCAGCACTTAATATAGTGATTGATGGATGGTCTGACCCAGTCAAAACACAATGGAACCAAAGTGTCCATCATGGTAAATGCTCTATTTCTATAAAGGCAGCAAATGACTGAGTTGGCTTTTTGGAAATCACATATGACTTATTAACAAGCTTCCTGTTGACTAAAATCACAATGTCCTTTAAAAAACAAAACATAACAAACAAATATGTTTTTGCTCTCTTCCTGAAGTTGAGCAATGATTTTCTGGATCTAAACTCGTTGACACCATTTGTTATTATACAATCAGGATTGCATTTGAGACCTCTTAGCTGTTAATCCTTGTTTGGCAGCCTATGCCACAGAATCAGGCCCGTTTTAAATGATCCTCTGAAATCGACTTCACTGAAGTCCAGGACAAGGGTCTGATGATACCAGACTTTCCCTTCTTGATTGTGAGCCCTGCCACTCCCACTTCTAAACTGAGTTTTGCCTTGTTCACACATAGATTTGGAGTGATAATTTCCCTAGCTTCTTCCTGTTAGCAAAGCCTGTCAAGAATTTGCCTGAAGTTCTGAGCTGAATGAAATGTTAAGCACCCAGAAAGCAGTATTCATCACTCATGTGTCATTGGTGACGCTGCACAGTGCCAAAGCTAATGACAAACTGTAGACTGAGACACAGTTTGGAACCCAGCTTGCCATTTACTAGCTGTGGAATCCTGAGCAAGATACACCTTTGTCTTTCTGGCTTCTCATCTATAAAATGAGGTTAATAGGGGTACCTACCTGAAGGGGTTTGCTGTGAGGATGAAATAGTCACTATATATAAAGCACTTATTATCTGGAACAGGGTAAGGACTCTATAAAATATTCACTACATGTTTCACTTTCTCTATCTTGCCACGTTCACTCCCATAATAAATGGTTCTTCCCCTTTTAACCTCTAGTTCTCCAGCAACTTTAACTGTCAGGTATGTGTGTATATATATATGTATCATGACTGTCCTTTTAGTAAGTTTTCCCTTTACAGAAGTATNGGCCAGCGTCAATGGTCTGCTCTTGGAAGGAGCGTCGCCATCTTGCATGGCTTGTAGCATTATACCACCCTTAGTGGCATGAAATCTTGGGTATTTTGTACTTGCATTCTCCCTTGTTTCTTTTTCATAAATATCAGCAAAATATTTGAGAAAAAACTCAGCATTTTCAAAAATTAAAAATGTCTCTACAAATAGATCACTTTTCTCTCCACTATTCTAGAAACATTTGCCCATTGCTTTTGTTTGAAAGGAATGAACTGAAAAACATATATGTACAGAGATATCAAACTCTAAACTCTTTGAATATAAACTTAAAAGTCCTGCTCTGACAAGGAATTATTTTATTCCCTTTAAAGTGATGTACCCAGCACTTAATATAGTGATTGATGGATGGTCTGACCCAGTCAAAACACAATGGAACCAAAGTGTCCATCATGGTAAATGCTCTATTTCTATAAAGGCAGCAAATGACTGAGTTGGCTTTTTGGAAATCACATATGACTTATTAACAAGCTTCCTGTTGACTAAAATCACAATGTCCTTTAAAAAACAAAACATAACAAACAAATATGTTTTTGCTCTCTTCCTGAAGTTGAGCAATGATTTTCTGGATCTAAACTCGTTGACACCATTTGTTATTATACAATCAGGATTGCATTTGAGACCTCTTAGCTGTTAATCCTTGTTTGGCAGCCTATGCCACAGAATCAGGCCCGTTTTAAATGATCCTCTGAAATCGACTTCACTGAAGTCCAGGACAAGGGTCTGATGATACCAGACTTTCCCTTCTTGATTGTGAGCCCTGCCACTCCCACTTCTAAACTGAGTTTTGCCTTGTTCACACATAGATTTGGAGTGATAATTTCCCTAGCTTCTTCCTGTTAGCAAAGCCTGTCAAGAATTTGCCTGAAGTTCTGAGCTGAATGAAATGTTAAGCACCCAGAAAGCAGTATTCATCACTCATGTGTCATTGGTGACGCTGCACAGTGCCAAAGCTAATGACAAACTGTAGACTGAGACACAGTTTGGAACCCAGCTTGCCATTTACTAGCTGTGGAATCCTGAGCAAGATACACCTTTGTCTTTCTGGCTTCTCATCTATAAAATGAGGTTAATAGGGGTACCTACCTGAAGGGGTTTGCTGTGAGGATGAAATAGTCACTATATATAAAGCACTTATTATCTGGAACAGGGTAAGGACTCTATAAAATATTCACTACATGTTTCACTTTCTCTATCTTGCCACGTTCACTCCCATAATAAATGGTTCTTCCCCTTTTAACCTCTAGTTCTCCAGCAACTTTAACTGTCAGGTATGTGTGTATATATATATGTATCATGACTGTCCTTTTAGTAAGTTTTCCCTTTACAGAAGTATATAATAACCTATTATTGCTGTATTCCAGCCTCAAGCTCCATTCCACTAGTTCTTAATGATCCCTTCAGTTCAGTTCAGTTTAGTCAGTCATGTCTAACTCTTTGTGATCCCATGGACTGCAGCATGCCAGGCCTCCCTGTCCATCACCAACTCCCAGAGTTTACTCAAACTCATGTCCATTGGGTTGGTGATGCCATTCAACCATCTCATCCTCTGTCGTCCCCTTCTCTTCCTGCCTTCAATCTTTCCCAGCATCAGGGTCTTTTCAAATGAGTCAGTTCTTCGCATCAGGTGGCCAAAGTTTTAGAGTTTCAGCTTCAACATCAGTCCTTCCAATGAACACTCAGGACTCATCTCCTTTAGGATGGACTGGTTGGATCTCCTTGCAGTCCAAGGGACTCTCCAGAGTTTTCTCCAATACCACAGTTCAAAAGCATCAATTCTTCGGTGCTCAGCTTTCTTTATAGTTCAACTCTCACATCCATGATTCCTACGAGGCATCATTTACCATCTCGGTTTATAACATAAAGTTTGCTTTATTCTGTTTAGGAGGGGAGTCAGCCTACAAGCATTGCTTTTGCCCCCACCCTCTAAATTTTCTCTTCTACACCCTCATTCTCCCTTTCATCTTAGTACCTACTTTCCTCTGGGACAATCAGCCTTCCAGGGTTATCAAATACTTTCCCTCCCACTTACTTGGGTTTAAAGCCCTCTGGATACAGTGGACTAGCCTCTGGGAAAATGACACTTCCTGGTCCAGTATGTGTGTTTCACCTCAAGGAGCCAAGAAACCCTCATTTAATCATCTTAAGGCATGGTTCAGACATCCAGACCTCATCCCTGATCACCATCTGCATAAGGAGTTGTTTACCTCCCACATCTTGGTTTGTTCCCAAATCCTAACGAGTGGAGGAAGAAGCAATGAAGGATCAGCGCTTCCAAGCCTTTGGCTTCTTGCCCAAGAACTTGCGGTTCTTAAAGATGTTTGCCTGTCCTTTCTGATGATGATATTTATTCTTCTGTGAATCAGATGGGGTGGGCAGCAGCCAGGTTTAATGAGGCCAGAAGGGCTTTTCCTCACTGCCCAGATATGGCATCCAGCACTCTCTGGGTGGCAAGTCCCCTCGATGCCCCTCTAGGGGGCGCCACTAGCCAGGACTCAGCTTCCATCAGGACAGAGGTAGGTTTACTCTGTCGCCAGGTGCTGGAGATCCCTCCTGCTGAACTGTTGTTTCTTCAGAAGGTTCTGATTCGTTCCTCGGTGGAGTGAGCCTCACACTGCTTGGGTACCCACATGGGAAGGGTCTTCTTCCTCTGGTCACTTTAAGGCTTCTGATCACCTTATGGTTCTTCAGCCTGTGATTTCTCCTCCACAATGTCTAAATTCACCCTTGTATGAAACTACCATATTTATTTGGCTGCACCTGGTCTTAGCTGTGGCACATGGGAACTTTGTTGCAGCACGTGGGATCTAGTTCCATGACCAGGGATCGAACCCAGACTTCCTGCTTTGGGAGTGTGTAGCCTTAACCACTGAGCTACTGGGAGAGTCCCTGCAACTCAGTTTCTTGAACTAACTGGTTTCTTTTTATATCAACCAATCAACCCAGGAATTCTTTATTCACCACAGTCCAGACTCTACAGAGAAATGTTTCCTTAGCTCCTCCCTTTTCACAAACTGTCCTGATGCTCATGTGTTCTGGACCTTTATTTATAGGATGACCACATTCCCTATCTCCCTTGTTCCCATAATTTATGGTGTGTTGGAACTCCTGAATTGAGATCGCCTGGGGACCTTCTTGCCTCAAAAGCGGAAAAAAAGCTGTTGGCTTCTGAGCTCTGGCCACCCTTTCCCTAAGAACAGCTACTGAAGCCCACCTTCCCTGTTAAACCATCTTGATGAAAGCTGTTGACTTAAAGACATTTAGGATCAATCCCTCTGGCCTACAAGAGAAGCAGCTTGCAACAATCCCTGAATTGGGAACCGTCCATTCAGCTAAAAAAAAAAACCTTCCTGAATTTTCCAGTCTCTGCTTCAAATACATCTTCCTATTTGTCCTTGGGCTCTGGTTTTAAGACTCCAAGTCAGCAGACCCTGTTTGATGTCACTTCTTACTAATACAAATTTTTAAAAATTTTTACCACTAAATTAAAGGACTAATTGAAAATTTGTTGTTATTGTTGTTGTTTAGCCAGTAACTTGTGTCTGACTCTTTTGCAAACCCATGGATTGCAGCCCATCAGGCTTGTCTTACTAAATACTAATTATAATAATGATTATTCCTGGGTTTTATAGAACTTCTCTCCAAAGAGCTTAAGTGGCACAGAGAATGCCTTAAAGTTCCGGCTATCTTCATGGTTCAAATGAAAGCCATACCACGTATCCTGTGCTCAGATTCCCTTTCTGCCTCTCCGTGCAAAATGAAACCAACACAACGTCCTGTCCCTGTGTTAAGGCTTAGAACAAGCAAAAACCAGTTCATTGCTTATTCCACGAAATCCTTACTTCTGGATGGTAAGACTGTAAACCAATCCAAAGTAGAGTAAGCACTAACAGCCTGCTCTTCGAGACCCTTGCTAAGACCTTACCTTACCAGCCCTACCAACCCAAAGCTTTTATATTTAAACTGGGCACTCTCATCTTGTAAGACAGTAGCCACCCTTGTAAGATCCATCCAAACATCCTCAGGCCCAGACCCTACAACTCTATAAATACCTTCTCTTGATCTTCCTTCCCAAGATACTAAGACTGTCAAGGAGGTACTCTCTCTTAGGGTTGGTGAACTTAGCTGCATTTCAGCAATGGGTTTTTCTGGTTTTCCTTTGTTTCAGCAATGGGTTTTTCTTTTGTGGAGTCAACAGTCAACACTGACCTCTTCTCGCCTATGTTTTTCTTCTTTGGGGATGTTATCTGCTGGTGCTATGTCCCCAACGATGCATTCTGCCATATCATGAACCAGGGCTAGGCGTACACATCTGACCAGGCAAGAAATAATTACACAGAATTATACTCACTACAGATTCCTTCTCTATACTACTTTAAGTTACATAATATAGTTTTTTTTTTTCTCCAGCCTCAGAGGATTTTAATGCAGTATTTTCTAAAGGTAATTATATTCTGCCAGCCTGCAACAGATCTGAATCAAAATTGCTGGTTAATATTCAGCACAAATACATGAGAATGCAAGGGAAGTTGTTAGCATGAATTAAAAAAAAAAAAAAAGCTGGTCTCTCAAATATCACTTTAAAAGCTTGATAACTTTAGATTAAAAAGCCAGAAGAAGGTGATCTGGTTATAGCATTTATTTACCGATATAACACTTTAAAAAAATCATTTTCCAAATGTACTAGTTAGATGTCAAAATGAAGCCCTTTATAGAGAAATAGGTAGAGCTGGACAGACCTGAGTTTGAATCCAGCAATTAACATCTATTAGCTGCGTGCCCTTTGCCAAGTCACTTAATTTCTTTAAATGCTAAGTTCTGCAGCCTTCATTTTATTATCCGTAAGAAAGGGGACTAATACATCCTAAGTTTGGTATGAAAATTAAATTTGATACTTTATGTTCCTGGAACATGTTGATCATTCAACAAATGACTATAATTATTAGTGGTAATGATTGGTAATTGTTAGTGGCAATGATTGCTGATCAGGATAATCCTCATCAAAATAACAAAGGCAGCTCATGAGATAAATGCCCCAGAGGGCCAGGTGCTTTAGGTTCCCAGTATCAACAAGGCAGAACAAGAACTCGCAGGTGTCCCTGCCTGCAGCTGCTTTCTCATCTAGCTCAAACTGCAGACTATGCGTAGGTTCATCTCCATTCGACACCATGTTCATCTTGTACCATGTGCCAAAAGTCTCCTTAAGTTCTACCCCAACTACAGGGTAACAGGGCTCCTGAGACTCCCACATGAACCTCTGCTTCACCTGGATGGACTGACTTATCATTTCTAAAACATACCTTTACTTCCTTATCATCAGAGATTTGGTCTCCATCCCGTTCTCCTTCTGTGCTGTGTCTTCTACTTCTATACATAATCAGCTCTTTAGAGGTCAACTCAGATTCTGCCCCTCCAGTAAGATTACCCAAGAACAGGTGATTTCTCCTGTTAGAGTAGTTTTCTCATATGACTTATTTTGTGCTTTGTATAGAAGCCACTCTGGGCCTATGTACTTCATCTGGGTTTTATTTACTACCTTATACTGTTTGGCTAGAAAACTTTGTCCTGTGCTCAAAAATCATTTTCAACACTTGTTGGTTGACTTAAAGGGACAGGATATCTCTTTCTCANACCCAAGAACAGGTGATTTCTCCTGTTAGAGTAGTTTTCTCATATGACTTATTTTGTGCTTTGTATAGAAGCCACTCTGGGCCTATGTACTTCATCTGGGTTTTATTTACTACCTTATACAGTTTGGCTAGAAAACTTTGTCCTGTGCTCAAAAATCATTTTCAACACTTGTTGCTTGACTTAAAGGGACAGGATATCTCTTTCTCAGCTCTTTCCTGCACGTACCACTTCAAAAAGTCATTTCACAAAAGAGTGCTGCTATTCAGAAAAGATAAATAAAATACATAGTGTCTGGATCCAATTTTAGACATAAAACATTTACCTTCAAGACCCTGGAAAATCCTCAAATCACACTTATGCTTCCTTGAGACCAAGGCAGACTCTTTCACTTGCCAAGAGAAAACTCAGAGTGCAGTTTACAACTGCAGCACACAGTCCCCCTGCCCACATCCTGAATCTGTATGGTTTGCCCCAAATAACTTTTCTTGACTATAATCTAACCTAGAAGAACTGGACACAGGCCTCATACATGAAGAGTCATGCACTCCCATGGATCACAGACCCTACTGACACCAGAGTTCACAGCTTACCGGTCTTTGTTAAGATGTTCATCTTTGGTCACCAGAGCCATAACTGCCATCCTGTACATGTGATCTGATACGCTCTCTGGCTTCTGGACATTTCTGTATACCCAGCCAGTCCGTGGGACTCTCTGATAAAAATGAACAGAAAGAAATTTATAAGAATGTATATTTTAACTATCTGCTATGCTCGTTAAAAGAAGTCGGGGGAANCATTTCTGTATACCCAGCCAGTCCGTGGGACTCTCTGATAAAAATGAACAGAAAGAAATTTATAAGAATGTATATTTTAACTATCTGCTATGCTCGTTAAGAGAAGTCGGGGGAATAGAGCACTGGGCCATAGTTTCAGTACATATTAAAAAATGTTTAACCAACTTAGGGAGAAACATCTGGAATCAAATAAATGAGTGAGGTCAGAGAATGAGAAAGAGAGAGGGAAGAATAAGCTATAGATACACCCCACTCCAGTACTCTTGCCTGGAAAATCCCATGGACGGAGGAGCCTGGTAGGCTGCAGTCCATGGGGTCGCGAAGAGTCAGACACGACTGAGCGCCTTCACTTTGACTTTTCACTTTCATTCACTGGAGGAGGAAATGGCAACCCATTCCAGTATTCTTGCCTAGAGAATCCCAGGGATGGGGGAGCCTGGTGGGCTGCCGTCTATGGGATCACACAGAGTCGGACATGACTGAAGCGACTTAGCAGCAGTAGCAGCAGCAGCATACAACATAGAAGGGCTTCCCTGGTGGCTTAGATGATAAAGAATCTGTTGGCAATGCAGGAGACTTGGGTTCAATCCCTGGTTGGGAAGATCCCTGGAGAAGGGAATGGCTACTCACTCCAGTATTCTTGCCTGGAGAATTCCATGAACAGAGGAGCCTCGAGAACTATAGTTCAAGGGGTCCCAAAGAGTCAGACACGACTGAGTAATTTATACACACACACAACCTATAAGTCCAACAGTGTTACTGATGTGTGCATGTACAGAACATACACAAGTCCTTAGACATAAAAGGCAAAGCGCTGAATGTGAACAAGTGACAGACTTCCAAATTCTGAAGCAGAAAGGGTTAAGTAAGGCATTTCTCATTTCTTTACACTCCCGTCTGTCATACCCTGTGATCCTAAGGGGCTGTCTTTTCTCCTTGGGACTTGACACGTCTAAAATTTATAGTAACAGTGGCACGAAGCAATCTGCTTTGNAGATTCTGCCCCTCCAGTAAGATTACCCAAGAACAGGTGATTTCTCCTGTTAGAGTAGTTTTCTCATATGACTTATTTTGTGCTTTGTATAGAAGCCACTCTGGGCCTATGTACTTCATCTGGGTTTTATTTACTACCTTATACAGTTTGGCTAGAAAACTTTGTCCTGTGCTCAAAAATCATTTTCAACACTTGTTGCTTGACTTAAAGGGACAGGATATCTCTTTCTCAGCTCTTTCCTGCACGTACCACTTCAAAAAGTCATTTCACAAAAGAGTGCTGCTATTCAGAAAAGATAAATAAAATACATAGTGTCTGGATCCAATTTTAGACATAAAACATTTACCTTCAAGGCCCTGGAAAATCCTCAAATCACACTTATGCTTCCTTGAGACCAAGGCAGACTCTTTCACTTGCCAAGAGAAAACTCAGAGTGCAGTTTACAACTGCAGCACACAGTCCCCCTGCCCACATCCTGAACCTGTATGGTTTGCCTCAAATAACTTTTCTTGACTATAATCTAACCTAGAAGAACTGGACACAGGCCTCATACATGAAGAGTCATGCACTCCCATGGATCACAGACCCTACTGACACCAGAGTTCACAGCTTACCGGTCTTTGTTAAGATGTTCATCTTTGGTCACCAGAGCCATAACTGCCATCCTGTACATGTGATCTGATACGCTCTCTGGCTTCTGGACATTTCTGTATACCCAGCCAGTCCGTGGGACTCTCTGATAAAAATGAACAGAAAGAAATTTATAAGAATGCATATTTTAACTATCTGCTATGCTCGTTAAAAGAAGTCGGGGGAATAGAGCACTGGGCCATAGTTTCAGTACATATTAAAAAATGTTTAACCAACTTAGGGAGAAACATCTGGAATCAAATAAATGAGTGAGGTCAGAGAATGAGAAAGAGAGAGGGAAGAATAAGCTATAGATACACCCCACTCCAGTACTCTTGCCTGGAAAATCCCATGGACGGAGGAGCCTGGTAGGCTGCAGTCCATGGGGTCGCGAAGAGTCAGACACGACTGAGCGACTTCACTTTGACTTTTCACTTTCATGCACTGGAGGAGGAAATGGCAACCCATTCCAGTATTCTTGCCTAGAGAATCCCAGGGATGGGGGAGCCTGGTGGGCTGCCGTCTATGGGGTCACACAGAGTCGGACATGACTGAAGCGACTTAGCAGCAGTAGCAGCAGCAGCATACAACATAGAAGGGCTTCCCTGGTGGCTTAGATGATAAAGAATCTGTTGGCAATGCAGGAGACTTGGGTTCAATCCCTGGTTGGGAAGATCCCTGGAGAAGGGAATGGCTACTCACTCCAGTATTCTTGCCTGGAGAATTCCATGAACAGAGGAGCCTCGAGAACTATAGTTCAAGGGGTCCCAAAGAGTCAGACACGACTGAGTAGTTTATACACACACACAACCTATAAGTCCAACAGTGTTACTGATGTGTGCATGTACAGAACATACACAAGTCCTTAGACATAAAAGGCAAAGCGCTGAATGTGAACAAGTGACAGACTTCCAAATTCTGAAGCAGAAAGGGTTAAGTAAGGCATTTCTCATTTCTTTACACTCCCGTCTGTCATACCCTGTGATCCTAAGGGGCTGTCTTTTCTCCTTGGGACTTGACACGTCTAAAGTTTATAGTAACAGTGGCACGAAGCAATCTGCTTTGAGCTTGGAGAAACTCCGCAAAATCATTATTGGGTGTGGCCAGGATGGGGGTGGGGGATGGAAGGAGGATCCCCTCGGATATAACTTCAGTGTGTCTTACATAAAATCCTTCCTTAAAAAAAAAAAAAAAGGTTTTAGGCACTCAAACCCTGCAGGATCAATGGGTTCTGTTCTTCCCACTAGCCCAGTTGTGGGGTCGGGACCCTCCTATGTACTCGGGGCAGACTCGAGCCTGGAGATCCACACATCACCGCGCCGGCTCCCCTTCTGAAATCTCTCGCAAGGCCGCCGGGGCCGGGCCCCTCCGAGCGCCAGGCCGACACTGGGGTCCACTGCGTCTCGGACTCTGCCCAGCCTGGGGTGGGGCCCAGCAATCCCGCCACGCCGTCTTGCCTCCTCCGCCCGCGATCCTCACGCACGACCACATCCCTCTGAAAGGGCTTCTCTCTGCAGGACCCACGAGGCGCGGAGAACCGAGGAAGGGGGCAGGCCTCAGGCCGGGCGGGGACCGGAAGCCTGGTTGCCCGGCGGCCGGCCCCGGCCTCTCTCCGCGCAGCCGCGAACTCAGACAGCCCTCCTGGCGCCCGCTCACCTTGAGCTGCCCCACCAGCCGCAGAAACTGCAGCAGGTTCCGGGCCCCGCGGCCCGACATGGTCGCAGCGGGTGAGGCCGAAGCCATGCGGCAGCGGATCCCGACCGCTCCTAGCCGGCCGCGCGGCCACCGCGCGAAGCTCCGCCCCGCGAAGCTCCTCCCCTGAAGCTCCGCCCCGCGAAGCTCCGCCCCTGAAGCTCCGCCCTCCCCCTTCTCCTCCTCTGCGTCCCTCTACATTTCTGTCTCAGGTTTTCCTCAACCCTTCTATCCAGACTTCGGCCTTTCTGGCTCCGGTGGCAGCCATTGAGCATTGCACCACCCACGTCAGAGACTCTGTACTTGGAGCATCTAGGTATGCTTTACTTATTTGCTAAACTCTGCGCAACTGCACTCCATCAAACTTTTGAAGGGCTTGCAGTTCCCTGGGGACGGGCAGAGTGAGTGGCGTGGAGGAGGGAGGGTTATGTCATAATGCACCAAAATCTTGCCTCTGGACTAGAGGAAGAGATAGACTCTACCTCAAAGACAGCAATCTATAAACATTTTTAACGAGGGCACAAGGAAAATGAGTTGAAATGGGACATTAATTAGGAGTGACAAGAGTACTGGAAGGATTGGATGCTAGCGGTAACTAGAGGACTTGGAGGTGAGGATAAATGGCTAGGGAGTGAGAACAATCCCATGATGAAATCACAACCTCCTTGACACTGCAAGTGATAAGAATCCCCTACCCCAGAAAGTTGTTCAAGGCCTGTCTCAACCGTCTGTCTTAATTCTATCAACAACCAAGGGTGCCAGGTTTTAAAGGCACTTAGTATGAGTCACTCAGTCGTGTCCGACTCTTTGTGACCCATGGACTGTAGCCCGCCAGGTTCCTGTGTCCATGGAATTCTCCAGGCAAGAATACTGAAGTGGGTAGCCATTCCCTTCTCCGGGGATCTTCCCGACCCAGGGATCAAACTCAGGTCTTCTGCTTTGCAGACAGATCCTTTACCACCTGAGCCATTAGTGATGTGCCTACTGAAGGACTCCATGAGAGCGGGTAGCATAGAAAATAAACTCTATAAGGAGGGAGGAAGTAGAGAGACCAAGTTAGGAGTCTACTGAAGTAATTCTTTGGGGAGATGATTTTGGCTTAATCCAGGATTCTAGTAGTGGAGGTGGTGAGATGTCGAATTTGGGGTATAATTTAAAGGTAGGATTAACAGGGTTTGTGACAGGTCGGACATGGGGTATGAGAGAAAGAGGAATCGAGGACGACTTCACACATTTTGACATGACCAACCAAAAGGATGGAGTTGCTATATACTGAGCTGGAGAAAACTGTTAAGAGTAGGTTGTGGGAAGGGTAAGAGTCAGCAGTTTAGTTTAGGACATGTTGAGATACCTATCAGAGATCTTAGTAAGGTAAGGTAAAGTTGCTCAGTCGTGTTCTACTCTTTGCGACTCCGTGGACTGTAACCTACTAGGCTTCTCCGTCCATGGGATTCTCCAGGCAAGAATACTGGAGTGGATTGCTATTTCCTTCTCCAAGGGATCTTCCCAACCCAGGGATCGAACCCAGGTCTCCCACATTGGAGGGAAACGCTTTAACCTCTGAGCCACTAGGGTAGCCCCCTGAGATCTTAGTAGAGATGTAAATCTAAAGGTCAGGGGAAAAGTAACAACTTTGTGTCAACAACATAGGACGGTTTGTAAAACCAAGAAACTAGATGAGACTATGTGTTGGAGAAGTGTGGATGGAGAAGAAAGGATGTCTGAAGCCTCAGGTCCCAGGCAAACCAACATTTAGAGTTTAGGAGGCCAGGATGAAGTAGCCAATGAAATAGAAGACTAAGAGATAGTTGTGTCCTGAAGGCCAAATGAAGAAAATATTTCAAGAAGGAAAGAATGTGATCAACAAAGTCAGCGTTATATCATATCAGTCAGTCAGTTCAGTTTCTCAGTCCTGTCCCACTCTTTGCAACCCCATGAACCACAGCACGCCAGGCCTCCCTGTCCATCACCAACTCCTGGAGTTTACTCAAACTCATGTCCATTGAGTCAGTGATGCCATCCAACCATCTCATCCTCTGTCGTCCCCTTCTCCTCCTGCCCTCAATCTTTCCCAGCATCAGGGTCTTTTCAGATGAGTCAGCTCTTCACATCAGGTGGCCAAAGTACTCGAGTTTCAACTTCAACATCAGTCCTTCCAATGAACAGTCAGGACTGATTTCCTTTAGGATGGACTGGTTGGATCTCCTTGCAGTCCAAGGGACTCTCAAGAGTCTTCTCCAACACCACAGTTCAAAAGCATCAATTCTTTGGCACTCAGCTTTCTTTATAGTCCAACTCTCACATCCATACATGACCACTGGCAAAACCATAGCCTTGACTAAACAGACCTTTGTTGGCAAAGTAATGCTTCTGCTTTTAAATATGCTGTCTAGCCTTCTGAATAGGAGAAAACAATAGCAAACGAAGCAACTGACAAACAACTAATCTCAAAGATATACAAGCAACTTATGCAGCTCAACTCCAGAAAAATAAACGATCCGGCCAAAGAACTAAACAAGCATTTCTCCAAAGAAGACATACGGATGGCTAACAAACACATGAAAAGATGCTCAACATCACTCATTATCAGAGAAATGCAAATCAAGACCACAATGAGGTACCACTTCACACCAGTCAGAATGGCTGCGATCCAAAAATCTATAAGCAATAAATGCTGGAGAGGATGTGCAGAAAAGGGAACCCTCTTACACTGTTGGTGGGAATGCAAACTAGTACAGCCATTATGGAAAACAGTGTGGAGATTCCTTAAAAAATTGCAAATAGAACTGCCTTATGACCCAGCAAT
>SJYW01020213.1:3064355-3098345 GCA_006410735.1 Raphicerus campestris | reverse complement strand
CAGTTCTAATGAGATGGATGAAACTGGAGCCGATTATACAGAGTGAAGTAAGCCAGAAAGAAAAACACCAATACAGTATACTGACACATATATATGGAATTTAGAAAGATAGTATTGATGACCCTGTAAGTGAGACAATATAAGAGACACAGAGGTATAGAACGGACTTTTGGCTTCTGAGGGAGAGGGAGAGGGTGGGATGATTTGGGAGAATGGCACTGAAACATGTATACTATCATATAAGAAATGAAGCGCCAGTCTATGTTCAATACAGGATACAGGATGCTTGGGGCTGGTGTACGGGATGATCTGGGGAGATGGTGTGGGGAGGGAGGTGGGAGGGGGCTTTGGCATGGGGAGGTCGTGTACACCTGTGGCTGATTCATGTCAATGTATGGCAAAACCAATACAGTACTGTAAAATAGAATAAAGTATTAAATAAAAAAAATAAAAATAAAAAAGGAAAAAAAATATGCTGTCTAGGTTGGACATAAGTTTCCTTCCAAGGAGTAAGCATCTTTTAATTTCATGGCTGCCGTCACCATCTGCAGTGATTTTGGAGCTAAAAAAAAAAAGTCTGCCACTGTTTCCCCATCTATTTCCCATGAAGTGGTGGGACCGGATGCCGTGATCTTAGTTTTCTGAATGTTTTGCTTTAAGCCAACTTTTTCCACTCTCCTCTTTCACTTTCATCAAGAGGCTCTTTAGTTCTCCTTCACTTTCTGCCTTAAGGGTGGTGTCATCTGCATGTCTGAGGTTATTGATATTTCTCCCAGAAATCTTGATTCCAACTTGTGCTTTATCCAGCCCAACATTTCTCATGATGTACTCTTATATAAGTTAAATAAGCAGGGTGACAACATAAAGCCTTGACGTACTCCTTTTCCTATTTGGAACCAGTCTGTTGTTCCGTGTCCAGTTCTAACTGTTGCTTCCTGACCTGCNCTCTCAGCGTGCTGAAGCCTGCCGGGCTGCGCTCTGGAATACTACATTTATTGTCCTGTGTTTGCTGATTTGGTTTCGGCTAAAGCTTTCAGTTCTCATAACGTTTTTCTGGCTTTTTATATCTCCTTTCTTCTGCTTTTCTTTAGTTCTTGAGAATCTGGGCCAATGATAGGCTTAGAAATGGTGGTCATCATGGTGGTAATAGGCATACTAGACAATTTAAAGAGAAAAGTGCAGATCCTGACCTTTTACTGAAGGCTTATGATGTGTTAAGGACTTTTCGAGTGTTAGTTCTAAGACTGCTGGGAACTCTGCACGGTTGCCATCATTTTATGAACAAAGAAACCAAGGTTCAGAGAACTGATGCAACTTTCCCAAGGATCCCCAACAAGTAGGCAATAGAAAAGCACAACATGAGCCTGGATTTATGTAAGGTCAAGGCGTTGATGCTCTTTGAATCATTCCTGGAACTTGAACATGGGGTGCAGTGAGAAAAACAGGAAGAGGCTAGACGTCGTGAAGTGCATAATCGGAAAGAGGCACGAGAGTAAATGAACTAAATTATTTGCAATATAATTTTTAAAACAATGGCTTATTTATAAATTCATAAAGTTTATAAAGGGTCTAAGATTACTGGGGACACTTACGAGGAACAAAGTCAAGAGGACATTCTGAAATCGACTCTTCTTGAGTTTTTTTTTATAAGGGATGTAGTTCTGAAGATGAGAGTAGGGTAGGGAGGGCAGGGGAAAAAAGGCAGATATTTTTGAGTTTATCCCCAAACTTATGGATCCTTAGGGTCTTACAGGTGGTGCTGGTGGTAAAAACCCTGCCTGCCAATGTAGGAGACATAAGAGGCTTGGATTGGATCCCCGGGTTGGGAAGATCCTCTGGAGGAGGGCGCGGCAACCTACTCCAGTATTCTTGCCTGGAGAATCCCACGGACAGAGCAGCCTGGCAGGCTACAGTCCATGAGGTCGCCAAGAGTCGGACACGACTGAAGCGACTTAGCACAAAACGGTTTTGTGTCATGACACCTTCGTTTGCTCTATGTCCTTTGGGGTGAAGTGTCAGCTACAGCCATAGTCACAGGGGAGGGAGACTTAAGTAAAATATTTAAGGGCTAAGAGACCCAACTCTGCCCAGTTAATTATCACACAGAACCTTATGAACAGAAAGAGCCGGCAATCTCATAATACTAAAACAAACTAATGTTCGCTTGCTTGGTGCCTTGCGTGCATCACTGTACTTTATGTTTTCTTTCTTTATTTTTTGTTGAAATGTAGTTAATTTAGAATGTTGTGTTTCAGGTGTACAACAAACTGATTCAGTTATATATGCATATATTTTAAAATCATGTTCTTTCCCATTCTGGTTTATTACAAGATATTGAATATAGTTCCTTATGCTATACAATAGGACCTTGTTTATTATTTGTATTGTATACATAGTGTATGTATCTGCTAATCCAGAACTCCTAATTTATCCCTAATTTATCTCTTCCCACCTCCCCACTTCCCTTTGGTAATGATGTTTGTTTTCTATGTCTGAGACTTACTCTTTTGTAAGTAAGTTCATTTCTGTCATATTTCACATTCCACATGTAAGTGATCTCATGTGCTGTTTGTCTTTCTCTTTCTGACTAACTTCACTTGGTGTAATAATCTCTGGATCCATCCATATTGCTGCAAATGGCATTATTTCATTCTTTTTTAATGGCTGAGTAGTATTCCATGGACGGAGAAGCCTGGTAGGCTGCAGTCCATGGGATCGCTAAGAGTCGGACACNGAGACAAAAGGGATAAACTGGAGGCTGCTTTGGCAATTATTTCCCCACGGCTTACTGAGTCGCTGCATGTAATATTAGGAGACTGACACTAGGTGGCGCTATCTCACCAGTGTTCTCTCTCAGCGTGCTGAAGCCTGCTGGGCTGCGCTCTGGAATACTGCATTTATTGTCCTGTGTTTGCTGATTTGGTTTCGGCTAAAGCTTTCAGTTCTCATAACGTTTTTCTGGCTTTTTATATCTCCTTTCTTCTGCTTTTCTTTAGTTCTTGAGAATCTGGGCCAATGATAGGCTTAGAAATGGTGGTCATCATGGTGGTAATAGGCATACTAGACAATTTAAAGAGAAAAGTGCAGATCCTGACCTTTTACTGAAGGCTTATGATGTGTTAAGGACTTTTTGAGTGTTAGTTCTAAGACTGCTGGGAACTCTGCACGGTTGCCATCATTTTATGAACAAAGAAACCAAGGTTCAGAGAACTGATGCAACTTTCCCAAGGATCCCCAACAAGTAGGCAATAGAAAAGCACAACATGAGCCTGGATTTATGTAAGGTCAAGGCGTTGATGCTCTTTGAATCATTCCTGGAACTTGAACATGGGGTGCAGTGAGAAAAACAGGAAGAGGCTAGACATCGTGAAGTGCATAATCTGAAAGAGGCACGAGAGTAAATGAACTAAATTATTTGCAATATAATTTTTAAAACAATGGCTTATTTATAAATTCATAAAGTTTATAAAGGGTCTAAGATTACTGGGGACACTTACGAGGAACAAAGTCAAGAGGACATTCTGAAATCGACTCTTCTTGAGTTTTTTTTTATAAGGGATGTAGTTCTGAAGATGAGAGTAGGGTAGGGAGGGCAGGGGAAAAAAGGCAGATATTTTTGAGTTTATCCCCAAACTTATGGATCCTTAGGGTCTTACAGGTGGTGCTGGTGGTAAAAACCCTGCCTGCCAATGTAGGAGACATAAGAGGCTTGGACTGGATCCCCGGGTTGGGAAGATCCTCTGGAGGAGGGCGCGGCAACCTACTCCAGTATTCTTGCCTGGAGAATCCCACGGACAGAGCAGCCTGGCAGGCTACAGTCCATGAGGTCGCCAAGAGTCGGACACGACTGAAGCGACTTAGCACAAAACGGTTTTGTGTCATGACACCTTCGTTTGCTCTATGTCCTTTGGGGTGAAGTGTCAGCTACAGCCATAGTCACAGGGGAGGGAGACTTAAGTAAAATATTTAAGGGCTAAGAGACCCAACTCTGCCCAGTTAATTATCACACAGAACCTTATGAACAGAAAGAGCCGGCAATCTCATAATACTAAAACAAACTAATGTTCGCTTGCTTGGTGCCTTGCGTGCATCACTGTACTTTATGTTTTCTTTCTTTATTTTTTGTTGAAATGTAGTTAATTTAGAATGTTGTGTTTCAGGTGTACAACAAACTGATTCAGTTATATATGCATATATTTTAAAATCATGTTCTTTCCCATTCTGGTTTATTACAAGATATTGAATATAGTTCCTTATGCTATACAATAGGACCTTGTTTATTATTTGTATTGTATACATAGTGTATGTATCTGCTAATCCAGAACTCCTAATTTATCCCTAATTTATCTCTTCCCACCTCCCCACTTCCCTTTGGTAATGATGTTTGTTTTCTATGTCTGAGACTTACTCTTTTGTAAGTAAGTTCATTTCTGTCATATTTCACATTCCACATGTAAGTGATCTCATGTGCTGTTTGTCTTTCTCTTTCTGACTAACTTCACTTGGTGTAATAATCTCTGGATCCATCCATATTGCTGCAAATGGCATTATTTCATTCTTTTTTAATGGCTGAGTAGTATTCCATGGACGGAGAAGCCTGGTAGGCTGCAGTCCATGGGATCGCTAAGAGTCGGACACGACTGAGTGACTTCCCTTTCACTTTTCACTTTCATGCATTGGAGAAGGAAATGGAAACCCACTCCAGTGTTCTTGCCTGGAGAATCCCAGGGACAGGGGAGCCTGGTGGGCTGCCATCTATGGGGTCGCACAGAGTTGGACACGACTGAAGTGACTTAGCAGCAGCAGCAGCAGTATTCCATTGGCCTTCTTGGTGACTCAGTGATAAAGAATCCGCCTGCCAATGCTAGAGACACAAAAGACATGGGTTCAACCCCTAGGTTGGGAAGATCTCTTGTAGTAGGAAATGGCAACCCACTCCAGTATTCTTGCCTGGGAAATCCCATGGATAGAGGAGCCTGGTGGGCTATATAGTTCATGGTGTTGCAAGAGAGTCAGACACAACTTGGTGAATAAACAACAAGTGTTTCATATATATATATGCATGCCGTGTGCTGAGTCTCTTCAGTCATGCCCAACTCTTTGTGACCCTGTGGACTGCAGCCTGGCAGGCTCCTCTGTCCATGCGATTCTCCAGACAAGAATACTGGAGTGTGTTGCCATGCCCTCCTTCAGAGGATCTTCTAGACCCAGGGATCGAACCTGCCACTCCTATATCTCTTGTATTGGCAGACTGGTTCTTTACCACTGACATATTTTGGTGTGTGTATATAGATAGGTAGATAGATAGATATAGACATAGATGGATGCTAACTCACTTTAGTCATGTCTGACTCTTTGCCACCCAATGGACTGTAGCCTACCAGGCTCTTCTGTGCATGAAATTCTCCAGGCAGGAATACTGGAGTGGTTGCCTTTTTTTTCTCCAGGAGATCTTCCTTACCNTAGACCCAGGGATTGAACCTGCCACTCCTATATCTCTTGTATTGGCAGACTGGTTCTTTACCACTGACATATTTTTGTGTGTGTATATAGATAGGTAGATAGATAGATATAGACATAGATGGATGCTAACTCACTTCAGTCATGTCTGACTCTTTGCCACCCAATGGACTGTAGCCTACCAGGCTCTTCTGTGCATGTAATTCTCCAGGCAGGAATACTGGAGTGGGTGCCTTTTTTTTCTCCAGGAGATCTCCCTTACCTAGGGATTGAGCCCAGGTCTCTTGCATTGCAGGCAGATTCTTTACCGTCCATGCCACTAGGAAAGCAAATATATATATAATTTATAATATATAATTTATATATATATATATCTCCATGGACATTTAGGTTTCGGCTATTGTAAATAGTGCTGCTATGGATATTAGGGTTCATGTATCTTTTCAGGGATTGAACCTGGGCCTTTAGCAGTGAATGCACCAAGTCCTAACCCCTGGACCATTAGGGAATTCCCTATCTTTTTGAATTAGAATTTTCTCTGGATCTATGCCCAGGAGTGGGATTGCAGGATGACATGGTAACTCTAGTATTTTAAAGAATCTTCATATGTTCTCCATAGTGGCGGCACCAATTTACATCCCCATCAACAGTGTATTCTGTCTTAACACAGCTCAATAAAATGTGCACTAAATTGATATTCCCTCAGGATGTCAAGCTTAGGCAGGTTCAGTAACTCACCAGAGGGCACACAGCTAGCAAGTAAGTAGTGAAGCTGGGATTCCATCCAAATTGGCAGATCAAAGAGCCTAGCTTTTAACCTTTAAACATAGGACTTCCACTTCACATGCTACATTGTCGTTCAATCGCTCAGTCATGTCCGACTCTTTGAGACCCCACGGACTGCAGCACCCCAGGCCTTCCTGTCCTTCATCTTCTCCCAGAGTTTGTTCAAAGTCATGTTTGTTGAGTCGATGATGCCATCCAACCATCTCATCCTCTGTCATCCCCTTCTCCTCCTGCCTTCAATCTTTCCCAGCATCAGGGTCTTTTCTAATGAGTCAGCTCTTCACATCAGGTGGCCAAAGTATTGGAGCTTCAGCTTCAGCATCAGTCCTTCCAATGAACATTCAGGACTGATTTCTTTGAGGATTGACTGGTTAGATCTCCTTGCAGTCCAAGGGACTCTTAAGAGTCTTTTCCAACACCACAGTTCAACAGCATCAATTCTTCAGCCTTCTTCATGGTCCAACTCTCACATCTATAGATGACTACAGGCAAAACCATAGCTTTGATTAGATGGGCCTTTGTCGGCAAATCATGTCTCTGCTTTTTAATATGCTGTCTGGGTTTGTCATAGCTTTTCTTCCAAGGAGCTTTTAATTTTCTTTTAATTTCATGACTCTAGTCACTGTCNAGGCAAAACCATAGCTTTGACTAGATGGGCCTTTGTCGGCAAAGTCATGTCTCTGCTTTTTAATATGCTGTCTGGGTTTGTCATAGCTTTTCTTCCAAGGAGCAAGTGTCTTTTAATTTCATGACTCTAGTCACTGTCCACAGTGATTTTGGAACCCAAGAAAATAGTCTATCACTGTTATACCACTGTTATTCAGTAGAAAGTCCAAGGTTTTAAAGAGTGGTCCAGGCTGAGAAATAAATTAAGAATTATTGTCTTTTAACAGTAAATTCATAGATGGTAAATAATGATTTTAGAACCCAGAACTGCTCCCACTGAAACAGCCATGAGGTACAGTCTGAGGTCCAAAAGGTAATGGAATGCTGTGCAAAGAGAAAATGCCAGTGATCCCTGATTTATTTTTCTGTTTCTCCTCTGACTCTGGCCCACAGAAAGGCTACCTTGGTCTGCTGATGAGAGGTGGCGCTCTTCACCAAAAGATCATCACAGCAAGTCTACCAGTTGGGCATGAGGCTTCTCACTTTATTACTTCTTTTAAACCGGCCACAGTTGTTCAGTATAAATCAATGTGGGATGCATAGATAATCTCAAAAAGAGATTATCAAGGTACCACATTTCCTGAGATGATAAACTTCATTCAGAATTAAAAGAAGGAGGAGGAGAAGAAAAAGGAAGGAAGAGGAGGGAAAGCAGGATGGGGAGGGGGGGAAGTCTTCAAAAGACTTGCAATGTTTCAAGAAATTTTGGAATTCTCTTATGGGCCACGTTTAAATTAATTTGGAAATTTGGGCCCCAAATTAGTATGACAAAGAGATGGGTTTCAAGGTCTTTAGTTCTGCAAGAAGAGGGAATTGGGTTTTTAGGACCTGTCAACCACGGCTCTAGGCTAATAAACATCAGCATTCAAATGATGCTTTAATGAAGAAAACCATATCCATGGAGACTTTCAAAGGTACAAGTGTTCTTGGTAAAAAAAAAAACAAAAAAAACTTTAGTCTTAGGAATAGAAATTAAAAATTTAGGATTTAGTAAACTGTGACTCAAATTTAGCACAGAACTCCCAGAAAGCAGGGCACAAGGATTTGGTGCCCTGGTTTAAACTGATGAAATTGTGGCTTGCATCTTTCTATACCCTTTGAAAGATGAATCTGTTCATGGTCCTGAGGAGAAAGTGTTGGAGTTTTTCCTTGGCCTGGAGCTAAAATGGACTGCCACTGTTTTCACTTTGTAAACCGGGTCAGCTCCTCAGCTTACATAACACTATCTCCAGTTTGTCTGAACTCCTCCAAAGATGAAGAGCTCACTGTCTCATAGCCACCTAGCACAGTGCTTCTTAGAGCATTCCACTTATATTAAAGGGAAATTTGCTTCCCTGCTTTTTTTTTTTTTGGTAATTCATCAACAAAATAATACTTCAAAAAGCATTTTTGAGTACTTGTCACATGTCCGGCCATGTTAGGCTTTAGGAATAAACAGATAAGGGGATTACATATAGTTCAACTGATTTGATGGAATTTATAGTCCAATTTGATACACCTCAATTTTTTCCATCCTCATCGTCCTAAGAAATAGGTCAGACTCTCAGGATAACGATGGCATTCTGCTGCAGTGACATTAGCATCTCAGCAGAGATGTAACCTAAAGAATTCTCTAAGTGTCTCTGCACACCCCACACCCCCATTGAAGAATCACTGCTGAGATGGTTCTGCATTCCTCCAGAAGACCAGTCCTATGTCAACAGGGTGGCAGGTCAAATATCTGAAGACATCTGTCACATAGCCTTCTCTCTGTCCCAGTCAATTCTTTCAGCTAAACATGCTACTGTTTTCAAAATATAATTATTATCTTTCCGCAGCAAAGATGGGGTTTAAAAAAAAAGCAGTTGATAGTAGCTGTAAATGCATCCATTCCTGTGGTACCTGAACTGAACCTATCAGGGCAAACCAGTAGCTGAGCGGCAGCAGAGGTGATGAGTGAGCATGGAGAACCGTGAGCTGCGTGCAGTGCCCGGCAGTCGTGGCTTTTCTACTGGAACTGACTTAAATGTGTGAAGGATGTGGATTAGAAAACAGGGAGATGGAGGTACCCACCGTCCCATCTTCTTGTCTTCCTTTGTTCTATGGCACAACAGATTATTGCTGGATGGAGGTTAGCAAGGAGGTAGAAGAAAGCCTATTCTGTACTGATTGGCAAAACCTAAAATTTAAAGAGAGAGGAAGAAGAAGAAAAGACAAGCTAAGATAAAAATCGTTCCAGCTCATACAGCTGGAATGCTTATAATGTAAAGAGACAGCGGCATTAAAGGATTAGGCCCCACTGCCTGATTAACATCATTTGATCTTTTGCTATTGAAAAGACCCTGTGTATTTTCAAAGGCAGTGGGCTTCTTAAATAAAACCAGGAGTCTGGGTTAGCAGAAAGCTGTTAGAAAACAACTCATTTTCTGTTTAGAAATCTTTTTCCTTGCCCTACCTGCTTCCTAGTCTTTAGGAAGACTACATCTAAATCTGAAAATTGGGGCGCAGGGACATGTGATTTGTCAAAAACAAACATAAAAATCACTGTGACCTAAATTGGTCAAATCATATTTTTCTCCATGAATATCATCAGAGGGGAACTTCTTTTTCTGTTTTGTCCTAAGTTCAGTGTTTCATCCTTTACTCTTGGTCTGCAAAATTCGCTGTACAGTTTCAGTGGGAAAAGATTAGCACATAATTACAAGATAGTGTTTTCAAGATACACTTTCTATCTTGTTTTTCTGCTTGCTTTTTTTTTCTCTCTCTCTCTTTTTTTTTTTTGCAAGTTTCCAGTAAGCTTGATGCCCCTACTGAATCAGATGGATCATCAGGTAGTCGATGCTTTCCATCGGCCAAATTGGTGAAGCATATTTGTGGGGGGAATAGGAGTGTCTCCGTGTCCACACTCATTCCAGGGTGGCCGGGCGATGGGGTAGGGAGGGCCTCTGGTCATTCGGGGGGACCCAGCGGTCGTCATAACTAGTTCAGTCTCTGTGGCCCATTCAGCTCTTGGCATCACTGCCAAGCCAGCCAACAAAGGAGCATTGTAATCCTGACAGTTTCCCAGCATTGACTGGACAGGCACAGACCACCAACCAGCTCCTTTCGCTTCTACTGTTCACAAGTGAGACCATGAATAGAAAAAAGTCAGTGGCAAAAATCCCACATCCTGCTGAAGTTGGTGTGTGGATGCTTTTCTCCCAAGTGAGTCTCCTTCGGACTAGTAATCCTTGTACCTGTTTCTCTGTGCTTTTTGGTCTATTTAAAAATACAATTAGCTTGAATGGTAAGACATAATCCTCAGCAACCCTACCAAAAAATTAGGTTTGAGTTTTGAAAAATAAGTATTTGCATGCAAGACTTTGAAGAAGGGGAAGTATAATAGAAATAAAAGTTCATGATAAGCTTGAGATAAGAAGCAATACTTCCAACTAATGCAAGGGGCCATGGTGAGTCTTAAGAAGTTGAATTTGGGGGGAACAGACTAGGGTTTTCAGAAATAGAATGGAATCATTTGAACTTATTTGTGTTTTTACATGTGCACCCAAAAGCCTGCCTTTTCATTAGACCAGGCCAAGGACTTCTACAACTCTTGATTTTAAGAATAGCAATAAATAAAATGTTTAAGAACAAAGTAAATTCAGAGAGCTTTATCATGACTTTACCATTAATTGAGGGCTTCTGTGGCGGCTCAAATGGTAAGGAATCCACCTGCAATACAGGAGACCTGGGTTCGATTGCTGGGTTGGGAAGATCCCCTGGAGAAGGGAATGGCTTCCCACTCCAGTATTCTTGCCTAGGGAATTCCACAGATAGAGGAGCCTGGAGGTTACAGTCCATGGGGTCACAAAGAGTCGGACACGACTGAGTGACCAACACACACACAAGAGCCTAAGCTTTGAGTTAGACCTAGGTTGGTAACACCAGCCTTAGAGCAAGGCTGGAGGCAGGAGGTGGAGAGACAGATGGGGATTTGCTCCAGGTTCCACATTTTGTTCATTTACTTATTAAAATTATTTTTATATTTGTATAGTGATCTAAGATGAGTGATCTTTAATAATTTTTTAAAATTTATTTTGGCTGCACCATATGTGGGGTCTTAGATCCCTGACTGGGATCGAACCTGCACCCCCCTGCTTTGGAAACAGGGCGTCTTAATTGATGGACTGCCAGGGAAATCCCTGGCTTCTGCATTTTAGAAATCTCTATTCTGGCCTCTGGGCATCGCATCTAGGAGTGTTCAGGTCAAGGGGCAGACTCCTCTGGCACCCGCTCAGCCTTTAGGCCATCATCCAGGTACCAGGGACAATTTCTTGGTTTGCTGCCCAACCTGTTTCCAGTCTTCTCAGGCCTCTTTCTTTCCAGGTCTGTTTTCCTGAAAGTGCATTGCACCAATGGGGATCACTTGTAAGCTGAAGTGGAGGCCGGGACAGGCATTTGTGGGAGCAGGAGGGGAGCTTGACTGTACAGATGGCGCAGAAGAATCGTGAAGACTGAGAGTGTTTAGCACAGTGTCTTAGCATTCAGTGGATCCCCCGCAAACATTATTTCTGATACAGTCCTTGAGTACCTTATTACGTATTTTCTACTTTGACAGAGAGAAAAAATAAGCATGAGAATACAAGCTTCTGCAGGGGCGGGGGCAGGGGGTGCCATTTTAATTTTTGGTGTCCAAAATGGAGTATTCTTTTCAGTACAGACAACAACTTGGCTGTTGTCCTGGCCCAATTCCAAGTGCTCTATATTCAAGCCAATTACATTCCTCCCCCACTGGATAAATTATTCTTCACCTCCCCCATAAAAATCATCATGTTATACTTGTGAAACAAAATAGCTTCTGTATTCTACCAAACATTCAAAAAAAATGGTTATATCTCAGTACATAGTGTATTTCTGTCTGTGACTGGTTTGGAGTGGCACTGGAATTTATTAGAATGAGATGTGAGTCTTAGGTCCACGATACTTCTGAATAGTAATAGATTCCATATCAAATGGAGAAATATCACATGATAGTCTCTTGGTGACTTAAGATGAGACCAATTGTTCTTTTTGAATTTATTGCTTATTTATTTCTGGCTTCAGCAGTTGCAACATGTGGGCCCTAGAGTGTGCGAGCCACAGTAGTTGTGGTGCACAGGCTTCATTGCTTTGCAGCTTGCGGGACCTTCCCCAATCAGGGATCGAACCCATGTCTCCTGCACTGGCAGCAGAATCTTAACCACTGGACTACCAGGGAAGTCCTTCTGATACAAATCTTTGGGTTGAGGCTCAGCAAATGTGAGCTGTTGAGCTTACCTCTAAATCATTGAGTTCCCAAGCAAGGTCTTTATTTATCTCATCACTTTGACCCTTTTCAGTGCCGGCAGCCTGAGCATTCATGAAACAGGTTCTCAAGTCTTGCTCCATATTCACCTCCAATAATGAAAAGCTATGATTTTAAGATAAAACTGTTGAAACTGGAAAGAAAAACATTAACAATTGTTAAGAAGTCACTATCTTTTTTTTCTGTCCCTTTCTCTGAGTTTAGCATCACTGAGGTCTAAAATCCCTTTCGGTGATTGGTTTAGAGAAGTGACTTTCATTTCTTGAGATCACAGAGCATGTGACCAGACAAAAGTAGGAAATTTCCATGAGGAAAGGACAGCTTTAGGGCCCAAGGCATAGCTGGGAGCACAAGTGGCTCCCCTTTGAGGAATATTCCAAGAAATATCATCCCTAGATCTAAACTGTACTTGGTTTTTAATGATTTCAAGCAAGTGACAATTCTCACCAAGAGGGTTGCCTTTCCCTGCATTGTTCCTGTTTGGAACGGATCTTGTTATTGTAAATTGTTTGCCCGGCCGCTGTGTTCCTGGCTCAGCGCTCCTTGCTCCTCTGTGCTCGCTTCATTGGAGAAGGCGGTCAGCAAACTCTGCTGCCCTTATGGACTTATTGAATTATTGTTTTTGTGCAGGCTGAGGTCACCCAGGTCTGTGACTTTCCCTTCTGACTTTGCTTTTTAAACTTTCACTCTGAAATAACTTTTCTCATTCCACATGTCCCCTGCTAAAGTCAAGGAGATAATAAAAGTAATTACATGGGTTGTTCAGGCCCAAATAACTGTTTGGGAAAAGAAGGACTTTAATGATTCAATGAAAAACAGTGATTTCATCTGATTGATTCTGAAAAATCATTCCAATTATTTGTCTTTGGTGTGTTTCTACAAAAGTATAGTTTTCTTTTTTTTTTACATGTGTTCTTTTACTCATCCTTTCAGTTCAGTTCAGTTCAGTTGCTCAGTCGTGTCCGACTCTTTGTGACCTCATGGACTGCAGCATGCCATCACCAACTCCTGGAGTTTACCCAAACTCATGTCCATTGAGTCAGTGATGCCCTCCAACCATCTCATCCTCTGTCGTCCCCTTCTCCTCCTGCCCTCAGTCTTTCCCAGTATCAGGGTCTTTTCAGATGAGTCNGTCTTCAAAAGACTTGCAATGTTTCAAGAAATTTTGGAATTCTCTCATGGGCCACGTTTAAATTAATTTGGAAATTTGGGCCCCAAATTAGTATGACAAAGAGATGGGTTTCAAGGTCTTTAGTTCTGCAAGAAGAGGGAATTGGGTTTTTAGGACCTGTCAACCACGGCTCTAGGCTAATAAACATCAGCATTCAAATGATGCTTTAATGAAGAAAACCATATCCATGGAGACTTTCAAAGGTACAAGTGTTCTTGGTAAAAAAAAAAACAAACAACTTTAGTCTTAGGAATAGAAATTAAAAATTTAGGATTTAGTAAACTGTGACTCAAATTTAGCACAGAACTCCCAGAAAGCAGGGCACAAGGATTTGGTGCCCTGGTTTAAACTGATAAAATTGTGGCTTGCATCTTTCTATACCCTTTGAAAGATGAATCTGTTCATGGTCCTGAGGAGAAAGTGTTGGAGTTTTTCCTTGGCCTGGAGCTAAAATGGACTGCCACTGTTTTCACTTTGTAAACCGGGTCAGCTCCTCAGCTTACATAACACTATCTCCAGTTTGTCTGAACTCCTCCAAAGATGAAGAGCTCACTGTCTCATAGCCACCTAGCACAGTGCTTCTTAGAGCATTCCACTTATATTAAAGGGAAATTTGCTTCCCTGCTTTTTTTTTTTTTGGTAATTCATCAACAAAATAATACTTCAAAAAGCATTTTTGAGTACTTGTCACATGTCCGGCCATGTTAGGCTTTAGGAATAAACAGATAAGGGGATTACATATAGTTCAACTGATTTGATGGAATTTATAGTCCAATTTGATACACCTCAATTTTTTCCATCCTCATCGTCCTAAGAAATAGGTCAGACTCTCAGGATAACGATGGCATTCTGCTGCAGTGACATTAGCATCTCAGCAGAGATGTAACCTAAAGAATTCTCTAAGTGTCTCTGCACACCCCACACCCCCATTGAAGAATCACTGCTGAGATGGTTCTGCATTCCTCCAGAAGACCAGTCCTATGTCAACAGGGTGGCAGGTCAAATATCTGAAGACATCTGTCACATAGCCTTCTCTCTGTCCCAGTCAATTCTTTCAGCTAAACATGCTACTGTTTTCAAAATATAATTATTATCTTTCCGCAGCAAAGATGGGGTTTAAAAAAAAAGCAGTTGATAGTAGCTGTAAATGCATCCATTCCTGTGGTACCTGAACTGAACCTATCAGGGCAAACCAGTAGCTGAGCGGCAGCAGAGGTGATGAGTGAGCATGGAGAACCGTGAGCTGCGTGCAGTGCCCGGCAGTCGTGGCTTTTCTACTGGAACTGACTTAAATGTGTGAAGGATGTGGATTAGAAAACAGGGAGATGGAGGTACCCACCGTCCCATCTTCTTGTCTTCCTTTGTTCTATGGCACAACAGATTATTGCTGGATGGAGGTTAGCAAGGAGGTAGAAGAAAGCCTATTCTGTACTGATTGGCAAAACCTAAAATTTAAAGAGAGAGGAAGAAGAAGAAAAGACAAGCTAAGATAAAAATCGTTCCAGCTCATACAGCTGGAATGCTTATAATGTAAAGAGACAGCGGCATTAAAGGATTAGGCCCCACTGCCTGATTAACATCATTTGATCTTTTGCTATTGAAAAGACCCTGTGTATTTTCAAAGGCAGTGGGCTTCTTAAATAAAACCAGGAGTCTGGGTTAGCAGAAAGCTGTTAGAAAACAACTCATTTTCTGTTTAGAAATCTTTTTCCTTGCCCTACCTGCTTCCTAGTCTTTAGGAAGACTACATCTAAATCTGAAAATTGGGGCGCAGGGACATGTGATTTGTCAAAAACAAACATAAAAATCACTGTGACCTAAATTGGTCAAATCATATTTTTCTCCATGAATATCATCAGAGGGGAACTTCTTTTTCTGTTTTGTCCTAAGTTCAGTGTTTCATCCTTTACTCTTGGTCTGCAAAATTCGCTGTACAGTTTCAGTGGGAAAAGATTAGCACATAATTACAAGATAGTGTTTTCAAGATACACTTTCTATCTTGTTTTTCTGCTTGCTTTTTTTTTCTCTCTCTCTCTTTTTTTTTTTTGCAAGTTTCCAGTAAGCTTGATGCCCCTACTTAATCAGATGGATCATCAGGTAGTCGATGCTTTCCATCGGCCAACTTGGTGAAGCATATTTGTGGGGGGAATAGGAGTGTCTCCGTGTTCACACTCATTCCAGGGTGGCCGGGCGATGGGGTAGGGAGGCCTCTGGTCATTCGGGGGGACCCAGCGGTCGTCATAACTAGTTCAGTCTCTGTGGCCCATTCAGCTCTTGGCATCACTGCCAAGCCAGCCAACAAAGGAGCATTGTAATCCTGACAGTTTCCCAGCATTGACTGGACAGGCACAGACCACCAACCAGCTCCTTTCGCTTCTACTGTTCACAAGTGAGACCATGAATAGAAAAAAGTCAGTGGCAAAAATCCCACATCCTGCTGAAGTTGGTGTGTGGATGCTTTTCTCCCAAGTGAGTCTCCTTCGGACTGGTAATCCTCGTACCTGTTTCTCTGTGCTTTTTGGTCTATTTAAAAATACAATTAGCTTGAATGGTAAGACATAATCCTCAGCAACCCTACCAAAAAATTAGGTTTGAGTTTTGAAAAATAAGTATTTCCATGCAAGACTTTGAAGAAGGGGAAGTATAATAGAAATAAAAGTTCATGATAAGCTTGAGATAAGAAGCAATACTTCCAACTAATGCAAGGGGCCATGGTGAGTCTTAAGAAGTTGAATTTGGGGGGAACAGACTAGGGTTTTCAGAAATAGAATGGAATCATTTGAACTTATTTGTGTTTTTACATGTGCACCCAAAAGCCTGCCTTTTCATTAGACCAGGCCAAGGACTTCTACAACTCTTGATTTTAAGAATAGCAATAAATAAAATGTTTAAGAACAAAGTAAATTCAGAGAGCTTTATCATGACTTTACCATTAATTGAGGGCTTCTGTGGCGGCTCAAATGGTAAGGAATCCACCTGCAATACAGGAGACCTGGGTTCGATTGCTGGGTTGGGAAGATCCCCTGGAGAAGGGAATGGCTTCCCACTCCAGTATTCTTGCCTAGGGAATTCCACGGATAGAGGAGCCTGGAGGTTACAGTCCATGGGGTCACAAAGAGTCGGACACGACTGAGTGACCAACACACACACAAGAGCCTAAGCTTTGAGTTAGACCTAGGTTGGTAACACCAGCCTTAGAGCAAGGCTGGAGGCAGGAGGTGGAGAGACAGATGGGGATTTGCTCCAGGTTCCACATTTTGTTCATTTACTTATTAAAATTATTTTTATATTTGTATAGTGATCTAAGATGAGTGATCTTTAATAATTTTTTAAAATTTATTTTGGCTGCACCACATGTGGGGTCTTAGATCCCTGACTGGGATCGAACCTGCACCCCCCTGCTTTGGAAACAGGGCGTCTTAATTGATGGACTGCCAGGGAAATCCCTGGCTTCTGCATTTTAGAAATCTCTATTCTGGCCTCTGGGCATCGCATCTAGGAGTGTTCAGGTCAAGGGGCAGACTCCTCTGGCACCCGCTCAGCCTTTAGGCCATCATCCAGGTACCAGGGACAATTTCTTGATTTGCTGCCCAACCTGTTTCCAGTCTTCTCAGGCCTCTTTCTTTCCAGGTCTGTTTTCCTGAAAGTGCATTGCACCAATGGGGATCACTTGTAAGCTGAAGTGGAGGCCGGGACAGGCATTTGTGGGAGCAGGAGGGGAGCTTGACTGTACAGATGGCGCAGAAGAATCGTGAAGACTGAGAGTGTTTAGCACAGTGTCTTAGCATTCAGTGGATCCCCCGCAAACATTATTTCTGATACAGTCCTTGAGTACCTTATTACGTATTTTCTACTTTGACAGAGAGAAAAAATAAGCATGAGAATACAAGCTTCTGCAGGGGCGGGGGCAGGGGGTGCCATTTTAATTTTTGGTGTCCAAAATGGAGTATTCTTTTCAGTACAGACAACAACTTGGCTGTTGTCCTGGCCCAATTCCAAGTGCTCTATATTCAAGCCAATTACATTCCTCCCCCACTGGATAAATTATTCTTCACCTCCCCCATAAAAATCATCATGTTATACTTGTGAAACAAAATAGCTTCTGTATTCTACCAAACATTCAAAAAAAAATGGTTATATCTCAGTACATAGTGTATTTCTGTCTGTGACTGGTTTGGAGTTGCACTGGAATTTATTAGAATGAGATGTGAGTCTTAGGTCCACGATACTTCTGAATAGTAATAGATTCCATATCAAATGGAGAAATATCACATGATAGTCTCTTGGTGACTTAAGATGAGACCAATTGTTCTTTTTGAATTTATTGCTTATTTATTTCTGGCTTCAGCAGTTGCAACACGTGGGCCCTAGAGTGTGCAAGCCACAGTAGTTGTGGTGCACAGGCTTCGTTGCTCTGCAGCTTGCGGGACCTTCCCCGATCAGGGATCGAACCCATGTCTCCTGCACTGGCAGCAGAATCTTAACCACTGGACTACCAGGGAAGTCCTTCTGATACAAATCTTTGGGTTGAGGCTCAGCAAATGTGAGCTGTTGAGCTTACCTCTAAATCATTGAGTTCCCAAGCAAGGTCTTTATTTATCTCATCACTTTGACCCTTTACAGTGCCGGCAGCCTGAGCATTCATGAAACAGGTTCTCAAGTCTTGCTCCATATTCACCTCCAATAATGAAAAGCTATGATTTTAAGATAAAACTGTTGAAACTGGAAAGAAAAACATTAACAATTGTTAAGAAGTCACTATCTTTTTTTTCTGTCCCTTTCTCTGAGTTTAGCATCACTGAGGTCTAAAATCCCTTTCGGTGATTGGTTTAGAGAAGTGACTTTCATTTCTTGAGATCACAGAGCATGTGACCAGACAAAAGTAGGAAATTTCCATGAGGAAAGGACAGCTTTAGGGCCCAAGGCATAGCTGGGAGCACAAGTGGCTCCCCTTTGAGGAATATTCCAAGAAATATCATCCCTAGATCTAAACTGTACTTGGTTTTTAATGATTTCAAGCAAGTGACAATTCTCACCAAGAGGGTTGCCTTTCCCTGCATTGTTCCTGTTTGGAACGGATCTTGTTATTGTAAATTGTTTGCCCGGCCGCTGTGTTCCTGGCTCAGCGCTCCTTGCTCCTCTGTGCTCGCTTCATTGGAGAAGGCGGTCAGCAAACTCTGCTGCCCTTATGGACTTATTGAATTATTGTTTTTGTGCAGGCTGAGGTCACCCAGGTCTGTGACTTTCCCTTCTGACTTTGCTTTTTAAACTTTCACTCTGAAATAACTTTTCTCATTCCACATGTCCCCTGCTAAAGTCAAGGAGATAATAAAAGTAATTACATGGGTTGTTCAGGCCCAAATAACTGTTTGGGAAAAGAAGGACTTTAATGATTCAATGAAAAACAGTGATTTCATCTGATTGATTCTGAAAAATCATTCCAATTATTTGTCTTTGGTGTGTTTCTACAAAAGTATAGTTTTCTTTTTTTTTTACATGTGTTCTTTTACTCATCCTTTCAGTTCAGTTCAGTTCAGTTGCTCAGTCGTGTCCGACTCTTTGTGACCTCATGGACTGCAGCATGCCATCACCAACTCCTGGAGTTTACCCAAACTCATGTCCATTGAGTCAGTGATGCCCTCCAACCATCTCATCCTCTGTCGTCCCCTTCTCCTCCTGCCCTCAGTCTTTCCCAGTATCAGGGTCTTTTCAGATGAGTCATCTCTTCGCATCAGGTGGCCAAAGTATTGGAGTTTCAGCTTTAGCATTAGTCCTTCCAATGAACACCCAGGACTGATCTCCTTTATAATGGACTGGTTGGATCTCCTTGCAGTCCAAGGGACTCTCAAGAGTCTTCTCCAGCACCGCAGTTCAAAAGCATCAATTCTTTGGCGCTCAGCCTTCTTCACAGTCCAACTCTCACATCCTTTACAATGTTTACTTTTTTTACATTTAAGTGTTGTTGATTTACTGAACTTTTAATTTTTTCAAAAAGTTATTACTCATAGAGAATGGATCGACAGTTGCCAAAGGTAGAGGGTGGTGAATGAGAGAAATGAAAGAAGGGGGTCAAAGGTTAAAAAAAAAAAAATTTAAATATAGATGAGGAAAACAGTTAGTGCCTTAATCTCTGCAAGAATTAGCGATAAGGTTTACAGTAGATTATCATCTCACTTATTGTCATTTTGCATATTAGGTAAGCCTTTCTCCAAACTGAACTCAAACTGTTGAATAGAATTTTTTACTATAATAAGAATCTAAATGGTATGCTGTGCAGTGGTGTTCAGCCTGATTTTGGAATTATACCTTATTTCTCAAAGTCTGTCTCTCTATGGATGATTAACTGTGGACATGGGAGGAAAATCCTTTNTTTGCTTTTTTTTTTTTTTTTTTTTAATATATTTTTTTAATTAATTTATTTATTTATTGGCCACGCTGCGCGGCATGTGGGATCCTACCTCCCCGATCGGGGATTGAACCTGGGCCCCCCGCACCGCAAGCCCAGAGTCCCAACCACCGGACCACCAGGGAAGGCCCCTGACTTTGCTTTTTAAACTTTCACTCTGAAATAACTTTTCTCATTCCACATGTCCCCTGCTAAAGTCAAGGAGATAATAAAAGTAATTACATGGGTTGTTCAGGCCCAAATAACTGTTTGGGAAAAGAAGGACTTTAATGATTCAATGAAAAACAGTGATTTCATCTGATTGATTCTGAAAAATCATTCCAATTATTTGTCTTTGGTGTGTTTCTACAAAAGTATAGTTTTCTTTTTTTTTTACATGTGTTCTTTTACTCATCCTTTCAGTTCAGTTCAGTTCAGTTCAGTTGCTCAGTCATGTCCGACTCTTTGTGACCTCATGGACTGCAGCATGCCATCACCAACTCCCGGAGTTTACCCAAACTCATGTCCATTGAGTCAGTGATGCCCTCCAACCATCTCATCCTCTGTCGTCCCCTTCTCCTCCTGCCCTCAGTCTTTCCCAGTATCAGGGTCTTTTCAGATGAGTCATCTCTTCGCATCAGGTGGCCAAAGTATTGGAGTTTCAGCTTTAGCATTAGTCCTTCCAATGAACACCCAGGACTGATCTCCTTTATAATGGACTGGTTGGATCTCCTTGCAGTCCAAGGGACTCTCAAGAGTCTTCTCCAGCACCGCAGTTCAAAAGCATCAATTCTTTGGCGCTCAGCCTTCTTCACAGTCCAACTCTCACATCCTTTACAATGTTTACTTTTTTTACATTTAAGTGTTGTTGATTTACTGAACTTTTAATTTTTTCAAAAAGTTATTACTCATAGAGAATGGATCGACAGTTGCCAAAGGTAGAAGGTGGTGAATGAGAGAAATGGAAGAAGGGGGTCAAAGGTTAAAAAGAAAAAAATTTAAATATAGATGAGGAAAACAGTTAGTGCCTTAATCTCTGCAAGAATTAGCGATAAGGTTTACATTAGATTATCATCTCACTTATTGTCATTTTGCATATTAGGTAAGCCTTTCTCCAAACTGAACTCAAACTGTTGAATAGAATTTTTTACTATAATAAGAATCTAAATGGTATGCTGTGCAGTGGTGTTCAGCCTGATTTTGGAATTATACCTTATTTCTCAAAGTCTGTCTCTCTATGGATGATTAACTGTGGACATGGGAGGAAAATCCTTTTCCAGTTTCTCTAGCAGATTGATGTGCTCTGTACATGCTAGATATTCAGTCAGTTTCATGCTTTAATAAGTTAACAGGAACTGAGAGTGCTGACTAAACTGACTCATTCATAGTTCAGTTAAATAACCAGTGAGTTGCAGTCTACTTAAAAGAACGCCAGTTTAGTGGTCACCTGAGAAAAACCTGCCAGTTTGATAGATACTAGAAAAGTGAAGTCAGAGGCAATATGAACATCATCTATAATCCTTGATAAGTGTGTTGAAGTCAGATCTAAGTTTGCAGCATAAAATGGCCATTTAGTAGCCGTGTGCCTTGGGATGAATTTCTTAATATTTTTAAATTCGTAGTGCCTAAATTTCCTCACCAGGAAAATGAAAACAATATTATTGCTGTAGTGTATATAAAGTGATTAGCATAATGCTTGGAATAAAATCAGTACTTGAGGAATAGAAACTCGTGTTTTTATTCAGTTCAGTTCAGTCGCTCAGTCATGTCCGACTCTTTGCGACCCCATGAATCGCAGGATGCCAGGCCTCCCTGTCCATCACCACCTCTCGGAGTTCACTCAGACTCATGTCCATCGAGTCCGTGATGCCATCCAGCCATCTCATCCTCGGTCGTCCCCTTCTCCTCCTGCCTCCAATCCCTCCCAGCATCAGGGTCTTTTCCAATGAGTCAACTCTTTGCATGAGGTGGCCAAAGTACTGGAGCTTCAGCTTCAGCATCATTCCTTCCAAAGAAATCCCAGGGTTGATCTCCTTCAGAATGGACTAGTTGGATCTCCTTGCAGTCCAAGGGACTCTCAAGAGTCTTCTCCAACACCACAGTTCAAAAGCATCAATTCTTCGGTGCTTAGCCCTCTTCACAGTCCAACTCTNGTACAGTTCTTCCATATATTCTTGCCACCTCTTCTTAGTATCTTCTGCTTCTGTTAGGTCCATACCATTTCTGTCCCTTATCGAGCCCATCTTTGCACGAAATGCTCCCTTGGTATCTCTGATTTTCTTGAAGAGATCTCTAGTCTTTCCCAATCTGTTGTTTTCCTCTATTTCTTTGCATTGATCACTGAAGAAGGCTTTCTTATTTCTTCTTGCTGTTCTTTGGAACTCTGCATTCAGATGCTTATATCTTTCCTTTTCTCCTTTGCTTTTCACCTCTCTTCTTTTCACAGCTATTTTAAGGCCTCCCCAGACAGCCATTTTGCTTTTTTGCATTTCTTTTCCATGGGGATGGTCTTGATCCCTGTCTCCTGTACAATGTCACGAACCTCATTCCATAGGTCATCAGGCACTCTATCTATCAGACCTAGGCCCTTAAATCTATTTCTCACTTCCACTGTATAATCATAAGGGATTTGATTTAGGTCATACCTGAATGGTCTGGCTGTTTTCCCTACTTTCTTCAATTTAAGTCTGAATTTGGTAATAAGGAGTTCATGATCTGAGCCACAGTCAGCTCCTGGTCTTGTTTTTGCTGACTGTATAGAGCTTCTCCATCTTTGGCTGCATAGAATACAATCAGTCTGAGTTTGGTGTTGACCATCTGGTGATGTCCATGTGTAGAGTCTTCTCTTGTGTTGTTGTTTTTATTAAGAAACCATTATCATTTTTCTGTCCTACCTTGTAAGTAAAACTATCTTATATGTGCGTACTGCATGCAAAGTCACTCAGTCACATCCAACTCTTTGTGACCCCATGGACCATAGCCCGCCAGGCTCCTCTGTCCATGGGATTCTCCAGGCAAGATACTGGAGTGGGTTGCCAAGCCCTCCTCCAGGGGATCTTCCCCACCCAGGGATTGAGCCCTCATCTCTTAAGTCTGCTACACTGGCAGGTAGGTTCTTTACCACTAGTACCACCTGGGAAGCCCCATCTTATATGTACATTCCCTTTAAAAAAATCTCTCCAAATTAAAAAACAAAACAAAACAAAAAAGCAACAAAAAAGATAAAACATGAACTTGTGGGGAAACTTGCATATTGAATTACTCGCCTTTGTTGAAGCCTCCAAGATGGTGCACCAGGAATTTGAAATTTCATTTTAGTTTTGTGAGCTTTGCTATACTGGGATGTGTAAAAGAGAGGGAGGAATAATTATCTACTCAGAGCAAGCATCTTCTTCTGGTCCCCATAGTTCTCTCAGTACATTATTCCCATTATTTTGGCTCAAAACTGTGACTTTGGATGGTTCTACTCTTTCAGTCATTGTGATCTCTTATCAAGTCTTTTCTTTTCTGCTCCCATATCTGCCACCATAAGCAGCGTTTAGATCACATCATGATCAGCTTTGCCCATGGTGGGTGTGGCTGGAAGCCCCTCTCTCCCCAGCCCCTGCCCACGATGGGTCCCCTGGCCATCCCCCTGCCTGGGATGGGATTGCAGCAGGAGGACATGCGTTAAGCCTGTTTCAAGAGCTATTCGGAGCCCTCTTCCTCTTGCAGATGTTGCTCTCATGTCTCCGAGCTGCGCTTCTCAGTCTCTCCCCGCTGCACTCACCAAGAGAATGGTAGGCGGAGGAGGTCTAAGAATCACAAGACTTCTTGGCATTCTTTGATGTCGGTTCTAATCCTGCTTCCACTTACGCAGAATTCTCCTCACAATTTGTCCTTTTGGCCTTAAGCAAGAGATGTCAAGACTTGGACAAGCCTGAGAATCAAGACTCTGCAGTATTAAAGGACGTGATTTTGCTGGGCCTGGTCCTCTGTACAGTTTCTCTTGGGGACTTCTCAGTGGTGGGCTCAAGGGCATGCGGGCTTCCATAGATGTGGAATCTTCCCAGACCCGGAATCGAACCTGCATCCCCTGCATTGGCAGGTGGATGCCCATCTGCTGTACCAGCACACAATTCCCCTTCTCACCGGTGATGGGAGTTTTGGATAGCTTTTCTAGTGGGATGACTCTCTCACTTCTTCTGTTGTTTGCTTCCCTTTTTGTTTTTTGTTTTTTTTTCGTTGCGCTGGGTCTTCATTGCTGCGTGAGGGCTTTCTCTAGTTGCAGTAGGGGCTGCTCCTCGCGGCAGTGCACAGGCTTCTCACTGCGGTGCCTTCTCCTGCTGTGGAGTGCTGGCTCTCAGTGCATGGGCTTCCGTAGTTGCAGTGTGCGGGCTCCAGGGCGTGCGGGCTTCCGTAGTCATGGAATCTTCTGTCCCCTGCATTGGCATGTGGCTTCCCATCCACTGTACCACCCCTTCTTCTGTTGTTTTCATAGCACTTATCAGGACCAGTTCTTTCTTCTGCTCCTGTTGCTCCTGCCCATGTTGAATTCTACCTCAGCAGTAGTTTCTTCTCATTGCAGGGCTTTGTCTTGGGAGGGAGCTTTGATGAAACCCTCCAGCCTAAGCACTCTCTCATATGGCTGCGGGCCCCTAGGAAGAGCTCAGTGGGCCTCTCCTCGTCTCGGGGCTGCCAGATGCCTGCCGGCTTCCCTCTGCATCCTTCTGCGCTGAGGATGACCACACACAGCTCTTGTAGCTGTGGGTGCGCATAGTTTGAGGTTTGTGGAGGATGCTTTGTCACTTCGTTGCTGCACATGTTGCCTGTGGGTTGTTGGGTTCTGGTATCATAGCTGCTCTGTCTGTTCTTTATGAGGGGAATTCAGGGATGTTTAAATACCATGGCTTCACCACTGCCATCTTCCCGGAATCTTTGTAAGTCATTTACAATCCTTTCCGATGTGAAGTAGGCCATAAAGCAAGTGAATAAATAAAAAGTTCTCCTTCCTGTTCCTTATAAGCCTCTATGTTACATGTAAATAATTCATATATGCAGATATATTCCAGTCAAAAGAGAACTCTAGCTATGTTTTAGGTTGCTGGGACACTGCCAGCTTGTTAATTAGCTCTCTGAAGTTGGTGTGTGGAGTTTTGCTCCCCGCCCCATTCCTAGGAAGGTCCACACTATAGACATTTCAGAAAGCTGAGGTTCTAATCTGATCCCAAGGCAGAGAGGCAGCTTTCATTTCTTGTCTGTTTCCGTCACCCACATGCTTTCCTCAATGGTGTGTCCCTGTGTCATCCTCAGTGGAAGTGGGGAACTGGAGGTTTGGGCTCATGCTGTGAATATCCTCAGGGGCCACTTGACAGACTTTAAGAGATCTGATAATATAAGTAAGGCTTCTCTGTGAATTTTCTCTTAACATCAATGTGTTTTTCAGTAGATGTATCCTAACTGAGTCACATAGGTTGGTATGGGTCTTCTCTGGTGGCTCAGCGGTGAAGAACCCACTTGCCAGTGCCAGAGATGCAGGAGACGTGGGTTCCATCCCTGGGTCCGGAAGATCCCCTGAGGGAGGAAATGTCACCCACTCTAGTACTCTTGCCTGGAGAATCCCATGGACAGAGGAGCCTGGTGGNTTAGAAATACGGTCAAACCTCATGGTACAGTGGTTTATTATTATGTGGATGTGGCTAAAGAAGAATTTTCTCTGATAAATTGATTTCGCAATTTAGAAAATTTGTTTGTTCCTGTCCCCAGCACGGGTGTCCTGGTAGGGCTCCATCATAAATATATGTGAGAGTGTATTTAGGTTTTTCAAAATGAAGAGTTTAATTGTAACCTTGCAGATTTCCTACTTACTACTATATCATTTTTTTGTTACTTGAGTTAATCTTTGAGCTTTCTGTACTATTTAGCAAACTAAATGTTCAGCTCTGTGGACTTCTTTGCCAAAGGCAGTANACCTTGCAGATTTCCTACTTACTACTATATCATTTTTTTGTTACTTGAGTTAATCTTTGAGCTTTCTGTACTATTTAGCAAACTAAATGTTCAGCTCTGTGGACTTCTTTGCCAAAGGCAGTAAGTGTTTTAGACTATTTTTGGTTCTGTACGGGCCGGTCTCTGGGTTTCCAGCGCAAGTTGTACGCATCTCCATCACCTCTCCTCCCAAACTGTGCTGGAAAGGTGGCTACTGGTTTGTCTCTTGCCTTTACTGGAGGCAGTAACTGGTTACTCCATTTCTATGTTCCTTATACCTTAGGCTATTCCTGGCAGAGAGGGGGCAATCAATAAATATTTATCATATGAAATATAATATATACTTTATGGGACATACTAGAACTCTTCTCCAGTTCTTAGTAGCCTTGCTTCTCATTATTTTATAAAGTCTGAAGAGTATTCCCTCTTTCCTGAGCCACTGAAAGCACCAAATTATAATTACAGATGGAAGACAAGATTTCATGGCTACTGGGGAACACATTATTTGATGGTCTTTGTACCAGTTACTCTTTGCAAACTGGCATGCAGAATTTTTCATCAGTATGCATCTTATGTACTGACAGGTCACTGTGATGACATTAGGGAGGTGATAGGGCTAGAAGAATAACTCAACACTGAAACATAGACATTGCTATCATGGGTATTTATTGAGTAATTAGAGAAAGTCACAAACAGATAAAATGCTAGCTTTTTTCAGACAGAGTTTACAACGATTTAATAATGTGTTTAGACTTGGATTATTGTATACTTTGGGGTCATAAAACAGAATGATCAAATTGACATCTTCTGGGTACTTATTGTTAGGTCTTATCTAATAGTGTAGTTGGATATGTCTTTTCCTTTATGCTCATATCACTGTCATTGTCATTTTCCTTTTGAAGCTTGGCTTTAGACACTCAAGAGTGAGAAATAAAGTAAGTGACTGCCTTAACAAGCACAGTTGCCCATGACTGCAATGGATTTGTTGTGTCATATGAACATGTGCTCCCTGAATGTTGAACGATAATCTAGATAGTTTTTTCCTTATCATGAGAATAGAGAAACAAATTGGATTTTTAATTTTTCTATTAATAAAATGTCAATTATGCTTTACCAGTTCTAAGAATTTTTTTCTTCTTAGGGGTAACAAAAAATGTAACATATGCACTTTGACCCCAAAATTCCAACTTTGGGGATTTCTTCTGAAGATACAAAGGTGTCTATGATTAAGGAAGTCTCCTAGAACATTGCTTGTAGTAGAAACAAACTGCAAATATCCTGACTATCCACTTATAGGGCAATACTTGAATAAAATATGGTGCTTCTATGCTACAGATCCATTCATTTATAGACAGAATTTAAAATAAAAATAAAGTCATACTGTATACTCTATCCTTCTTTCTTTTTTATTTAAGGTATGCCTTTGGAATCCCCTCAGGTTAATACATATAGCTGTTTATTTTCTTTAGTATAAATGTGCCATATTTTATTCATTCGTGAGGGTGATATTTGTGGAGAGAAGAAGATGGAGATTATTATTTTTTCCTTATACATATATTTGACTTATTATAATGAATGTATATTACCTTTACTATTAAAATACCTAATAAATTAAAAACATAATTGCAAAGTTTCATTCAAAGGGGCTGGCTTAAAGACAAGATGTTTAGGACTATCTCTTGACTATGATAAGTACTCCAGATAATTAAACAGTTTGAGGACATATGTCAGATATGAACACAAAGTAATGAGTATGCTTTCTGTTTTTAGTTTTCACAAACTAAATTCAAAAATGATTCTAAAAGAACAGTTTCACAGGCTTTTAGATAAATACAGTTGCATTGGAATGACCACATGTTTCCAGGATTAAGGAAAATAATAATTTGGATATTTAAGTTCTGACATTTTTCAAAAAGTCAGTCTCAAAACTTCATGGCCACATTTGCCACATACTTGTACATGAGGATGGATGTACAGTGTGGACTTTGTCTATGAGGACCGAGGGTCAGAAAAAGGAGAACAAACCCAAGCATGGAATATTGACCAATAACACCCGCCACTGAGCAGCTAAACTTCATTCTAACTCCTGTTATTCTCTTCCATTCTTTATTCTTTTTATTAATACATCTTTTCACTGTCTTTGTTCTTACTACTTTGGCTAGATAGTCTTGTGATTTTCCACTATTCAGACATCATTTTGAAAATCATATTTACATATTTTCCCTTGTCAGGCTGCCCTGGTGAGACAAGCATGTTAAGTGTTACAAGGAGATGCTGTTACTAGTACAAAGGATAAAAGGACTTGGTTGGGAACAGTAGCCCCAGACATGAGAAAAAAATGTTACATGGTTCCAGAGGCGTTGTAACAAGAGTGGAGGGTACATAAATGATCCCAGGTCACCAGATTAGTGCAGATAAGAGAAGGAAACACGTGGACCCGAGTTCCCTCTATGGATATTAACTGGAAAATACAGAGGCCTCGGCAGCGTGGTGTGCTAGGAGTAGAACAGGGCGCGAACGTATCCTGTGACCTGCTTATCTGCAGAACACTGGGACCGGGTCCAGCTACTTTGATCCTCTAGAGAAGCAAGACGGCTTCCTCGTGTAAAGCTAATTTGGTAGAGTTCACAGGGAGTCCAGAGCTGGGTCCTGAAGCCAGCTGCCCAAGTGACCTCACTGCAGGACTCACCAGGGCCCGAGTGCCTGCTGTTCTCCTAATCACACGTCCCTGATATGGCTTATAGGGAGCTGTTTCTTCCTGAGATGCAATTTTCTCACTCCCTGAATAATTCGAAGACTAATAATACAAGTAACACAATTAATACGCCGTGTCCTGATAACTGAGGGTGTTCTTCTTTCTCTGGTTTCAGGATATAAGCGGGAGTCCTGATTCAAAAAGTACTCATCTGTCCCTCCCAGCAGATGGTACTATGGTTGGAAATCTTTACAGCATTCCAGCGGAACCATTGTGCCTTTGATGCATCATTATGCAAAGGCCCAGGAGCTATGGAACATATTACCTTAAAGGTCTGCCTAACACAGCCTTGGCACTTGCAAANTGTTATTCTCTTCCATTCTTTATTCTTTTTATTAATACATCTTTTCACTGTCTTTGTTCTTACTACTTTGGCTAGATAGTCTTGTGATTTTCCACTATTCAGACATCATTTTGAAAATCATATTTACATATTTTCCCTTGTCAGGCTGCCCTGGTGAGACAAGCATGTTAAGTGTTACAAGGAGATGCTGTTACTAGTACAAAGGATAAAAGGACTTGGTTGGGAACAGTAGCCCCAGACATGAGAAAAAAATGTTACATGGTTCCAGAGGCGTTGTAACAAGAGTGGAGGGTACATAAATGATCCCAGGTCACCAGATTAGTGCAGATAAGAGAAGGAAACACGTGGACCCGAGTTCCCTCTATGGATATTAACTGGAAAATACAGAGGCCTCGGCAGCGTGGTGTGCTAGGAGTAGAACAGGGCGCGAACGTATCCTGTGACCTGCTTATCTGCAGAACACTGGGACCGGGTCCAGCTACTTTGATCCTCTAGAGAAGCAAGACGGCTTCCTCGTGTAAAGCTAATTTGGTAGAGTTCACAGGGAGTCCAGAGCTGGGTCCTGAAGCCAGCTGCCCAAGTGACCTCACTGCAGGACTCACCAGGGCCCGAGTGCCTGCTGTTCTCCTAATCACACGTCCCTGATATGGCTTATAGGGAGCTGTTTCTTCCTGAGATGCAATTTTCTCACTCCCTGAATAATTCGAAGACTAATAATACAAGTAACACAATTAATACGCCGTGTCCTGATAACTGAGGGTGTTCTTCTTTCTCTGGTTTCAGGATATAAGCGGGAGTCCTGATTCAAAAAGTACTCATCTGTCCCTCCCAGCAGATGGTACTATGGTTGGAAATCTTTACAGCATTCCAGCGGAACCATTGTGCCTTTGATGCATCATTATGCAAAGGCCCAGGAGCTATGGAACATATTACCTTAAAGGTCTGCCTAACACAGCCTTGGCACTTGCAAAAATGGTCTTCACACCGAGAGTCCCAGAATGTGCCTTACAAAGTAATAAATTACATTTCCAACAGCCGTTATGACCTCAGTGAGAGATTCATGCTGCCAGGAGCAACTCCATGTTACTGTCAGTTAATTAGTGTTGGTATTCATTAAAAGTGGGAGTGAGAGCCCGGAAACGATCCATTACTCATTGTGAATGGAGTCATGGGACAGCATAAAAGCTCTCCAAGTAACAACTGAAAGCAAAAACCAGGAATCAGAGTAGAGATCAAGGAACTGTTTACTTACTTGGTTGTAGTTCTTTACAACGTGAATGCACACTCACACAAACACACACTCACACAAACATACACACAGTGTTACACTGAGCCCTCACTTGCACATTCCCTTGCGCATTTCCATTAGCTCCCATTGTTCTAGCTCTGGGTTGAATTGTGTTCCTTCCCCATCTCCCTAAAAAAAGACATGTTGAAGAATTAACTCCCAATATGTGTGAATGGGAACTTCTTTGGAAATAGGGTCTTTGCAGATGTAATGAGTTAAGATGAGGTCATATTCAAGTTAGTGGGCTCCAATCCAATATGACTAGTGTCCCAATAAGCAGAGAAAACAGAGATCCAAGGAGGAAAATGTCATGAAGACACAGACACAGACAGGCCCAGAGGCAGAGATTCAGGACTGTGCAAGCCAAGGACTGCCTGGGGCCGCGAGAGGCGAGGAAGCTCCTGCCCTGGAAGAGCTGCAGGGATCACAGCCCTGCCAACGCCTCCTTTTCAGACTTCTGGCATCCAGTTTGTAGAGTTTTGTTATGGCAACCCTAGGAAACTTGTATAGTTCATTACTATGGAATGGATACCCTCACACACATACCCTCCATGCACGCCTCCTCTGACACACTTTCATACTCGTGTTATGTCTCACTTAAAACAATTCAAACTTACAACAAACTCACCCTCTCTACTCCAATCAATTCATGTCAGGCTGTCTTGTTTGGAGTATGATGAAAGATGAGTCAGATTTGCAAGGTGGGCAACTGCTACTTTGTGCTATAAGGAACATATGCTGCTTGATCTTTCTTCAACCCAGAAAACAGTTGTGATGTAATTACAATAAAAATGTTTCTTTAGAATATATTTGCTCCATTACTAATCTAGCTTTGGAATCCCAATAAACTGGCCTATAAATGAAGTAGTCATCTGAAGGGTTTTTAATGAGGTAATTTTTAACCAATTTGAAATTCTGGCAGAAAAAAACTTGTGAATGTTCACGGCAAATTTAAATGATTTTCCTGTTAATTCATTTTTTTTTCTACTAAGCTTAAATAAAAGCTTTTCCAAATGAACATTCATTTTGCTTCTTTAAAATAACATGTACAAATTGCTTTCATTCCTACTCACCACTTACAATAGTCACAGTAGCTTATATTTGTGTGTTAGCTTCTATAGCAAGTATAAATAATTTAAGGTGGTCCTTGACATCAGTGTGCTTCAGTTACAACCAGTGTTCCCCAGTTTATATCTCCTGCCCACCATACTTTTTCTTTGAACTCCCTACACCTGACTCCAGGTGTCTATGTCCACATCTCCACTTAGGTATATTAAAGGCATTCAGATTCAATATATAGAAAATGAAGACTTTGATTTTTTTGTCATTCTAATTCTATTTCATGTTCTCGTTCTCCATAAATGGTGCCACCCTCCACTGAAGTATGCATACAAGTCAAAAACTTGAGCTTCAAGCCTAAGGCCACGATCTTTCCCCACCCTCCATCACTCTACCTTTATGGAACTGAACACCACTAATTCTTTCGCCTCCTAATTGGCTCTGGTGGTGGTTGTTTACTTGATAGGTCATGTCTGAGTCTTTGGCGACCTCATGGACTGTGGCCTGCCAGGCTCCTCTGTCCATGGGATTTCCCAGGTAAGAATATTGAAGTGGATTGTCATGTCCTTCTCCAGGGGATTTTCCCGACCCAGGGATCAAACCCACATCTCCTGCATTGCAGACACATCCTTTACCGCTGAGCCACCAGGGGAGCCCCAGTTGTCTCTGGAGTCTGTCCCAGTTTCTCACTCTCCTCCAGCACTGGTTTCACCAAGCTCCCATGATCTTGCCTCTAGATTACTGCAGCAGTGCCCTAATGGCAGGAAGAGCAGCAGCCACCCTGTCCATGCCCAGCCTCTTCTTTACACTGCAGACAAAGGGATATTTTTAGAAAGCAATCTTAAGATGGCATCTGCCTGCTTAAACACACAATGGTTTTCAAAGCCTTGCTAGTAAAGTTGGGGATCCTTATCTTGTCTAGAAGCTCTGCCTGCCTCTCCCAGTTACAGTTGACACTGTTCTCCTCTGTCCACACACTCTGAACAGTGTCCCTCCTTGCGCTGTAATAAAGGTGGGGTGCTCTTCCCAGCTCCAGGTTTCTACACCTATTTTTCTTTCTGCTTAGAAGACTTTTCTCACCTCTTCTTCTGCATGAATTCTTTCCGTTAATTGCCACTCATCATTCAGGATTCTGTTCAAGCAGCACTTTTTTAGGGAAGTCTTTCCTAAGGTCACAGATCACCCCATGATCTGTGTTTATTGATTCTGTCATTCACTTAACAGTTATCTAGCATCAGGGCATGCCAGGAAATCTTCTAGGTACATAGACTACATCACTGGGTATGAAGACAAGGCCTCTGCTCACAAGAGCTTATGATATTGTTGGAGGAAGAAACAATACACAGACAAATGAATAAGGAACCACCAGGCAGTGATAAGCTCAATGATAGAAATAGTGAAGCATTAGACCTCTCTGAGAAGATGACATCTAAACTGAGATCTGAGGGTCAAGAAGGAGCCAGTGGCATGAAATTCTAAGGGAAGGACATTTCCAGTGGAAGTTCAAGTGGAAAGGAAGGCTCTGGAGAAGAGAGAGATGGTAGAGTGCACAGGTGAAAGGGGTTAGATCTATAGAAGAGATCACCAGTGGCAGGATTTTGCAGGTTAGCATAAGGTATTTGAATTTTATTCGAAGTATAATGAGAAGGTACTAAAGTGCTTTAAGCAAATAAATTATTTTCTCTCATTTACATATTCAAAAGACCGCTCTGGGTACTATGCTTGTGTGCTAAGTCATTTCAGTTGTGTCCGACTCTTTGTGACCTTATGGACTGTAGCCCACAAGACTCCAGTGTGCATGGGATTCTCCAGGCAAGAAGACTGGAGTGGGTTGCCATGCCCTCCACCAAGGGATCTTCCTGACCCAGGGATTGAATTGCATGTATCAAATCTCTTGCATTGGCAGGCAGGTTCTTAACCACCAGTGCCACCTGGGAAGCCCCTGACTACTATATGCGAAGGATTTTAGATGTACAAGTGTTTAATACAGCTGTCAGATGGGGGCTACTGCAGTAGGCCAGGTGACTTGGACTGGGAGGACTGCCACGGTGTTGGAGGAAGAGAGGATGTCAGTTGGAAATCGAAAGAAGAGAAATTGCTGGCAGATTGGATATTGGCGATAAAGGGAAAAGAAGACTCAGGGTTGATGTCTTGATTGTGCAGCTAGGTGACTGGTGGTAGCAATTTTTGAGAAAGAGGATACAAAGCAACAGCAGGTTTGGAGATGGGGAAAACACGAGCCCTGTTTCAGGCATGTCAAATTTGAGATGTAAGATGGCCGAGTAGATTCATCAGGTAGGCTGTGTCTTCTAAGAATCTGGAATCCCAGTGACAGGTGAGGCCTAGAGTCACAGATTGGAAAACCATCAGCATATGGATGTTATTAAAGCCAAAATCCTAGGAAGAACAGTGAAGAGGAACTGAGACTGAGCCTTGGGACATGCTGTCTTTCCTGGTGGAGCTGAGGGCAAGGGGCTAGCAGAGAACGATAGAAGGAACGGCCAGTGAGGGAGGACGCACAAAGGACTGCTGCCACCGCCTGCTGCTGTGCTCAGCCGTGCCTGACTCTTCGAGAGCCATGGTCCAGGCTTCTGTGTCCGTGGAGTTTTCCAGGCAAAAATACTGCAGTGGGTTGCCATTTCCTCCTCCAGGGGATCTTCCCAACCCAGGGATTGAACCTACTCTCCCGAATCTCCTGTGCTGGCAGGTGGATTCTTTACCACTGCGCCATCTGCTTGCTGAGAGTAAAAGTGATCCCATGACAACTCTGTTTAGGGTGTTCTGTTACTGTTGCAAAAGAAAAAAAAATCAGTAAAAAAGAAAAAAAATTCAGCAAAAAAAAAAAAA
>SJYW01020213.1:3035044-3062611 GCA_006410735.1 Raphicerus campestris | reverse complement strand
AAAAAAAAAAAAAAAAAAATCTAAACAACCCTTTCTTCCTATATTTGACAAAAATATGAATCCTGCTTCCATGATCAAAATTAAGTTTATTTCTCTACCAGTAAGAGAAAATCACTCCCTTGGAGTAACAAATCTCATTCTCATTAGGAAATGTGCATAGTCACAGATTTTCCCTGGCTCCCAATCTACTGCTACTGCTGCTGCTGCTAAGTCGCTTCAGTCGTGTCCAACTGTGCGACCCCATAGACGGCAGCCCACCTGGCTCCGCCGTCCCTGGGATTCTCCAGGCAAGAACACTGGAGTGGGCTGCCATTTCCTTCTCCAGTGCATGAAAGTGAAACGTGAAAGTCAAGTTGCTCAGTTGTGTCCGACTCTTAGCAACCCCATGGACTGCAGCCTACCAGGCTCCTCCATCCATGGGATTTTCCAGGCTAGAGTACTGGAGTGGGGTGCCATTGGCTCCCAATCTAAGTTCTGGCTAATTCCTTCCTCTTTTTCTTTTTCAAATACCAGTCATGTGAAAGGTGACTTTGAAACATCTAAAAATAACAAATATATGTCTGAGGATCACGGTCAAATATATCCCCAACAACATGCAGACACGTCATGTTTTCAAAGTAGAAGAAGGCAGGATACCCAGTATGTTGTGGATAATTTATACCTTTTCAGTGAATATGTGCTGTGCTATGCTTAGTTACTCCGTCATGTCCGACTCTTTGTGACCCTGTGGACTGTGGGCCAGGCTCCTCTGTCCATGGGGATTCTCCAGGCAAGAATACTGGAGTGTGTTGCCATGCCCTGCTCCAAGGGATCTTCCAGACCCAGGGATGGAACCCACTCAGGTCTCTGGCATTGCAGGTGGATTTTTTTTACCATTTCAGCCACCAGGGAAGCCCTTGCACTGAATATGCATGTGTCTATAGTTTAAAAAGCCAAGAATCTTCAAAAGAACTTTGGGAGAACAGGGAGCAAGGGGAAGTAGTTAACAGAAAAATAATTTGTGTTATCAAGGCCTTTGCAACCCTGTTGTGTGTGTGTCAGGCTCCAACACGCTCACCGAGGGCAGCAGAGATTTTGCATCAAAACATTCATCAAAGTTGCATTCCATTTCCACAGCCCGATATCAAGATTGCCCAGAATCACATCGTTATGCCATTAGACACCTAATGCAAAGCCATCAAGGCTTTCAGCTTTCCCTGGGGACCCCTTGGGAGGAGTTTTCTGCCGAGAGAGCCACAACTCAGACCTGATGCCTGTCAGGAATGAACCGTGGGGCAAGCTTCGGGGAGGGCTTCCGTTGTCAAAACAATAATAGCTGTAATTTTCTCTCCCTCTATTTACAGGAAACAAACTCTTCCTTCCTGTTCTCTGCCTGTAGCAGAAAATAGACAAGCCCAGCAGATGTCCAGGGATGGCGGAGGAGTACTGTAGCTTCCTTGGAGAGGAGCAGGCGCTCCAGGGAGCCTTGGGGTGGGGGCAGGAAGGTGGCTGCAGTATTGCATTCTAATTCCTAATGGGAGCAGTACCCTTTCTCTCCCACCATCTCCCTTTGTCTCTTTCCAGCCCTTTCCTACCCCTGTGAGGCGGGTGAACTAAATATGGCCAGGGAAATCTCCAGCAGTCACAGTATTTTTATTTATTTTATTTTGGTGGTTTTTTTTTTTCAGCCACAGTATTTTTAAGCCCTTTGTGGCCGCCTGTTCGCAGTCTCCTGTGACTTCGATGAACCAGCTCCGAAGAGTTTCTCATGGGAATCCAGGACGCTTTGCCACAACTGCTGGCTTCGCTTGCCTGTGTTTGGGGCCCTTGTTAATGCAGCCCTTGGGGTTTTGCTTCGTGTCTTCAAGACTTGGGAAGCAGCAGACCCTGTAGAGGCACCGGGAATGTGGTAGGGAGGCTGTCTTCACGGTGCGTTGCAAGGGTGACTGCCCTAGGCCTGTGAAGACTTGCTGGTTTTGTGGAAAGAGCAGTTCAGGTTGAGGGCTAAACTTCAGGCATCTTCATGCAAACCTGGGCGCTAGCAAGAGAGATTCAGCTCTCACTACTTTCTAAGGGCCCTTTCATGTGGAAGTTCTTGTTATTGTTGTGGTGGTTTGTTTCTTGTGTATTATCTATCCAGCTTTAGTCAAGATATTGTGTAGGGGACGTCCCTGGTGGTCCAGTGGCTAAGACTCCACGCTCACAGTGCAGGACACCTAGGTTCCATCCCTGGTCACAGAGCTAGATCCCACATGTCCTAAGAGTTTGCATGGGTCAACTAGAAAAAAAAAATTGTGCATACCACAACTAAGGCTCAGTGCAGCCAAATAAATAAATATGAAAAAATAAAAAAACATTCTGTAAATATACGGCCTATCCGGTCCCTTCACCTTTGCTCTTCCCAGTAACTGAGAAGAACAGTTATTTAAGATAAAGTTATTTATCTTTCTGATGCTCTTGCTGAGGTCCTTTTCTGCACTGAAAAGATGTTTCAAAATGTCCTGGAATAGAAAACATTTCATTTTATTAATATTTGAGAAATATCTTTATTTTCCAGCCATTTCTTTACAAGGATTATGATATATTTGGGGTTAAAATAGACCGAGGGGAACCATTCTTTAAATTGCCTTTAAAACAATAATAGAAAAATGAAATGATCACTGAGCGTTGTTTCCTGCAGGACTACTGTGTGTGGTTAGTTGTCTCAGTTATGCATTATGTAACTCTAGCTGTCACTAGTCATACTGCAGATCTAATTTAATATGATGATTTCCTGGCAGGTGTCAGCGAAGTGTGCTGAAGGAGGGGTGTTTTTTGTTTGTTTGTTTTGTACAAAAGAACTATAAAGGACTAGCAGTATCCACTTTTTTTTTTCATATTGCACTTTACCTATTGTAATCACTACTATTTACCAAGGGCTATCAGACATTAGTTTAAGTANCAGGTGTCAGCGAAGTGTGCTGAAGGAGGGGTGTTTTTTGTTTGTTTGTTTTGTACAAAAGAACTATAAAGGACTAGCAGTATCCACTTTTTTTTTTCATATTGCACTTTACCAATTATAATCACTGCTATTTACCAAGGGCTATCAGACATTAGTTTAAGTATTATGCTAGTAATCCAGCTCTGAAAAAAAAAATAAAGTCCTGAATTACAGTGTTTGTTAATTTAGTTAATTACCCTGGTGTAAATATTCCCATCACAGCCTAGTTCAAGCTACCAAATCTCTTGAAGTTGAACATGGACTTGAGAAGACATGTTCACAACTGGCTTTCCTGGGCTAGTACATACAAGTCAGAGCCAGGATGCTGCTGGTAACAAACATTAGCTAGTACTAACTGCTATAAGTATTCACAATATTATTAATAGTTCCTCTATTGAGTGACACTGTTATTACATACTTGCACACAAATAAGGAAACTGAGGCATGGGGAAGTTATGTTCCTTTGCCAAAAGTGATAGAACCAGTAAGCAGTGGAGCTGGGCTTTGAGCCCAGGCAACCTAACACCAGAGTCCACACACTTAACCCCTGTACCATTCTGGGAGTTCAGTAAATGATTTCTGAATGATGAAATATTGACTGGAGGAAGTTTATACTCCTTTAGGTGTTGTATCAGTCAGAATTCTACCGGATAAAGAACTAGTACTATATACGTATGTGCATATGTTAAGCGATTTATTACAGTGAATTGGCTTACCTGATTGCAAGGACTGGCTACGCAAATCTGCAGGACTGGTCATCCAAGAGGACTGACTGGAAACTCTGGAGCAGGAGCTGACACTATGGTCTACAGGTGGAATGTCTTCCTTGGGGAAACATCAGTTCAGCTCTTAAGGTCTTGCAAACTGGTTGAAGCACGACCACTTAGATTATCTAGGATAATCTTCCTTACATAAAGCAAACTGATTCTGATCAACCTTAATCATACCAACAATCATCCTCACAGCATCATCTATGTGTTGGATTGAGTAACCAGGAATCATAGCTTAGCTAAATTGATACAGAAGGTATTATGAGTTGAATTGCATTCCTGCAAAAGTAGTGTTGAAGGCTAAGCTGTGGTATCTGTGACTGTGACTTTATTTGGAAACATGTCTTTGCAGATGTGATCAAGTTAAGATGAGGTCATACTGGAGTAGGGTGGCCTTTAAGTGAACATGACTGGGTGTCCTGGTAAGAAGAGGAAGGCAAGTTGGACACAGACAGGCAGGAGGAATGCCCCGTGATGTGGAGACAGAGCAGTGATGTATCTACAAGCCAAAGAACATCAGGATCACTGGAAACCACCAGAAGTTAAGGAAAAAGCAAGGAAGAATCCTTCACGGGAGCCTTCAGCAAGAGCATGGCCCTGCCAACACCTTTGTCTTGGACTTCTAATCTCCAGAACTGTGAGACAATGAATTTCTGCTGTTTCCAGCCAGTTTGTGTTTTTTTTTTTTTTTTACTGCAGCCCCAGGAAACTAAATATATAATCTTAAACATAACACTAAAAGATGTGAGCTCAGTCACTTCAGTAGTATCTGACTCTTTGCGACCCTTCTACTGTAGGCGGCAAGGCTCCTCTGTCCATGGGATTCTCCAGGCATGAATACTGGAATGGGTTGCCATGCCCTACTCCAGGGGATTGTCTCAACCTAGGAATCAAACCAGCATCTCCTGTGGCTCCTGCATTGCAGGTGGATTCTTTACTGCTGAGCCACCGGGGAAACCCATACTAAAGGATAATAAATTCAAATAATATCTACCTTACCAACGTTTGAAACTTCCTTTCTGTTTAAAAACAGTAGTACGTTTGCCACTATTTTCTTGAGGGCTCCTCAGCAGGCATCTTTGTGGATCCTTTCAAGTTTGACCTGTGTCTATAAACTGATTTGAGTAGCTTCTATTTACATATAGGCAGGAATTTATACACATTCCTATTAAAACAATCAGTTAAAATATTTTGCTTAAAAAATATTTTGCTTAAGCCAATGTGATTGATATTGTAAAAGCATCTTTAGTAGTGCATTGAAGTAAATATTTATGGATGAATGGGGAATAAATTCATTTATTGCTTTCAGGGCCAGTTATCCATTCTTTGGATTTATGTTATTGTTAACAATTCTTTTTAAGGCTAAGCAGGATTTTGAGAAATAATTACAATCAGTGTCAGATGTGATGAAAAAAAAAGTAATTTGATTACTTTTTGCCTTGTAGCCTATAAACTGTCTTCCTCAACAGAAGAACTAAGAATATTTTCAGCAATCAGAATCACATTAGAATAAATTTTAGAAAAGTCTCACAAAGTAACAGCTTGGAATGTCAACAGTTCTTTTGATAGATAAATTTGGCATAGCAGTTTGTGGGTTTTTCCCTCAATTCATCCTGCAAATTTATAATCACACCTGTAATGTCATTGCAGCAGGCTAAATGAATTACTAGACTATTTGATGTTATCCAGTCAAAGACATTTTACCTGCAGAGCTCTCTATGATTGTGGAAAACTAAAATAGACTAATTCCAAAGCTCTAGACTCATTCGTCAGAGAAGGCAATGGCACCCCACTCCAGTACTCTTGCCTGGAAAATCCCATGGACGGAGGAGCCTGGAAGGCTGCAGTCCATGGGGTCGCTGAGGGTCGGACATGACTGAGCGACTTCACTTCCACTTTCCATTTTCATGCATTGGAGAAGGAAATGGCAACCCACTCCAGTGTTCTTGCCTGGAGAATCCTAGGGACGGGGGAGCCTGGTGGGCTGCCGTTTGTGGGGTCGCACAGAGTCGGACACGACTGAAGTGACTTAGCAGCAGCAGCAGACTCATTTGTACACAGATGTTAATTGTAACGCTGGAATTCTTTCCGTGTGTATAGCAATTGGATTTCCATTCTATATATTTGATGCCTTGCACTATATGTAATGAACTTTATTATTTACTGCCCATCATCTCCATTGATTACAGATGACAAAATAAATACAGTGAGGTGAACTAACCTTCCCAGATCACACTGCTAGTAAGTGGTAGATCCCAGGTGGTGCTAGTGGTAAAGAACCTGCCTGCCAGTGCAGGAGCTGTAAGAGGCACAGGTTCAGTCCCTGAGTTGGGAAGATCCCCCGGAGGAGGGCAGGCAGGCAGGCTAGGATTTGACCCTAGGCAGTTTGACTGCAGAGCCTGTTCTTTTAACCTTCTTGGTATGTGAATAGCATGTAAATGGCATTCAGTAGAATTGAAAACACTTCATGTGTTCATTTAAAAATAGTTTTCAGCCATTAGCATTAAACCAGTAACAGTTACAGAGATATTAATCAGTAAGCATGTGGCTGAAGAAAGTGAAAACAACTTCACGTACTCTGCAGTGTTTCGACTAAACTGAGCGTCCAATCGCCCTGTAGGCTTAGTCTGCGTGGATGGCAACCCGGGCCCCCTTTCTCCAGCTAAACCTCCTTGGACTCATGACTCATTCACTGTGTCTGGAAGGCAGTTAAGCTGCAGAACTACTGAAGAAACGGCTCCTTTATATATTGAGATACAGAGAGGTCACAGACATGATCTGGTAATCATTTCTGTCCATATGTTTCTTTGGTTCAGGAGACCAGGTTATCAAGCATGTTGTTTCAGAAAAGGAGAGAGAAAAGAAAACAATGGCAAACTGTAAGTGGCCATTTTTTAGGATATTAGACACTTAGCTGACTCTCCATATTTGATTCCTTATTATCTTATTTGCTTCAGAAACATACCACAGCCCAGGGATGATGCTAGAAACACTTGGACATATTTCAAATTGAATTATTGTCATTCCTTTTATTTGAAAGCACCATGAGAAAATTGAGCTCCAAAGTGCTCCTCCTGGGTATGCCTTGACAAAGGGCATTCTTGTTTCCCTGCAGCCAAGGGGCCTGTGAGAAAGGGCAAGAAGTGTCTGCTCTATTTTCAGGAGGACTCTACTGCAAGAGTGGGTTTTCTCATGGCTGTCAGTTGACAAGGGAATTCCATGGGTCAAGCCTATAGTTAAATCAATTGCGTGCCTATATGGGAAAAACTCCAGCTTATCAAACTTTCTAGTGTAAATGCAGGAGTCTGGACTCTTTCACATACTTCAGGTATTTAAATTATTTGAAAATGTATTTTTAAGATTACATCCATTAAATCTTTTGAGCCCGCTAAGAATAAATCAACTGCCTGCTTTTCCGAGATACTAAGAATTAGTTCCCACCCAGACTGCATCTCTACCTGTTGTGCTCCATGCCTTTTAGATCCACGATGCTTCTTCCAAATGTGACTTTTAGCTCCCATACTCAGAATGAAGGCACTCCCTAGACTACTTCTGGACCAAGTGATCCTGTGGTGTTGAAATGTCCTGTTTTGTAACCAAAGTTCCATTTGGTCTTAAAATGAGCAACTTGCAATTTAAATGTCATTTAAAAGAAGACAACTGCTTGGACTAAATTAACTGGCTTAAAAAAATAACAATCTTATTTATTCATGTATTTATTTATTTATTTTTTCTGGGCTGGTTCTTGTTACTTCGAGGGCTTTTCTCTAGTTGCAGAGGGCAGGGGCCATGCTATGGGTGTGGTATGGAGGTGTCTTATTGCGGTGGCATCACTGACTCGATGAACGTGAGTCTGAGTGAACTCCGGGAGATGGTGATGGACAGGGAGGCCTGGCGTGCTGCAATTCATGGGGTTGCGAAGAGTCGGACACGACTGAGCGACTGAACTGAACTGAACTGAACTGAACTGAAGGCATGCAGGCTCAGTAGTCATAGCTCCCAGGTTCTAGAGCACAGGCTCAGTAGTTGGGGCACACAGGCTTAGTTGCTCTGCGGCTTGTGGGATTAGCCCCCATTAGGGATCAAATCCACATCTCCTGCATTGGCACGTGGATTCCTATGCACTGAGCCATCAGGGAAGCCTTATTGATTTATTTAGTCCAACTACCCTTTTGAATAACCTAGTGTAGATTTAATCCAGTCACCTACTCCCCTTAAAAACTGACCACTGAATAATCACATGTCTTGGTTTGATAAACTCTTAACTTGTTTTTCTCTACAGGAGCCCATTGTTCTAACTAAATCCACTGATAGATGGGCATCAAATGTGAGAGTGACCATCTGTGCTTTACCTAACTCTAAACTGCTGTCTGTCCCTTCTTTCCTCTGTGCAGGGAGTGAATTAGGCAACCAAAGACTCCAACTCTCCAGCACTGAGGAGTGCGGACCTTCGCTAAGGATTTTTATTTTCGGATGTGTGTAGGTCAGGACTGTGCGTGTGTGCTCAGTTGCTTCAGTCGTGTCCAGCTCTTTGTGACCCTGTGCACTGTAGCCCGCCAGGCTCCTCTTGCCCATGGGAGCCAGGGTCCTCTCACCCATGGGCGCCAGGCTCCTCTCGCCCATGGGATTCTCCACCCAAGAATACTGGAGTGGGTTGACGTGCTCGCCTCCAGAAGATCTTCCCTACCCGGGATTCCAACCCTTGTTTCTTGTGTCTCCTGCATTGCCCGCAGATTCTTTACCCACTGAGCCACCTGGGATGCCAGGTTAGGATTAAGTTCTGCTAATACCAGAGAGCCATTTAGAGTGAACTGAAGAGTTTAAGGGTTCATTATTTTACATTTAAGAAGTCCAGCAATATTTGGTGCAACGCTGGTGTGGTTTACCTTATAAAATATATCAGGGGACCAGTCTCATTTTTTCTGCTGCTTTGCCTCGCATTATCACTATCATGAAAGGGCTGATAAAGCTGCAGCCATTCATGTCATGTTAGAGGAAACAAAAAGGAGAGAAAGGGTGCCCCTTCTTTCTTAAGAGCTTTCCATAAGTAAGTATTGATACTATAGAGATTTCTCCCTCCATCTCATTACACTGCCAGGGCTGGGAAATACAGTTTTTCAGCTGAACACATTCAGGGTTCTGGTACAAATGAAAGAGGAAAAGTAGATATTAGAGGCAATGAATAGTTTCTGCCACAGTTAAGCTGTTATGAAGAAAATTTTCTCATTCATTCAAAATTCAGTAAGCCAATATTTACTGATTAAGACACTGACCTAGGCAGTGAAGATTCAGGACCAAACTGACACAGTTCCTGCCTCTAGGATACCACAGTCTAATGGGGAAGATATTCCTGTTCATGTTCACAGGTGATTATGGAACAGAAGTAGGCTCACTTTCTATGAGAACAACTAGGCTAAGCTCTGCACTCAGGCAAGGGAGAAAGCTTTAGGGAAGCCATGAAAGAAAACTTTTGGACAGGGAGAAGTAATCTCCAGTGATAATATGTTGGGCTGAGGTCACATAAGGTAAAGACAGAAAAAATTGGCAAGGGGACAGGTAAGGAGCATAAAAGAAAGAGCCTGGAGCGATGAGCCTGGCCCAGATCACAGAAGTCATTGTAGGCTGAGGTGGTGGCTTAGAGGTGGCGGTTTAGTCGCTCAGTCATGTTCTACTCTTGTGACCCCATGAACTGTAGCCTGCCAGGCTTCTCTGTCCATAGCATTTTCCAGGCAAGAATACTGAAGTGGGCTTCCATTAGGCTGAAGTAGTTGAATTTAATTCTAAGGAAAATGGGGAATGATTTCAACAGTTTAGCAAAACGGAGACATTTAAGACATCTGATTTTGTTTCTAAATATTAAATTTGGCTACTTTGTAAAGAATGGATGGGAGAAGACAAATATGAAAAATGTGGAGAAGCTGATGGAGGTTAAGGTGGTCTGCATACTGGACAATGGGTGCATGAACCAGGGTGATGGCTGTAGACGAGAGATGGAATCAGGTTTGCTGGTCAATTTGGCAGGTGTCCTCTTTGGTAACTGTAACTGGATAAATGGCAGGATAATTCACCTGTGTGCATATCCTTTGTAAGGATAAAACTGAGGCTTTTGAAGGCAGACACAACCCCTTCGGTGCTCAGCTTGTTGTATTTGACAGATGTCACCTTTGACAAGGAAAGATGGCCTTTTTCATCCAGGGAGATGCGACTGTACACGTATAGTGTTTCAAGAAGAAGGTAGTGCTCAACGGTGTCAAATGCTGTTGAAAAGCTGAATTAGATGAGACCGAAATGGCATCCACAGGTTTTGACACCAAAGAGGTGACCGATGACTTTCCCAGAGTGGATTCAGGAGATTGGCTTAGGACAAAAGGCAGATGGATGGAAGTGGAAAAGCGAATAAGCGAGGAAAGGAGCTACAATGAATGGAACATTCTAGAAAATTTTCTCTGGAGACTGGAAAAATTGGCAGTAGCTGAAAGAGTATGTAGAGCAAATTTAGAGTGTTTCTTCTAAAAACTTAAGTTACCTGAGTAAAGTTTTGGTGTAATGGGACTTATTCCACGCCCCTTCCTTTGGGAAGCCTGACATGACCGTCTGGGCCCAGGTTGCATCCATGTTCTGTGTGCTACCATAACTTGAACTACATCCTCCTAGGATGTTCCGTGCTGGCCTGAGGTTGTCCTGGCGTTTGCAGGCTTCTCACGGTCACCTGGGAGCAGTTCTACCCTGGGCGTGGACAACGGCTTAGGTCCCCACTTCTTGTCCTGAGCTTACCACATTCGTAGGTCATCAGTGTACACATTTTGAGGAAAATCTCTATATTTAGTTCAAAAGATAAGATGGTAAACAACCTTTTGTTTAGAAGTAGACTCCCCCCTCCCCCCTTCCCCACTACAAACACACTCAGTCTGATATTGGACTTGTTGTGAAAAAGAAAAACATCCTCTTGGAAATTGTTCTTCAAAATAGAAAACATGGCTCTGGCTGGAAGGTGCCATTGTTGGCACACACACTGCATGGCATTCCACTGGAGGTTTTCAGTGTGCACAGGATGTGGTTACGAGCAGCAAGCCCATCCCTGCAGAGACCTGAACAAGTGTGTGTGCCTTTAACTCCAAGGACATCCAGGGTTTTCACATGTGACTTCTTCACTGGGTTTCTCTGCTCTGAGAATGGATCCCTGTCCTGGTTTTACGTATGTTTGGTGCCTCCCCTTTCTCTTTCTCCCAGCAGGAGCAGAAGTATCATCTTGGCAGGACTGGGCGAGGTTCGCTCGGTGAGCTTCACTCTGCCAGGAAGAGAAGCATCCACACAATCCTTGGTTTGTTACTAATGACAACCCATAATAAGGATGCAGGTCAGGTCTGGCTTCTGGCCAGCTGTGTACACTCGTGTCAGAGTATACTGAGGTCCCAGGAGGGACTTCAGAAGGAAGGGCTGCCTGTCAGTTCAGAGGAAATGGTGTCAAACAAGTAAACTGCTCCCGGACCCCCTCCCCCGCCCCCAGGTCAGCCCATTGTGTGGGGTCACCAACCAACAGCTAATTCTTCTGTCCCCTTGCCATTGATTGGCAAGATGAATGCCAGAAGCAGGTGAGAGAAGATGTGGCCACAGAGGGGGGCTGCGTGTTGACACGAGGGGGTGAGAGAGCTCCAAGTACCTCTCCATCCTCAGGGCTTGAATTAAATGACTTCCTTCTCTGGGGCTACAGACAGGTCACGAGGGATAAAATTATCAACTCAGGAAAGAGAAGATGTTTATAGCTTCTGCTACTTTTACAAAAATAGATAAAAGGAAGGATTGTTTTTTTCCACCCTCTGCAGCCTGTAAACTTCCTTAGCACTCTGCCTAATTTGCTCCTTCTTCCAGAAATAGGGGAGTCCAGTGGGACGCTGTGTGTTGAGACTGTCGGGTCCATGGTGTGTGACGCTTTCAAGGCAGAACTCTCCAGCTTAGAGAGTTATTTCACTGCAGCATCTCCATCTTTCCCTTTTCTTCTTTCTCTCCTTTTTCTTTTCTTTCTTTCAACTTTATGACTTGTAATTTGCATACCATAATTCACCTGTTTTAAGTATAATTTACAGAATCATGCAACCATCCCTATGATCCAATTTTAGAACATTTTTATCACCCCCTCCCCCAGCACTCTTTCTTTTATCAACCACTCCTCATTCCCAGCTTCAGGCAACAATTAATCTACTTTTTGTCTCATAGAATTTCCTTTGTTGAACATTTCATGTAAATGGAATCATGTATATATTTTTTCTGGTTTTTGTGTCTGACTTATTTCACTTAAGCTACTCTTCTGAAATTTTATTTATGTTATGGCTTATGCGAGTACTTGGTTTCTTAATTACTGAATAGTATTCCATTGTATAGACATACCACATTTTGTTTATCCATTCATCACTTAGTTGATATTTGATTAATTTTACTTCTTTATTTTTAAAATTAATTNCATTCCCAGCTTCAGGCAACAATTAATCTACTTTTTGTCTCATAGAATTTCCTTTGTTGAACATTTCATGTAAATGGAATCATGTATATATTTTTTCTGGTTTTTGTGTCTGACTTATTTCACTTAAGCTACTCTTCTGAAATTTTATTTATGTTATGGCTTATGCGAGTACTTGGTTTCTTAATTACTGAATAGTATTCCATTGTATAGACATACCACATTTTGTTTATCCATTCATCACTTAGTTGATATTTGATTAATTTTACTTCTTTATTTTTTAAATTAATTAATTAATTATTTATTTTTACTTCTTTATTAACATGAATAGTGCTATTACACACACTTGGGTACAAGTATTTATGTGGAAGTTTGTTTTTATGTTTTCATTTTTCCTGAGTCAATATCTAAAAGTGGAATCACTGGGTCACACAGTAAATTTGTGTTCAACATTTTAGAAACTGCCTCATTGTTTTCCAAAATACCTGCACAAATATCTATTTCTGTCAGTACTGGTTGAGAGTTAGTTTCTCCTCATGCTGACCAATGATTGTATTATCTGTCTTTTGTATTTTAGCCATCCTGGCAGATGTGAAATGATCCTGCAGCTTTTCTTACAAAAGCTGGATTTAGGAAACTGAATTTTCATGGTTGTCAGGGTATTATCTATGTTCTGCTAGCTTGACAGGAGCCATTCTGAGATAAGGAGACCAAATAAAGGCAGGAGAAAATAGTGACTGAAATAACAGATTTCCCAGGTGGTGTCAGTGGTAAAGAACCCACCTGCCAACGCAAGAGACCTAAGAGTTACAGGTTCAGTCTCTGGGTTGGGAAGATCTGCTGGAGAAGGGAATGACAACCCACTCCAATATTCTTGCTTGGAGAATCCCATGGACAGAGGAGCCTGGTGGGCTATGGCCCACAAGGTCCCAAAGAACTGGACATGACTGAAGCAACTGGGCACACAGCACAGAATTTTAAAAGACAAATGTCCTAAAAAGAAGTATTCTTTTTATGGATCAATAGTAATGAAAAAAATCATCTTATACTTTAATTCTCCTTAAAATAAGAACTGGTTTGAAATACCTACCTTCTTGTTTGACAGATATGCCAAGATTTAAGCCATGTCTGAAATGTAAAACTTTAACTTTGTGGAATCTGATTCTACTTTGGGATAGATGGTGTCAGAAATGAGTTCAATTATAGGACACCCAGCTGATGTTCAAATACTGCCTGATGGTAATGGTATGGGGGACTCCCGCCCTCCAACTTCCCCTGCTAATTCACACACACTGTGGTTTCTGGACCCTTTTTAGGGCCACTTGAGTTTGTAGCATCTTCTGGTTATAATGCATTTTGAAGAAGGACATCTAAATTTTATATCAGATTTCACGTAAGGACATTAAGCTAAAAAGAGCATTTTGAGAACATCATGCTTTGGAAATGTTGCTGGACTAGTTCATATGGAGGTATGTGTATTTTTACTTTGCTTGTATTAGATAAAATATAATAGTTGGTTCTGCTTTGGGATTTAAGTAGATGTGTTTCCTTATACACCATATTATAAATCCTTGTTACTTGCCCTTGGTTAGTTCATTTGGCTTCTACATAGAGCTACTAAGCCCAATATTCCAACGTTAGCTGACCTCAGGACTTCCATGGCTACAGACTACACAAATGCGCGTCCTTGGTCAGAAGTAGGTGTGGCAGGATACATGCCAGGGTCAGCACTGGAAGGAGCTTGGGAAACAGATGTGACTGTTTCTCCTGAGGCTTTAAAATGTCCTTTATTTTACTCTAAGTAGGCCATTCATAAATGAATAGTGTAAAAACACTACTGGATACTTAATGGGCACTTAATAGATATTTTCAAGGCTGTGTCAATTAAGCAGGCAACTAATCATTTTGCCCATCTTTCCTAGGGTGTGTCAGAGGAGACAGAGACAAGATATGTGGACAAATTGCTAGAAATGTGTAATAAATTGCCCAAGACTGATACAAACAGTGTTAGATTTCTTGAGGAAGGAAACATATTTTTTCCCCCCTCTGAGAAACTGGGAAAAGGTTTACACTTAAAAGGAATACTTGGCCTAGACTTTGACGGATGGATGAAGTTTTTTAAAGTTTTTTTTTTTTTTTTTTAATGTGGACAATTTTTAGTCTTTATTGAATTTGTTATAGTGTTGTAACTGTTTTGTGCTTTTGTTTTTTTGGCTCCAAGGCATGTGGGATCTTAGCTTCTTAACTCATGCCCCTTGCACTGGAAGGTGATGTCATAACCACTGGACCACCAGGGAAGTCCCAAATGGGCAGTTTCAGTAGAGAGGCGAGAGGTGTCTTGGATAGAGCACAAGGGACAGAGGCAGAAAAAAGAAAAAAAAATATTTTTTTAGGGAATTTTTGATGAATTATTTTGACCAAAGCAAAGTTTTAATAGAAAGAAGGCAACTAATGTTGGTAAATAAAGGTCTTGAACGTCCCATCAAGGAGTTGAACATATTACTATGGAGAACAGGCAGTCCTCTAATGTTACTGGGATGATGAGTATATGACAATATGGTAGCAGCGTATGGGCTGGAGAGCTGGAGAGTGAGCGACTGCCGGCCCTGGTTACCATCTGAGAGGGGAAGAAACGCACGACCATGTCTCTGAAAACATCGAGCAANTCTCATTGTTTTCCAAAATACCTGCACAAATATCTATTTCTGTCAGTACTGGTTGAGAGTTAGTTTCTCCTCATGCTGACCAATGATTGTATTATCTGTCTTTTGTATTTTAGCCATCCTGGCAGATGTGAAATGATCCTGCAGCTTTTCTTACAAAAGCTGGATTTAGGAAACTGAATTTTCATGGTTGTCAGGGTATTATCTATGTTCTGCTAGCTTGACAGGAGCCATTCTGAGATAAGGAGACCAAATAAAGGCAGGAGAAAATAGTGACTGAAATAACAGATTTCCCAGGTGGTGTCAGTGGTAAAGAACCCACCTGCCAACGCAAGAGACCTAAGAGTTACAGGTTCAGTCTCTGGGTTGGGAAGATCTGCTGGAGAAGGGAATGACAACCCACTCCAATATTCTTGCTTGGAGAATCCCATGGACAGAGGAGCCTGGTGGGCTATGGCCCACAAGGTCCCAAAGAACTGGACATGACTGAAGCAACTGGGCACACAGCACAGAATTTTAAAAGACAAATGTCCTAAAAAGAAGTATTCTTTTTATGGATCAATAGTAATGAAAAAAATCATCTTATACTTTAATTCTCCTTAAAATAAGAACTGGTTTGAAATACCTACCTTCTTGTTTGACAGATATGCCAAGATTTAAGCCATGTCTGAAATGTAAAACTTTAACTTTGTGGAATCTGATTCTACTTTGGGATAGATGGTGTCAGAAATGAGTTCAATTATAGGACACCCAGCTGATGTTCAAATACTGCCTGATGGTAATGGTATGGGGGACTCCCGCCCTCCAACTTCCCCTGCTAATTCACACACACTGTGGTTTCTGGACCCTTTTTAGGGCCACTTGAGTTTGTAGCATCTTCTGGTTATAATGCATTTTGAAGAAGGACATCTAAATTTTATATCAGATTTCACGTAAGGACATTAAGCTAAAAAGAGCATTTTGAGAACATCATGCTTTGGAAATGTTGCTGGACTAGTTCATATGGAGGTATGTGTATTTTTACTTTGCTTGTATTAGATAAAATATAATAGCTGGTTCTGCTTTGGGATTTAAGTAGATGTGTTTCCTTATACACCATATTATAAATCCTTGTTACTTGCCCTTGGTTAGTTCATTTGGCTTCTACATAGAGCTACTAAGCCCAATATTCCAATGTTAGCTGACCTCAGGACTTCCATGGCTACAGACTACACAAATGCGTGTCCTTGGTCAGAAGTAGGTGTGGCAGGATACATGCCAGGGTCAGCACTGGAAGGAGCTTGGGAAACAGATGTGACTGTTTCTCCTGAGGCTTTAAAATGTCCTTTATTTTACTCTAAGTAGGCCATTCATAAATGAATAGTGTAAAAACACTACTGGATACTTAATGGGCACTTAATAGATATTTTCAAGGCTGTGTCAATTAAGCAGGCAACTAATCATTTTGCCCATCTTTCCTAGGGTGTGTCAGAGGAGACAGAGACAAGATATGTGGACAAATTGCTAGAAATGTGTAATAAATTGCCCAAGACTGATACAAACAGTGTTAGATTTCTTGAGGAAGGAAACATATTTTTTCCCCCCTCTGAGAAACTGGGAAAAGGTTTACACTTAAAAGGAATACTTGGCCTAGACTTTGACGGATGGATGAAGTTTTTTAAAGTTTTTTTTTTTTTTTAATGTGGACAATTTTTAGTCTTTATTGAATTTGTTATAGTGTTGTAACTGTTTTGTGCTTTTGTTTTTTTGGCTCCAAGGCATGTGGGATCTTAGCTTCTTAACTCATGCCCCTTGCACTGGAAGGTGATGTCATAACCACTGGACCACCAGGGAAGTCCCAAATGGGCAAAGTTTCAGTAGAGAGGCTCTTGGATAGAGCACACGGGACAGAGGCAGAAAAAAGAAAAAAAAATATTTTTTTAGGGAATTTTTGATGAATTATTTTGACCAAAGCAAAGAGTTTTAATAGAAAGAAGGCAACTAATGTTGGTAAATAAAGGTCTTGAACGTCCCATCAAGGAGTTGAACATATTACTATGGAGAACAGGCAGTCCTCTAATGTTACTGGGATGATGAGTATATGACAATATGGTAGCAGCGTATGGGCTGGAGAGCTGGAGAGTGAGCGACTGCCGGCCCTGGTTACCATCTGAGAGGGGAAGAAACGCACGACCATGTCTCTGAAAACATCGAGCAAAAGCCCGCTGTGAGAGATGGTGCAAAGGCAGAAGGGAAAGGATTCCATAGCTGGTAGGATGTGCCAGCCATCGTTTCCCTGGTAGCTCAGACGATAAAGCGGCTGCCTGCAACGCGGGAGACCCAGGTTGGATCCCTGGGTAGGGAAGATTTCCTGGAGAAGGAAATGGCAACACACTCCAGTATTCTTGCCTGGAAAATTCCATGGACTGAGGAGCCTGGCAGGCTACTGTCCATGGGGTCGCAAAGAGTTGGACATGACTGAGCGACTTCACTCACTCACAGGATGTGCCTGGCAAGGTAGAGAGTCATCAAGAGGATTTCAGATTTGCAAACTCAGATGAGATGGGAATTGGAGAGCTGAGCCGAGAAACGAGCGACAGCAGAGAAAAAGACCAAGTTCGGTTTTTGGTGTGTGTCCTATTTTAAAGGCCTAGAAGAGGAAATTTCAGCAGGCCTTTGGAAATGCATTTGCCTAATACAAATTAAGCATTCTCCATCCTCACCCCACTCCCTCCCTTTTTAAAAGTTAATTAAATTTCCTTCACTCAGGGCCGTTCCAGTCCCGCCCGGGAGAAGTGAGGCTGAGTCACGCCGTGAAAAGGTCCTGCCTGGAGGAAACTGCAGATTCCACTTCTGTGGGGGCTAACTGCTTCCTTGCAGTCAGGACAAACGAGGTCACTGGAAACTTCCAAAGACAATGCAGTCGTCCTTGCCAGGTTGGAGGAAGAGGGCCAGCCCCGCGGTCGGTGAAGTGTCCCCCCGTGTGGGCGCTTGATCGCCTTTTCGCTCCCGCCGACGTTCCTGCTGTTTTCCGGTCCCACGGGACAGCTCCCGGACTTCCCTCCTCGGGGCAATAAATATAAAAGCTTCCCCCCAGCCCCCTGCACCGACAGCCAGCTTCATTCAGGCCACCAACAGGCACGCTGGTAGCAGGTGTTGTTAAAAGTTAGGGGATGGCCGTCCAGCACGCCGGGCCTCCTGGCCGCGCAGGGTGGGCCGGCTGGGATGCGCGGCGGCGCGCGGGCCGCAGGCGGAGGAGGGGCGGGGGCGCCGGGTCCAGCTGCCGGCCTCGCCCGCAGAACAATGCATCTGTCACCCGGTGAAGGATAGAGCGGCGAGGGCTGAAAGGGAGGCGCACGTCTGGCTAGTCTTCCCACCAGGCTGGCTTGTGTGCCTCCCACTGCTCTTGGGCAGAGAGCCAGCAATAGGGGCCTTGGAAGGTTCTTGACCAGTATGTACCTTCTTCACTGACCCCGTATGTGAAGAAGGAGCCACAAGAAAAGAGAAAAAAGGATCAGCGGAGGCTACTTTCTGCCCTGCCTTTAGTGAGGCCATGCCTTCAGCCCTCCAGGGCCCGGATCTCCTGCCTGCCTCCCCCTACTGCTCACAGCACCCTTTTCGGAAGAGAGGACGGAATGCAGAGCTTGAGGATTGATAAGCCTTCCCTCCGCTATCGGGAAAGCCTGCCCCGGGTCACGCGGACCGATTATCACTCAGGAATCCTGCTGTGGGCTATTCCTGGCTCCAGCCCCCAACCCGCTCTCTAACCTGAGGCAGGCCTGTCGCTCAATTTCCCCTTTTCATCCATACTCAGACACTTTTCCAGAACATAAGCCAGAAAGGAGGCCCAGTATATCGGTGACTCCCACCACCTGGCCCAAGGCTACAGTGTTCCGAGTGATTAATTTTAAGGACCCAAATTCTGGTCATTATTTTCAAGTGTCAATATAAGCACACATACTGTACACACATTCGTATGTGTTCTAGCATGATTATTTCACAAATACATATATTTATTTATAAGCTGTAGCCAGTCCTCCAGAATCTGATCAAGAGAATAAACGACACATAAAATTAATCAGAACAATTCATTTAGGGATAGTCTTCAGATTATTTATGCTTTTAAACAAAGACCCTCTAACCTTATTTTCACTTTTATTTTGTTTAAGCCTCCCCAGGTACACTTCGATTCTCTTGAACACAGGTCAACATCACACATCCTTTGTTACTTGGATGGATGGTGATTAGGTTACACAGAATAAGCTAACCTTTACCAAGGCCACAAAACTGAGTTAGGGACAGAACAGGATGGTCCCCAGAGATTTGGATTTCTAATTCAGTATTTATTCATGACCCACAACTAGATTATAATTTTCTAGAAGGCAAAACTATGCCTTGTGTCTCTAGTTCTTCTAACCCTAACCCTGGCATACAATAGGTGCTGAATAGTTATTGTTGGGATTTCTCTAAAATTCCAAAAAGAAAAGGAGAAGGACAGAAAAAATAAAAATAAAAAATAACAACCTAGTTAACATCACAAAGGAAGAAAGAAACTCAATGGCTCTATAAAATAAAAATGTGGCCCCAACACATGGATAATAAGTTAAGAAATTTGGTTAAACTGGCATGTGGTATGATTCTGAGAGAGATTTCCATGTCCAGAAAAAAAATCTTGAGTACACAGGAGGTGAATTTTAAGACAATGGTAGTAGATGATGATTTTGACAACAACTGTCTGGAAAAGAAAATGAACTCTGGGCTTGATTTTGCAGTACAAGTAGGTCACAGATAAAATTGTCCTATGTCCAGAGTAGTCAGAAATCAAATAGTTGCCAGAAGACACAAAAAGAGGACTGCAATGTCATAAATGAGTGAGCATACTGACCATTTTGATCAGGTAAATACAACTGAAGGAAATGTGTATCAGAGGAAACCAGAAAAGATGCTTTGCCAAAGCCATTTTTGCGGTGGAGAGAATGAATGTATCAAATTTCTGTGGACGTGAAGGAAACGAATATCTTGGTTAAGAGGTGGACAGTCACCAAAGAACACACCCCATCGGGATAGGAAGGGCAGAATCAGGACAGAGAACCAGAGCGCATAAAAGGACGACCACGTTCAAGTTCCCCCCAGACGACCACTTGTAGATACCAGAGGGAAAGACGCAAAGAAACGTGGTGCCGCCACTGCCTTCCCGTCAGATATTTCTTCTGAACAGGGAGCCCCTGTGTATAACCTCGTAATTTGGGAAGACTGAACTAGTGGGTAGTTGACTCCCCCCTTTTCTTTTTCTTTTATTTTCACTAGTGAGGGGATGGAATTGAGTGGAGATATGGGCAGGGCTGAAGGAGGAAATTCTCTTCTGTTATGAGCAGCAACTAAAATGATGTGACCGCAAGCCCCATCCATGTGCCTGCTAGAACTGGGAAAATATGAAGCCTGCAGCCTTCCGAGGAGTTCTGATTTCTTAATTTCCGCTGCAGGGTCCCAGAGAGCAGTATCAGTAGTTGTGGACTGCTGAGGGGTCCTGTGCAAAACTACAGAATATGTAGAATTGATCACTGAGCCCCCTTTCATCTCCTTTTCTGAATCTCTCTTCCATGTCTTGCTCCTACCCTTGTCTCCCAGATACACAGCCTCCTCTGCTGCTCTCAGAAATGTCTTTAGCTCAGCTCACAAAACCTCCACTGAATCCACCCATACAAATGAGCTCGTTTGAGCCCCACTCTCAAAAGGACTTATTTAAAATGTATACTGTTAAAGCACTCCTATGTTAAAAGGTTATTTGCTGCAAGGTCATTCAGGAAGAGATTGTCAGAGCTGAGACTTGAACTCAGGTTCTCAGAGGGTGTTTCCCTCAGCTGCAGTTTGCATGGGGAATTCTCATTCCTACTTTACACTGCTCTAGGTGGCCAATGCTGCCAGATAATAAAGACAGATCAGCGTCACTGTGACATCTACTCTCCTCCTTCGCTCGTGTTTGCAAGATGCTCTCCATCTCTCCAGGGGTCCTACCGACACCCATTGGCTTCATGCCGCAAGATGAGAGTGTGAGAAACTGTGAACTACAGATTGAACACTGAGGACATCTTGAAGTGGAATTGAGGAAGAAAGTTTGGCAGAGGGGGAACAAGATAATGAAAAGCAGTAGTGCTGTTTCTCTGGGGAGAAGGATTCTTCTTGAGGGTGAGTTTAAAGGTTTTAGAAAGGGGAAGATGGCAAGATGAAGGCAGGCTTCCTCAGCCCAGAACCTGGAGGAAAGAGGAGAGGAAGGCAGAGCTGATGCGATGTATACCTGGATGGTGGTCTCTGGGCTTGGGAGGAAGAACGATTCCTCACTGCAAATCAGCAGCCTTGGTACCGAGCACATCGGAGGCATCAGATAGTCAATATTTGTGGACACGAACCTTAACCTATTCCCCAGGCCAAAACTAAAGCTGGGAGGCCAAATGGGATAAGGCAAAAAGGAATCTATCATATGGGTTAGGGATGAATAATTAAGACAGAAATATAATTGAGGCTAGTGGTGAAAGTTATTGGTATTAAGAGACCAGCCAGTGGTGGTATTATTTATATCTGAGGCTGTGAGAGTCAAAGGAAGCAGAAAGGCCATTGAGAAGCACCTGCTGATTTTATGAGGGAAGAAAATGAAAGAGAGAAAGGTTAAGTATCCTTCCAAAGCACAGAGAAACGCTTTAGTAGCCAAGAAAGGGCTTTACATCTGAGACTCCTTATTTAAAACCTGAATTTAAATTAAGGCCAGCATGGATGTAAGGCCAGCATCCTACACCAGTCCCAAAGCGGAGGGAGCTGTGCTTTCGTCTGTGGCAGGCCGTGCTAGGGCCACAGCTGTCACCTACTTTGTGCCAGTGGACAAGGTTTGAGCTTCTTGTGTTATCTGAAATGTTGGGAGTTTAATAATGACAGTCTCTACTCCATCACAAAGTTGTTGTGAAAACCTGTGAGACAGTGTGTCAAAGGATTATATCAAACATTTGCAAAGGTAAATTATTTTCAGTGTCTTTTAGTATTTGGGCAAAAACTTCACTTATATAGTGTTACGTTGCGCTAATTGTCATACAAAATCTGTGTCAGAATATGGAGACATTTTAAAAGATATTAAATCTCATGTGATAAAGAAAAGACATGTGGTCTACATGCATTCATGCATTTAAAAACAACCTCATGGAAGAAATATTCTGCCTGTTAACCACATGGCAAGTCTTCTTTAGATTGTATTTTACATTTTCTTGCTTTATGTTTCTATTTAAATTATCTAATGTTTATGTTTATAGTTATACATATATAGATGTATCTTTAGCTTCATGTGACTATGTATGCAGCATCTTAAGAAACTTACTGCCTCTAGAATGATCGGGTAAATAGATTTTAAAGGATCCTAGTGGTTTTTCATCCAAGAGAAACAAAAGACTGAGAATAATGATTTCAGAGCTTCCCCTTACAGTGACTTTTAGTTTTTGTTATTCTACCATTTGAACAAGAGGGAAAGAGAGAGAAAAAGATGCTTCAACTTTCCCATTCAAAGTCATGATGGGAGAGCTGGCTCTTCTCAAAGAGAAAAAAGTGGGAAAGGGACAAGATAGCAAAATAACATCAGTGGGTAATAAATAGATGGCAACTGCATCCTAAAGATGGAAAGTAACTCTTGCAGCTACTTTGAAGGAAGCTTCTGCAAATAAGCTTGAATTCAAAAGAGAACAATGCAAATACATTTTGAAGAATCTTAAGAAGATGCAAATATAAGAAGAGTGTATGTAGAGTTGGAAATAACTAAGAGCTAAGACAGGAAAAAAAAAAGGTGTTGACTGTTGGTTTGCTCCATTTTCCAGCAGGAAGGAATGCCTAATGGTTACAAATAGAATAAAGCACAGAGCTCCTGAGTTATAGCAGGATGATGTGAAGAGTTTGGAAGAGCAAAATCTGAGGACTACAGAAATGTCTTGAGTCGAATGGGTGAGGGTATCCATTACATGAAAAAGTAATAAAAGGGTGCTAGTACAATTAATAGAGCACCATTCTTAGAACAGAATAAATGATGAAGTTAGGACAATATTATTAAGAGAAAAGAGAAGACAGCTAATACATAGGAGAAGTCATGTAAATTAGAGAATGGAGAAATGATAGGAGAAATGATATAAGGAAAACCATCCATCATGGATTATTCTTTGGTTTGATTTGGTATTATGTTGGCAGGTTTGACATTTTATGCATTAAAAAAAAAAGAACGGTAGCTAGCTAATGACAGTGGAGATGAGAGGAAAAGACAATAATAGAACCAAATACAATTTAAATATTTAAAATAATTTTTAAAATGGATTTAAATAATATGCAAGAAGTTTCTAGAAGGCCTGAGAGGAGATTCTTTTTGTAACTCTATACATTTCTAGGAAAATAGGGGAAATAATAGTCAATTTAAAAAATATTTGTGCTTGATTTTCACAAAATCCTAGACCAAAATATCAACTGATACATTCCTCTCAGATTATTTCTCAGATCAATGATTCGATTTAGTTGAGTTTTGTTTTCCTGGAGTAACACAGAAGTTTTTGAAAAGTCCATGAATATTAAGTCTGCAGGTGTCCCTCCCCTGGTGTTCTGGAAATTTGACCAGTCTCTCCATGTGACAGGATCACACCACAGCTCGTAGCCACTCTGCAATAATCTGCAAGTGATAAAGACTTTACAAGGCCGACCCCCACGTGTACTTGCAGAAAGGTCCCTGTCAGATGCAGCAGGTGCCTGTAACATGTGAGAGTGGATGACCAGAGCTGACATGTTCCACAGCTCAGAGAGCCAGTTTAAAGATGCCGAAGCAGGGTGCCCTGTGTGCAGCTCTGTTGGAGCGGTGGTCCTTGAGGGTTCTCCAAGCCAGTGGCACTGAGCCAAATAGAAAACGATTTACTCCTGAAACTGCTCAACGGCTTTAAGAAGAAGAGAAATGCTGAGCATTGACTGTAACCCCATGATGAAAGCAATTCCTGGGCAAAAAGCAAGCCATTTCAAAAAATACCAGTGAAAGAACTTTGAGACTACTGGGAAACGTTTCAACTTGGAATCAAATGAAAGTAAAGTTGGCAAGTAACCCTGGAGGTGGGAGAGTTAACTTTTCTCCCTGAACTAGGATTCTTAAAGCCTTATCTTAATACACATGTGATACCTTTGCAATCACTGAACAAATGGAGAAACATTCTCTGAGCAGGAATATACATCACTTGTCTTTCCAAATGAAGTTTTAAAGTCTGAGACCTTATTTGGATAAAATCATTAAATAAAAACTTAGATAAACCTAGCTCTGAGCCATTTATATGGATAAATAATATTTTCTCACTTTAAACCCTTCTGAATTTTAAAATTGGATATAGAGAGCAATTTAGGAGCAAACTTCAGAAAGGCTAAGTAACATAATCAAGGGACAACTTGAATCCAAATGCTATCATCCCCAGAAAATTGGGATTTCATAGATATAGTTTCTTAATATTGTTATATAAAAAAGAAAGGTAATATGTGACATTAAATGTTTGATCAAAATGAAATAAATACAATAAATTTCACTTTTAAAATTTATATTTGTATATACACACTTACTCTGCCTACCAGGTGGCCAGTGGTAAAGAATCTGCCTCCCAGGTTTGATCCCTGGCTTGGGAAGGTACCCTGGAGAAGGAAATGATGACCTACTCCAGTAGTCTAGCATGGAGAAGTCCATGGGCAGAGGAGCCTAATGGGTACAATCTATGAGATCATAAAAGAGTCAGACATGACTAAATGACTAAAACAACAATGACAATACATACTTGACATTAAAAATTTTTTTTTTCTTTATGGCCATATCATGCAGCATATAGGATCTTAGTTCCCTGACCAGAGATCAAACCCATGACCCCTGCCATGGAAATGCAGAGTCTTAACCACTGGCCTGCTAGGGAAGTCTCATGCTTAACATTTTGAGTCTAAGGAGTTGCTTTTTTTTTTTTTTTTAGTAAAACGTTTGAGCTTTTTGAGAAAAGTCACTGCATTAATTGGGAGATTTGTTTTATTCAAGTACAAAACTAAGAGTAAGGGAGGGGCTAGGGTTTCATTTTTCTCCTGTTGCAATTATTTGGTTATTTTTAAGATGCTTGTACCTAAATTAATTCAAATCTCTTATTCATTAGTTTTGTTTCTAATAATTTGGAGCCTATGTGAAAGTCACAATAACATTTAAAATTTGATTCTCCATCACCATCAAAGACATTTAAATAGGAAGCTTTAGGAAAGGACAAGTGAGAAAAAAGAGAAAAACCAACAGGTTTACAGCAACAGCTATGGCAACAACCTTGGTAGAACCTTGACATAGAATTATTTTACAGTTAAACTTTGTGACTATTCCTGAACCATGTATATGAATGGATACATGTATGACTGCAAATGAGCTTAGAATCTAGAGATGAAATCAGTCCCTATTCTATATGGTCTACATTTCAATCTCTTCTCCTTCTGCCCCTTGTCAGTGTATCAGATTGCTTCCAGGTTAGCTGGACTCCATCCTAAGGGTAAGTCACTACTTAAGTTGAGGATAATATGAACAATAACAATAGCCAGTATTTACTGGACATGTATTGCGTTCTGTGAAGTGAAAGTCACTCAGTCGTGTCTGACTCTTTGCGACCCCATGGACTATACAGTCCATGGAATTCTCCAGGCCAGAATACTGGAGTGGGTAGCCTTTTCTGACTTATATGAAAATCACCAACTCTAAAATCCAGGATTAGGAAAGACCAATTATAACTTTTTTTTTTTTTAAAGAAAAAATCTTATGGTCATACCATCACTCCTGACTTTATATTATTTTAATTCTAATTCAAACCTTCAGTTGGAAGGACTCACCTTTTAGACTAACATAGGTTTACTAGTCAGGGAAAAGACATTCAGTTCTTCACTCAAACTCCAAATGCTAATTTGTGTTTGAGATTGAACCCAACAGCTAAAAGCAGAGGAGAATGGGGCTTGTTTTGTGTGTTTTTACATTTCTTCCTTCTTTTAACTATACATTTAATTTAATCATAAAGAATTTTCTCTAGTTTTGAGTTAAATTTAGAATAGAAAAACATTGAGAACATAATCACTACATTGTGGGAAGAGTGGAACCCCTGGCATTATCTTGGGTGGCTCTTCTTATCTTTATATTACTGTTAAATCACTTTATTAAGTCTCTCAATTATTTTGTCAAGTGATACAACTAACAAATAAATGCCAACATGTTTACATTTAATATTCATGAAATTTAAAGCAAAGAACTCCTTTTTTTTTAATGGGTTCTTGTTAAAACCATTTGCAGGGTTTTATCTGGATATTTGTATTCTGTAATAAACTTGCTAGAAAGTGCAAGTTTCAGACAATATGTTTATTTCTAAGAAATGGGTGCATGCCTTGGTAAAAGGCATTTAGGAGGGGGAAATACTACAGACACGCTCTGGTTTCCTTATGTTAGAAAGCATTAGATTTATTGACAATAACAATATTGTTTTGCGGCTGAGAGTCATGCAGGCAACAATCATTTGTTAACCCCCTGCCAGGGGTTCATCAGAAGCTGAGCTGGACATGGATGTCCACAAGCAACTAGAAGAGAGATCATGCCCTCCTTGGGCTCACAGTGCAGGAAACATGCATACATACAAAGACAGCATAGAACTGTATGACACTCTGGACAGACGTATGAAAAGAGTAGCCCGGGAGAAGTAGATTTCATTCACACTCACTGCTTATAGATGCAGACATTGTGCTTTATTTTCAAACTGCCTACTCTTCAGCAGTTTCATGTTATTATCTCCTACTAGAATCTATAAACCACTCACTTGCTGTCTACTTTCCTTGTAAACTGAATAAGCCTTCAGCTTATTAATATCTTTGCTGACTGTTTTGCCCTCACTCCTTACCACCCAGCCAGAGTTGCAAGCAAGTTATATTTAAAGCTTCTGCTTTTGAAGCATGACATGTTCAAATCCCAACAAAAATGACAGTGTAATCATCAAGATGAAATTAAAAAATAGCCATTCCTGTATTTATGCTTTACACTGTCTGAGACCAAATACCAGTGCTCATTCTCAGCTCCTCCAAAGGAAGGGAAAAAAAAAAAAAAGCAACCTTCTCAAATCTCTGGTGACTCAGATAGTAATGAATCTGCCTGCAATGCAGGAGACCAGGGTTTGATCCCTGGGTTGGGAAGATTCCCTGAAGAAATGGCTGCCCACTCCTTGGCGAGTATTCTAGTCAAGTGTTCTTGCCTGGATAATCCCATGGACAGAGGAGCCTGGCAGGTTACAGTCCATGGGGGTCACAAAGAGTCAGACATGACTCAGTGACTTTCATTTTTCTCATGTTATATAGGACAAGTAATATATTCACTTGGTTTAAAAATGTAAAAACCACGAAACTTTTCAAAACATTGAAAAGGTACGAAAGTACATGCCTAGCTTCCAGTTGATATCCAAGGAGATGAGGCTTCTAGAGATATTTGAAACATATACAAATCAGTGCTCTTCTTTGACCCTTTATTCTTTCCTCCATCTTTCTCCCTGTTCTTTTCCCTCCTGTCTCTTTTCCTTTTTCTGTTCTTTCCTTGTTTCCTACTGCCTCTTTTATTTTAAACATGTTTAGCAAAATAAAACTATTATCATTGTTCTTTTTCTTGACTTTTTATTTTTTCATTTAACAATGTATCTTGAAGATTTTTCCACATCA
>SJYW01020213.1:3002535-3034684 GCA_006410735.1 Raphicerus campestris | reverse complement strand
TAATATGAACAATAACAATAGCCAGTATTTACTGGACATGTATTGCGTTCTGTGAAGTGAAAGTCACTCAGTCGTGTCTGACTCTTTGCGACCCCATGGACTATACAGTCCATGGAATTCTCCAGGCCAGAATACTGGAGTGGGTAGCCTTTTCTGACTTATATGAAAATCACCAACTCTAAAATCCAGGATTAGGAAAGACCAATTATAACTTTTTTTTTTTTTAAAGAAAAAATCTAATGGTCATACCATCACTCCTGACTTTATATTATTTTAATTCTAATTCAAACCTTCAGTTGGAAGGACTCACCTTTTAGACTAACATAGGTTTACTAGTCAGGGAAAAGACATTCAGTTCTTCACTCAAACTCCAAATGCTAATTTGTGTTTGAGATTGAACCCAACAGCTAAAAGCAGAGGAGAATGGGGCTTGTTTTGTGTGTTTTTACATTTCTTCCTTCTTTTAACTATACATTTAATTTAATCATAAAGAATTTTCTCTAGTTTTGAGTTAAATTTAGAATAGAAAAACATTGAGAACATAATCACTACATTGTGGGAAGAGTGGAACCCCTGGCATTATCTTGGGTGGCTCTTCTTATCTTTATATTACTGTTAAATCACTTTATTAAGTCTCTCAATTATTTTGTCAAGTGATACAACTAACAAATAAATGCCAACATGTTTACATTTAATATTCATGAAATTTAAAGCAAAGAACTCCTTTTTTTTTAATGGGTTCTTGTTAAAACCATTTGCAGGGTTTTATCTGGATATTTGTATTCTGTAATAAACTTGCTAGAAAGTGCAAGTTTCAGACAATATGTTTATTTCTAAGAAATGGGTGCATGCCTTGGTAAAAGGCATTTAGGAGGGGGAAATACTACAGACACACTCTGGTTTCCTTATGTTAGAAAGCATTAGATTTCTTTATTGACAATAACAATATTGTTTTGCGGCTGAGAGTCATGCAGGCAACAATCATTTGTTAACCCCCTGCCAGGGGTTCATCAGAAGCTGAGCTGGACATGGATGTCCACAAGCAACTAGAAGAGAGATCATGCCCTCCTTGAGCTCACAGTGCAGGAAACATGCATACATACAAAGACAGCATAGAACTGTATGACACTCTGGACAGACGTATGAAAAGAGTAGCCCGGGAGAAGTAGATTTCATTCACACTCACTGCTTATAGATGCAGACATTGTGCTTTATTTTCAAACTGCCTACTCTTCAGCAGTTTCATGTTATTATCTCCTACTAGAATCTATAAACCACTCACTTGCTGTCTACTTTCCTTGTAAACTGAATAAGCCTTCAGCTTATTAATATCTTTGCTGACTGTTTTGCCCTCACTCCTTACCACCCAGCCAGAGTTGCAAGCAAGTTATATTTAAAGCTTCTGCTTTTGAAGCATGACATGTTCAAATCCCAACAAAAATGACAGTGTAATCATCAAGATGAAATTTAAAAATAGCCATTCCTGTATTTATGCTTTACACTGTCTGAGACCAAATACCAGTGCTCATTCTCAGCTCCTCCAAAGGAAGGGAAAAAAAAAAAAAGGCAACCTTCTCAAATCTCTGGTGACTCAGATAGTAATGAATCTGCCTGCAATGCAGGAGACCAGGGTTTGATCCCTGGGTTGGGAAGATTCCCTGAAGAAATGGCTGCCCACTCCTTGGCGAGTATTCTAGTCAAGTGTTCTTGCCTGGATAATCCCATGGACAGAGGAGCCTGGCAGGTTACAGTCCATGGGGGTCACAAAGAGTCAGACATGACTCAGTGACTTTCATTTTTCTCGTGTTATATAGGACAAGTAATATATTCACTTGGTTTAAAAATGTAAAAACCACGAAACTTTTCAAAACATTGAAAAGGTACGAAAGTACATGCCTAGCTTCCAGTTGATATCCAAGGAGATGAGGCTTCTAGAGATATTTGAAACATATACAAATCAGTGCTCTTCTTTGACCCTTTATTCTTTCCTCCATCTTTCTCCCTGTCCTTTTCCCTCCTGTCTCTTTTCCTTTTTCTGTTCTTTCCTTGTTTCCTACTGCCTCTTTTATTTTAAACATGTTTAGCAAAATAAAACTATTATCATTGTTCTTTTTCTTGACTTTTTATTTTTTCATTTAACAATGTATCTTGAAGATTTTTCCACATCAATATATACTGAACTTGGCCTTTAAAAAAAAAAAATTTTTTTTTGGCCATGTCACAGGACATGTGAGATCTTAATTCTCCCACCAGGGACAAACCCTGCATTTCCTACATTGGAAGCACAGAGTTTTAACCACCAAATCAGCAAGGAAGTCTCCTTGAACTTTGCTTGATTTTTTATAAAACAGCTGTGTACTATTCCCTGGAATAGATGTATCAGGATATATTTAAGTTCTGACTTATGAGAAATCTTGAAAGTAAATCATTTCACTAATGAGGAAGTATACTTTAAGGACAAACTTTTAAAGGTGGAAATGCTGATTTGAAGGATATATCCAGTTGAAGGGACTGTAACAGATATTGCCAAACAACCAAAGATTGTTTACTTGTTCTGGCCATTAAAGAGTGGCTTGGGAATCCAGTTAAAATATCCAACAATGACAAAAGAAGACTGGGTCTTATAGTAACGGGTGTATCTGGGTTTCGGTTTTGTCATTGTCAAGCTATTCACATTTTGGTTTCTTTGCAGACATGATCAAAGGTTATCTGCTGAGTACAAAAGCAGACCAAAATCCGGAGAATACAGAGAGATCTCACAACAGTGGTTTAATTTTAAAGATATATTATTTGTATATAGAAATTCTGATTGTATTCCATTTCTGTCTTCTCTCATCTTCTCGATCATTTTGGCCACTGATGTTCAAAGCAAATCTGTCTTTAATATAGTTACTAAACTCTGTAGGATTTGGATAATCTTTTTGCATGCTTTTATAAACTGGAATTAGAGACAGCAACACAATTCAGCCTCTTGCTGTGGAAACCACAGTCTTCTAAAGGGCATCCTGCCTGGACATCACTTCACAGAGAACAAGTTCTGTCCCTTGGGCGCCGTGAAGACTGCCCGCACGACTTGTTGCATCATGTGACCTTTGGCAGTAAACTTAAATTTAAACCAGAGACGAAACAGGGCATTTCGCCTTTTAACAATTGAAGTCTCTCCAGTTTCTGTGACAGCTCTTCCCATTATACTCCCTGCCCTGGTTTATCGTCTAAACATTCTTAGTTTGAAAACCCATGTGAAAAGACTCAACTTATCCCCCAAGACCATTCCACATGGGCCAAGTGACCCAAAGAGTAACAGATTTGGCCTTAAGTCAGTCAATGGAGGGACGCTAGTCATTCTTATCTTAAAGATTCTACCTCATGTGCAAGGATCACGGGAATCCACCTGTTCTGATCAATCAGGGACGAGAATCCCCCCATGAAGATGGTTTTGGGCGTTTTGTGTTGTGTGCTGAAAACATTGCCCAGCATTTTTTCATGAGTTGTCATGAGGAAGTTGGGGAACAAGTGAGTTTATGGAGTGAATGGATCATCCTGTCTCTAACATGGCAGTGAACTCAATGACCATTTGAGGAGTGAAATTAACATTTGCATTTTCACCTTCCTTCTCTTGATACACTGCTTTGTTTCTTGACCAGCCTAAAAAGGCCTTTCTCAGGGAGACAGCTAATCTGGAAGTAATAAGACAGCAGAATAGCTAGAAAGGCCAAGTTGTCTTAAATAATAGGATGACACTGCACAATGGCACATTGCTTAGCCAATATTTTATGAACCAGATCTTGCAGCAGCTTTGATCTGAGACCATGAGAGTGAGGATCAAACTAGGCCTTAACTCCCATGTGTGACTAAGGAGCCAAGGCTCCATTGAATGGCTGAAGGCTTGAAGGCCAAAATAAAGGCTGATGACCATCATCTCCAGTCAGTGCTGACCTCTGCAGAGAAAGGAAAGGTGAGTAATGAATATGATCACAGGAACCATTGTAATACTCACTCAGAAAAACAGTGGAAATTAAAATAGCGTAAAAACGCAAAGGAAGGGGTGATGGATCTAAAACACTTTAACGGGAGAAAGAATAAAAGAAAGTGGCTATGATTTGATTGGGTGGTGAGACTAATGACGAATGGTTCTTGAAAGTAGCTAAAAGCATTAAAGGGGCCTATTGAGATGAGCCCAAGATAGGAGGGTGGGTTTTTCTTTTTTAAGTGAGCACAGTGCTTTGACATGCAATTTTTAAAGCATAAAGGAATAAATGGAACTACATTGGGCCTTACTGTAACCCAGATTTCAGTATCTCATGGGCAGATTTGCGTTACTGAAAACTCCACAGCCTCCAGGAAGCCCCTGCTGTCAGCAAAGCCTCACAACTGGGCAGGTTAAATGACAACAATGACAACCAGCAAACTAATGAGGCTGCAGGCCCAGAGGAAGACAGATACACAATAGTTTCCCTGGAGGAGAAATATTTTGCCACCCCACACAACCGGGTGGCCCAACTCTCTCCCTTCTCTTTGGGCAAGCAGAGGGGGAACTGAGTTTTAACTCCTGTTCTTTTTCTTCTGGGATATACAAGGGCCCATGCTGTTCAGGCTGACTTCTCATGTAGGAGGGGCTGATTCTGACTCATGAAAAACTACATATGGTTTTACTTCCAATGACATCTGGAAAGCGAAGGGTCAAATATCGCCTCATAGAGAGATGTCCTGGTGAACACGGGGAAGAAGCCGGCTCTGTTCTCTTTGGGAGATTAGTAAGAAGTGAAAGAGTCAAGACTGGATGTGGTGGAATTTTAGTGAGGAATTAGAATAATGCTTCTTTTCCTTTACTCCCCTTCTTAAATTACTTCTATGAGGAGAGGTAAGGACAGAGGTAGGGGGAGAAAAGGGGAGCAGAAGGAGCTACTGGAGGGATCACAAGAATTCAAAGAAAATCACAACTTTCTAAAAAGAAATGAACGTTTTTTTCAGCCCTATTTAATACCTGCCCCGTGCCTTGGCACTGAGTGAGTTTGAATTAACATTTCATATTTAGAGAGTTTAGAAATAATGCCTAAACATTTACAGCATTTTGTTTCTCAAGGCACAATAATTTTCATTTAATTTCACATGAGCCTTGTCACATTTACACAAAGGAAAATCAAATTGGCAGTAAAGGAAGCATATTCTTGTTATAATAGGAGCACTTTATGACCAGTTCCAACCCTCCCCAGAATTGGCATTGGGAAATGCGATAGCACAATAGAAAGACAAAGACAAAGACACACATACTCTCCCCCTCCCTAGACATATAACACGCTCCCTCAAGTCTAATCCCCCCAGCAAGGCATCCCACATTTTTCATTAATATAATACAAAAACATATGGTTAAGAAAAGAAAAAGAACATAAAAAAATGAGTAGAAGAGCTACAGAATTCAAAGAAAACACATTCCCCAGTTCATACCCACATCTAACTGCCTACGAAATTTCAATGAAAATCAGATGTGATTTTCAGCATGTATTCTGCTTAAATAAAACATGAGTGAAATACAAGGAATTCTCTATATGGTGGTTACAAACTTGTCTTTCCCTGTACTGAGTTATAATTGTATGGGATTATTGTGAGGATTAGATGGTATTTGTCAACTGTTAAAAAATTATACAAATTTATATTCCCAAATGTTGAAAATTAATTCTTACTGTTCCAGAGATGAAGATATGGTTGTAAAAGACAAGAAAAGGTAAATTTTTGGCTTAAATGTGTACCAACCTCAAGACACAAATTGGCGGTTATTTTTAAGAGATAAAAAACAATTCCGCCAGCCTTTTTTCTTTAAAAAAATAAAAAAATTTTTTTTTCTTAAAAGAAAATTCCAGAAAAAGAAATCCATCCTCATTTCATGTGTGTCACAATGGAATACAAAGGGAAAGAAATACAGTAGGAAGAAAGACTTTCTTTGCCTGTAAGGTCCAAGTTTCTTAGAAAGCCCTGAAATCAGATGAAAGAATGAAAGGAAGGAGGGAAGCAAGGAAGGACATGGAGGAGAGAGGAAGGATGAAACAAAGGGAAAAAGCCAAGGTAAGACCCAACAAGGAAATGAGTCTCAGCTAATCACCAATCACTTGCTCCTCTTCTGCTGAACACACTGCAGCCAGCTCCACTGGTTGGTACCTTGTTCTTTAATCTGAGGCTTCGACTTCCTTTCATCTTTCTGAATCTGATCTAGTTCATCCTTAGAAGGTGCTTAAGGGGCTGAGGACTGTGAAGTCTCACTCTAAAAAAGATTAAGATAAATAATAGGTTGTAGAAGGGTTTTTCTTTCTTTTGACTTCAGGCTTTTGAGAATGTTTCCACATTTATTTCTATTTAAAGCAAAATATAATTCCTTTGCTGGAGTTGAAAGCCAAAGTCATAATATCAGCAGGAAAGAATATCTATAGGTTCACATTCATCTACATGTGATGGCAAGACAAATGGAAGTAATAATGCCGAAAAAAACCCAGTCCTCTTCTTCCAAAATGATCACTCCTTCAAACAGCACATTGACTGAGCACCTTTTATGTGCTATGCACTTATTCTTTCAGGCCCTGGAGATACTGCAGTGGACAAAACAGAAAAATCCTTCCTCCTCAGAAATGAGAGTCTTGGAGGTGGGAGGCTAAGTAGTAAATTAGAGATGCCTTAAATCATCACTTATTTATCAAAGGTTATTTGCATTAAATACTCTCACAGAAACATGTTCAGATTCAGTCAAGAGCAAGATATAAAATTTTGAGATCTTAAAATTGTGAAATCTTTAAAAAAAATCCTGAAACATTTGAGAGCTGGATTATATACAAAACATAGGTTTTAGCAGTTTTAAAACAAAACTAAGATGATTTTGTTTGTAGTCTGAAAGGCAAAATATGTTGTACAGTCTGGTTTTTTTAAAAAATTAAAAAAAATTATTTAATGATCAAAGGCTCAAATGAAATATGAGTAAGAAAGAATAATATTTTTTCAAACTGTTTCACAAGAAAGTGGAGGAATTGGAGGGAACTGTTCTTAAAAATATCTCCCCCCAACTTTTCTAGTTTCATTTTTATGTTCCCATAAAGCCTGGCCTGGTGTCTTGCATTTCATGGCCTTTTAGTGAATATATGTTGCACAATTATTTTATGAGTAGTAAAGGCACGTTCTTGATTTAGAGAGCCTCTCAAATTCATTCTACAAAAAATATTTTGTTGGATCTAAACTGAAAAGTAACCATTATATTGTATGGTTTATAATTAATTTTAACCTTTTAATCCTCAAGAATCCAAAATTTCCTTTGGGAAATGAGCCATGCTTATAGCTTATTGTTCAANAATACAGTAGGAAGAAAGACTTTCTTTGCCTGTAAGGTCCAAGTTTCTTAGAAAGCCCTGAAATCAGATGAAAGAATGAAAGGAAGGAGGGAAGCAAGGAAGGACATGGAGGAGAGAGGAAGGATGAAACAAAGGGAAAAAGCCAAGGTAAGACCCAACAAGGAAATGAGTCTCAGCTAATCACCAATCACTTGCTCCTCTTCTGCTGAACACACTGCAGCCAGCTCCACTGGTTGGTACCTTGTTCTTTAATCTGAGGCTTCGACTTCCTTTCATCTTTCTGAATCTGATCTAGTTCATCCTTAGAAGGTGCTTAAGGGGCTGAGGACTGTGAAGTCTCACTCTAAAAAAGATTAAGATAAATAATAGGTTGTAGAAGGGTTTTTCTTTCTTTTGACTTCAGGCTTTTGAGAATGTTTCCACATTTATTTCTATTTAAAGCAAAATATAATTCCTTTGCTGGAGTTGAAAGCCAAAGTCATAATATCAGCAGGAAAGAATATCTATAGGTTCACATTCATCTACATGTGATGGCAAGACAAATGGAAGTAATAATGCCGAAAAAAACCCAGTCCTCTTCTTCCAAAATGATCACTCCTTCAAACAGCACATTGACTGAGCACCTTTTATGTGCTATGCACTTATTCTTTCAGGCCCTGGAGATACTGCAGTGGACAAAACAGAAAAATCCTTCCTCCTCAGAAATGAGAATCTTGGAGGTGGGAGGCTAAGTAGTAAATTGGAGATGCCTTAAATCATCACTTATTTATCAAAGGTTATTTGCATTAAATACTCTCACAGAAACATGTTCAGATTCAGTCAAGAGCAAGATATAAAATTTTGAGATCTTAAAATTGTGAAATCTTTAAAAAAAATCCTGAAACATTTGAGAGCTGGATTATATACAAAACATAGGTTTTAGCAGTTTTAAAACAAAACTAAGATGATTTTGTTTGTAGTCTGAAAGGCAAAATATGTTGTACAGTCTGGTTTTTTTAAAAAATTAAAAAAAATTATTTAATGATCAAAGGCTCAAATGAAATATGAGTAAGAAAGAATAATATTTTTTCAAACTGTTTCACAAGAAAGTGGAGGAATTGGAGGGAACTGTTCTTAAAAATATTTCCCCCCAACTTTTCTAGTTTCATTTTTATGTTCCCATAAAGCCTGGCCTGGTGTCTTGCATTTCATGGCCTTTTAGTGAATATATGTTGCACAATTATTTTATGAGTAGTAAAGGCACGTTCTTGATTTAGAGAGCCTCTCAAATTCACTCTACAAAAAATATTTTGTTGGATCTAAACTGAAAAGTAACCATTATATTGTATGGTTTATAATTAATTTTAACCTTTTAATCCTCAAGAATCCAAAATTTCCTTTGGGAAATGAGCCATGCTTATAGCTTATTGTTCAAAATCTATTGGAGATAATTACATTGTTTTATTTTATAACCCATTACAAAAAAGATAGTTGTTATAACATGGCTTCACTATTTTATAACTCTGGAGATTCTACATTATTAAATTACTTACAACATAACTTGGTCTTACTTAGCATAGTTTCAGAAATGAATGGGCTGGCTTCATCCCTAGGTACAAGACAGAGAGAGAATGCTCTGAAAGGCATGATAAAAGTCCGGGAAGAGCCAAACCATCGGGTAAACATAGTCTCAAAGAAGCTATGATCAGAGGATTGGGTTTATTTTGTGGTCCAGGAGGTGGAGAGTTAAGGGTCAGCCAGGGTTGATTGCTAGAAGCCAAGTCAGGGCAGTGCCAGGAGACACGGCCAGGAGGTGGAGCAGAAAATCTGTAAGACTAACCCAGGAACTGAAGGCAGGAACAGGAAAGCCAAAGAACTCAGATGGCTCTTCCGTACCCTAGCACTGTGCTCTAAGGACCTTGCTCTAAGAACCTCCTCAATAGCACAGGGAATTCTATTCAATACTCTGTAATGGCCTATATGAGAATAGAATCTGAAAAAGAGTAGATATGTGTACATGTGTAACTAGATCATGTTGCTGTACTGCAGAAACTAACACAACATTGTAAATCAACTATACGCCCTTAAAAATAAATTTTTTTTAAAGACTTTGCCCTGTCCTTCTAGGCATCATGTTAAAGACACTGTCCAATACCAGATACTGAAACACTTGGATTTTTAAAAATTTATTTATTTATTTTAATTGAAAGATAATTGCTTTACAAAATTGTGTTGGTTTCTGTCAAACATCAACATAAAGCAGCCATAGGTATACACTCTTGGATTTTAGTTTGGGGAGGAAGTAGGAAAGTAATCATTTTCCCAAAGAATTGCCAGTGGATCCAATGAGATCAGTGATATGCTGGTATTAGTTACCTGTTGTCATGCTTGCGACAGTATAATTCTGAAGTTAGCAGTTTAAAACAACACACGTTTGTCATCTGAGTTTCTGTGGGCCGGGAACCCAGGAACGGTTTAACAGAGTGTCTCTGGCTCTGGGGCTTTCACAAGTTACAATCAAAGACTGAGCTGGGCTGACTCAGTTAGGAAAGCCATCTCAAGCAGGAGAGCAGGAGAAAAAGCATTTCCAAGGTCACTTTCCTGGCTGTTGGCAGGCCTATGTCCTTGCTGGCTGGAGACTAAAGATATTAGTTCCCTGCCACGTGAGGCTTTTAACAGGGTAGCTCACAACATGGCAGCTTGGAGCAGCTCACAACAAGGCTTCCCTTGGAGCAGGTGGGCTAGAGAGTGAAAGAATGCAAGAGTGAGTGAGTGTGTAAGACGAAGTGACAGTCTTTCTAACCTAATCTCAGAAGTGACATCACATTGCATTTGCACTATCCCATGTGTCACAGTGAGTTTTTACTGTGTTTAGCCATACTCAAGCAGAGGGGTATGCAAAGGCATCAATGTTAGGAGGAACCCTGGGACCCTTCTTTGGGACTGCCTAGCACTGCATTCCACAAAGAAATCTGTATCACTGGATATTTTAGAACAGATTAGAAAACACTTGATCATGCAAAGATCAAGGTTTCACCTGCCTGAAAGTAGAAACTGATGTTATCTCAAAAGTTCCTTTTACTCTATGGTTATATTCTCTGTAATGAAATGGGTTTTTTCCGTTTTCTTGGTCAGTTCTGCCTGATACACTATGGTAGGTCAATCTCCTGTATTGTCACATGGTCAAAGTCTCTAAATAGTATAACACAGAGGTTAAGAGACAGACTGCTAAGCTTTGAGGCCCAGATCTTAAGTTACTAGCTATATAATGTTGTGCCTTAGTTTTCTCATCTGAAAAATGGGGATAATAATTTTGCCCAGCTCATGAATTTTACCTAGGGATGTCATGAAGATTAAATGAGTTAAGGGCTTAGTACAAACTCATGCTCAAACTACATGGTCAATAAATGTGAGCTAATGCAAGAAAATTGACCTATCCTCTAACTGTTGACAACTTCAGGAGAAAAGGAAATTAATCTTTTTTTCCATATGATTTCGTGTATGTTAGCCACATAGACCCTTTCTCTTTCCTGACTTTCTAAAATGTCCTCATCAGATTAGTCATACCTCTAACATGATGACTCAAAGACTTAAGCACAGTGGCAAGATAATGTATATGAGGAGATAAGGGCTTCAGTCTTCTATTGTCATATTCTAAGGCTATATCACCTATTTACAATAATATTTACATTTAAAAATTATTTCTCAAGTGTTAATCTTTTTAATTTCCAAAACACAACTGGAATTTTAAAACTTTTTAAAATTCTCTGTCTCAGTTGATTTAGTCTTTGATATTTTTATTTGAAAACATCATGCTTATGCTAGGAAAAATNTTACAATAATATTTACATTTAAAAATTATTTCTCAAGTGTTAATCTTTTTAATTTCCAAAACACAACTGGAATTTTAAAACTTTTTAAAATTCTCTGTCTCAGTTGATTTAGTCTTTGATATTTTTATTTGAAAACATCATGCTTATGCTAGGAAAAATAGAAAATATTCCCTATAACTCACTGCATAATGAATCCACCTGCAGTGTAGGACACAGAGGAGACATGGGTTCAATCCCTGATCAGGAAGATCCCTTGGATAAGGAAGTAGCAACCTATTCTAGTATTCTTGCCTGGGAAATCCCATGGACAGAGGAGGTTGGCAGGCTACACTCCAAAGTTCTCAAAGAGTCGAACGCAACTGAGTGACAAGGCATAGCACAGAGATAAATAGAAAACTAGAGAACTAAAAAGTAAAACAAAGAAATACACTAATAATTCCAGTATTACTGATATCTTCTTAGTTGATTTTTAGAGTTTTTGATTTTTAATTAAAAAATTGTTTATTCTAGAAAAATTGTAGTATGTAAATAAGCAAACAAATTAAAAAAATAAAAAGGAAAATACATACATACATATAATATTCTCTGTGTGTACAGAAGGTCTTTGAGAATACATTCTGCTGAACAGCTAATATCTATACTTTCCAAACTCAGCTTAATAAAGACACATTTATGCCTCGTTTGGGACTGGAATGCTAACACCCACTAAAAAATTACCTTTTATTTTTTAAAAAATTACCTCTTGAATGGAAACCCATGTAGTCAGCTAACATGAAATTTTGTCTAACCTGAATGAAGATACTAACCTATTTTTAAACTTCCAAACCATTTTTAAACTTGAGCATAATAATATATTTTCTAACATTTTCAATGAAAGATAATTAATGGAACATTCACATTTAGCATTAAAAAATCTCAATCAAATGCTTCTCCATCAAAGAAGGAAATCTAGTCTTAACTATTAGAAAAATAATTCCTATTTCCATTTATCTTCAACTCCTTTTGTAGTTCATTCCAGGCTGATGATCCATTGTTTAATTTGGTAAGAAGTCATTCAAGAGGAGATCCTTCAGTCATCTGTGAACTTTAAGTCTTCCTCTCCCTTTCACGTTCTTTAGGCTTAAAGCAATAAATGCCCTCCTGCTGCTATGCATTTATCTTTTTTAAAAAATTAATTATTTAATTTGTTTTGGCTGTGCTGGGTCTCTGTTGATGCACTGGCTTTTCTCTAGGTGTGGAGAGCAGGGGCTGCTGTCTAGCTGTGGAGCTCTGGCCTCTCCTGGAGGTGGCTTCTCTTGCTGAGAAGCACTGGGTCTATGGCGCTCAGGCTTCTCGTGTGGACTCGGCAGTTGTGGCCTGCAGGCTCTGTAGTTAGGGTGCACGGGCTTAGTTACTCTGCGGCATGTGGAATCTTCCCAGGCCAGGCATCAAATCTGGGTCCCCTGCACTGGCAGGTGGATTCTTAACCACTGGACCACCGGGGAAGTCCTATGCATTTATCTTATTTCACTTATTATTTCTACTTTCTATGCATGTATCTACTTTTAGAATCTATGCTCTTCCCCAGTTGTTGAATTTATAGTCATGGAACTGTTTACAGTATCACCTCATTATTGCTTTGATGTCTAATGTCTATAGAAAATGTAAAAATGTCTCTTGAATTCTCAAAAATTATAATTTGTGTGGGTTTTTCTATTTTTTTTTGGTCAATCTAATTAATTTATCAATTTTACTAATGGCAGTAAAGAAAAAGCTTTAACTGTCTTTGATTTTCTCTATTGTCTATCATTTCATTGGTTTCCACTTTTGTGTTTATTCTATCCCTCCTAATGATTGTTTGTATTTAATTTGTCCTTCCTTTTATAGTTTCTTAAATTTATTTCTTAAATTCTATAAATTTAAATCATTGACTTTTGACCTTTTTTTTTCTAATGTGAGCATTTAGAGTTACAAATTGCTCTTCAAGCCCTTTACACTTATATTTTACATATTTTGATATACTACTATATTTTAGTTTTTTCATTATTATTCAGTTCCAAATATTTGTCAATTTTCTTTGGAATTTCCTCTTTGATCTATAGGTGATTTAGAACTCTGTTGTTTAATTTCCAAATATTTGATGATTTCCAGGTGTACTTCTTTTACTGACTTCTAGAGCAGTATTGTGTTCAGAGAACATGTTTTGAACTATCCCAATTCTTCATTATTTATTGAGACTTATTTTATGGCCCAGCATCTGATCTATCTTTGCATGTTTTAAGTGAGCTTGAAAAGAATACTGTCAAAGGATATAATATTCTACAACATCAAATGGGTTCAGTTTGCTGATAGTGTTATTCAAACTTTCTATATCCCTAGTGACTTATGCCAAATTTTCCATCATTTGCTGAGAGAGGAATATTGAAATCTTTAACTACAATTGTGGATTTGTCTATTTCTTCCTCTGGTCCTATTAAGTTTTTCTTTTGTGTATTTTTGAAGTTCTGCTTTTAGATGCATACCCATTTATGATTTCCACCTCCTCCTGATAGAGTGACCCTTTTATCATTATGAAATGTTCCTTATATCTTTCTCAATACTTTTTTTTTTTTTCTGAAGCCGATTCTGCCTGCTTTTAATACAGGCAAACTTTTTTATGAGTAGTGTTTTCCATCCTTTAATTTTAGCCTATTTGTAGCTGTTTTTTTTATACTGAATGTATTCCTCTTTTAAGCTACTAATAATTGAGCCATGGTTTTTAATCAGGCCTGGTGAACTTATTTTTGTTGGAGAGTTTATGTTTGGTTATAAGCCTACTATCTTATTTGAGCTTTATTTGTTCACATAATCTGTAGGCTTTTCCCTGCTTTTCTGACTTTCTTTTGGATTGAGTAATTTTTAGTACTTCATTTCATCTCCTTTACTAATTTATCTTCATATTTTAAAATTTTTATTTTCTTAGTAGTTAATTTATGATTTCTTACATGAATTTTAATATTTTGAACTTTCACCAGAAATATTACAATAATTTATAATAATAAAAATCTTGATAACATGTAATTTCATTTTCTTCCTTCTCATCTTTTGTGCTACCACATATGTCATAAATCCTGCTATTGTTTTTGCTTTAAGGAGTCAGCTAATTTTTTTTTTTAATTATGATATGAAAAGCTTTTTATATTTACCTATGTGAAAGCTGAATGCTGAAGAATTGATGCTTTTGAACTGTGGTGTTGGAGAAGACTCTTGAGAGTCCCTTGGACTGCAAGGAGATCCAACCAGTCCATCCTAAAGGAGATCAGTCCTGAGTGTTCATAGGAAGGACTGATGTTGAAGCTGAAACTCCAATACTTTGGCTACCTGATTCGAAGAGCTGACTCATTGGAAAAGACCCTGATGCTGGGAGGGATTGGGTGCAAGAGGAGAAGGGGACGACAGAGGATGAGATGGTTGGATGGCATCACCAACTCGATGGGACATGGGTTTGTGTGAACTCCGGGAGTTGGTGATGGACAGAGAAGCCTGACATGCTGCAGTTCATGGGGTCACAAAGAGTCTGACACGACTGAGCAACTGAACTGAACTGATGTGTTAACCATATCTGGAGTTCTTCATTTCTTTATGTAGAATCACATTTTCATACAGCATTATCTTTCAACCTGAAAATCTTCTTTATATCCTTCTTGTAGCCCAGGTCTCCTGGCAATAAATTCTCTCAGATTTGGCTTGTCTGATAATCACTTTACTTCAACTTAGTTTAAAGAATAATTTATCTGCTTATAGAATTCTAGGTTACAGTCTTTTTTTCTTTTAGTAATTAAAAAATGATAATCTCTTATCCTTTTTTCATTATATCTGATTGATAAACAATAATAATTCTTATTATCATTCCCTTAAAGGTAATTTATCTTTTCCTCTGTCTGCCGATATGTGCTTTGGGAAAAAATGGACTCACCTCATTTTTTCTTCTTTTCTTGGGGTTCATTGTCCTGTGCTGTTGTCAAACATTTGAAATCGTTCTTTCATTTTTTTCCAGTTGTATAGTTGTTTATGCCTTGGAATAAATTTAGCAGTTTAGTCCCAACATCATGGGTAGAAGTAGATGTTAAATAGGGTAGCTTCTATATGAAAATAAGTAATGAGTATCCAATAAAGAGTGAGTTCTCCAGTTTGGAGACTTTTTAACTTAATACTCAGCAGCTGCCAGTGATTCTGAAGTAGGGTTGTGACTTACTCAGTAATATAATTTAAAAGTTTTGGCTAAGGGTTGCAGCAAGAATATACTGAAATGAGAGGGGAAAAAAAAGAAAGGCTAAGTGATCTTGTAAGATGCTGTTTCAATTGTGAAGGAGAGACATAATAAATTCCTATACCAAAATGGAGGCATAGAGAAGGGAATAGATTCTACAGATATATAGACAGAAGCAGAAATAATCCTAGCTGAAGAAGTTGAGGTTATGGATTCTAACCAAAAGTAGGTAAATGTATGGAAAGAAGGACATTTATTTCTTTTAGAACAAAAGAAAATGGAGGGGAGAGGAAGACTAAAGGCTCAGGGACAACTGAGAAATCTCATTTTGAATGACTTCTCACTAAATTAAACAGCTGAACATTGTTTGACAATGGCCTAGAATAAAGTAGGAAGTAGACTAGGCATAAAAGGAAAATGGGACTTATTTTTGTTTTTTTTTTTTTTTTTTTTTTCGGCGGCTTGGCTTGTAGGATCTTAGTTCTCTCACCAAAGATTGAACCTGGGGCCTTTAGCACTAAAAGCACAGAGTCCTAACCACTGGACCACCAGCAAATTCCCTTTCTAGTAGTTAAGAGTAGAAAGAGGTCCTTCTATAATGGAAAAGCAACTGTTGAGATTTAAAAAAAAAAAAAAAAGGCAAAATTATATAATCCTTAGAGCATAAATAGGCAGAAGATCTCCTAACAATTGGATCAGGAAAACCTTATCCTTAGTTAGATCTTTATTAATGTTATGTAGCAACATCTTTCATGACTTCTGGTATCTAAGCAACACAATATCATGTCATTGCAGCCTGCTTATTTTTCTGCTAAACCATTGGAGTTTGGCTTTCATAATTCTGAAATGGTTTCTAAAGAATTTTTACAAACAAGGGAGGGAGGAGGGAGGGAAGTCGCTCAGTTGTGTCCGACTCTTTGCGACCCCGTGGACTGTAGCCCACCAGGCTCCTCTGTCCATGGGATTCTCCAGGCAGGAATACTGGAATGAGTTGCCATTTCCTTCTCCAGAGGATCTTCCTGACCCAGGGATTGAACCTGGGTCTCCTGCATTGCAAGCAGACGCTTTACCCTCTGAGCCACCAGGGAAGTAAAGGAGTCAATGTCTGGATGATAGTGAAAAACTAAAGGACTGTATTTTCCACATATATCATTGGAAAAGACTCTGATGCTGAGAGGGATTGGGGGCAGGAGGGGAAGGGGACGACCAAGGATGAGATGGCTGGATGGCATCACGGACTCGATGGACATGAGTCTGATCTCCGAGAGATGGTGATGAACAGGGAGGCCTGGCGTGCTGCGATTCATAGGGTCGCAAAGAGTCGGACATGACTGAGCGACTGAACTGAACTGAACTGAAGAGGTATACTTCCACTAGCTGGTTCCAGTATGCCTGAATTCCTAGTGGTAATGGATTTTAATGAATGAAACCTAAAGCTGGGGCACACATTACCCATGTCATTCAAGTCCCTTACTTTGTAGATGAGAAAGACATGGCTCCTCTTGGTTCACAGATGTTGAATGACTGGCACAGTGTCACACAACTTATTAGTGACAGAGGCATCCTATAAAAATCACACCATATATGCTAAGCATCTTGTGCCCAGTATTATTCTAAGTGTTTTAGTGTCACAAGAAACTCTGATGAGAAAACAGCATCATAGAGCCTAAGCAAATAAATCGTCAAGACAACCAATTTGTCAGTGGCATGGCCAGAATTTGATTCAAAGCTTGCCTGACTCCATAGTCTATGCTCTTATCCAGTACCTCCAAGTCTTTTTTTCTTTTTTCTTCTCTTTTTGCTCCATTTGTAGTGTGCTTTTTGTCATTTCCATTGGTAAAAATGAAAGCCTGAACTGGTAGCCTTATCAAAACTTGGACTGATGGATCTGTAGAAAAACAAATGGGTAAGACCAATAAAATAGTCTGCACTGTTGTACATCAGCTTCTGACTCTAAGAAATCTAATGCCAGTGGAAAAAAATGTAGGTTTTCCTCTTTGGTGGCCTTGCAACCTTATACTTCCTCTTTCTCAGGCCATTCTGCTTTAAAAATTTATACATCTCGGGTATTCACAGGCTCAGTGCTTCAGATCTAAATCTTTTCCCACTCATAAATGGGTTCTCATAAAAACCAGTGTTTTTTCAACCAAGGATTGTGACCCACCATGAAATCAATTCAGTGGGTCATAACTAATGTATTTTTTTTTAAACTAAATAAGATAGAGGACATTATGTCCTTTACCACTTGACCACCCCTGCCCCAGCTGATATATTAGGCTTGAAGGGGATTTCATTTGATTCATATTGGGTGGCCGTGGGTAGAGGTAGTTTCTTTTAATTTTGATTTTGCTTGAGTTAACATGCATTGCAAACGTACTGAAATCAGGATAAATCATGACCCAAAAAAGTCCCCTGCAAAGATCCTTAGAAGAAGAAACTTGTTTCCTTACGAGCTATTTATGTAATAATTAACTTAGGGTACTCTAGTGGTCTTTCTAACTTTCTCTTTACCAGGGGCCTGGAATCTAGGGGCTTCTCAGGTTAATTACACCCAATTTAATTCTTGCCTCCTCTGTGCAAGTCAGAGTTGAAGACTTTGGAGCCTTGAGGGCGCAGTGAAGCTTCAGCTGCCAAATAGCATGGGTCTGAGAGGATGAGAATCAGCTGGAGTTCAAGTGTTAGCCCCACTCCCTCCCCAAATGAAAAACCACATTGAAATCTTTGTCCTCTGTGCTTTGTTCCTAAAGCAAACAATATTCAGCTAAGTACGGTGTAAAGGGTTACCATTTGCCACAACTGATAAATAAACTGGTGACCACAGTGATGAGGGAGCGGTGGGGTATTTTGTGGTCTTGAGGGGAACTGAAAGCTCTCTTTCAGTGGAGACAGGCTACAAAAGACTAAAATCATCAAAACAAGGAGCTCAATCTTTTTCTTAGAACAGAAGCCTTGTTGCCTGCAGTATTTTTATTTTTGGATGCCTGCTCATTAGCAGGTAGATCAATTTCTAGAATCATTTTTTCTGACAAAGAGATTAAGGGTGGAGATAAAGTTCAACTTTCAATTTTTTTTTCTTTAAAAATTTTTAACTTAAAAAATAGTATATTGGGGTCTTAATAGAAATATAAAAAAATTAGATGACTAGATTTTCCTGATCAAAGCAAATTTATTAGAAACAAAATTCAAGAACAAGATACTAANCATTAGCAGGTAGATCAATTTCTAGAATCATTTTTTCTGACAAAGAGATTAAGGGTGGAGATAAAGTTCAACTTTCAATTTATTTTTCTTTAAAAATTTTTAACTTAAAAAATAGTATATTGGGGTCTTAATAGAAATATAAAAAAATTAGATGGCTAGATTTTCCTGATCAAAGCAAATTTATTAGAAACAAAATTCAAGAACAAGATACTAAATAAGTGATGCCATAGGTTTTTTGTTGTTCAGTCGCTCAGTTGTGTCTGACTCTATGACTCCATGGACTGCAGCATGCCAGGCTTCCCACACCATCTCCCGGAGCTTGCTCAAACTCATGTCCATTGAGTTAGTGATGCCATCTAACCGTCTCATCCTCTGTTGTCCCCTTCTCCTTCTGCCGTCTATCTTTCCCAGTGTCAGAGTCTTTTCCAATAGGTTTAGATAAATTTAACTGTGTGCAATATTTCAAGTTAACTATTACAGAAGAATCTGTTTTTTTTTCTATATTTACAGTGCAAAGTTTTTATAGTTATATAGGCTTTTGGTTTTATAGGGATTTGATGAGATTTACTTTGTTTGGAATTGGTAGGTAGGGGCCAAGATGTCTGAGTAGGAAACACCTGATCTCACCTTTCCTGTGTGCCAAGTCGCTTCAGTCATGTCTGACTCTCTGTGACCCTATGTAGTAGGGTCCTCCAGACTCCCTGTCCAAGGGATTGTCCAGCAAGAATACTAGAGCGGGTTGCCAAGCCCTCCTCCAGGGGATCTTCCTGACTCAGGGATCGAACCCACGTCTCTTAAGGCTCTTGCATTTGTAGGTGTGTTCTTTATCACTAGTGCCTCCTGGGAAGCCCATCTCCTTTCATAGGCCATCAAAATTACAACTATTTATAGAGCGACTATCCATGAGCATGACCTGAAGACACATAGAAAATATATCCCACAACTAAAGATACAAAGAAAGAACCACAATGAGATGGGTAGAAGGGGCAGAGACATGGTATAGTCCAGACCTACACACCTGGTGTAGGCAACCCACAAACAGGATAATCACGACTGCAATGTGTATCCCCAAGAAGTAAGGGATCAACACCCAGACCTATATATTTTGTTACATTGATCTATCCATTGATCTTAACACCATATTAAATTTTTACATAAAGTTTTAATATCTAGTAAAACAAATTCCTCCTTAATTACTCTTTTTATTTTGTTTTAATCTCCAAATGTTCTTGGCTAAATTTTTCTTTTTAGTTCCATGAAAAATAAGTAGTTTTTAATGTCCCTAAATGACACAAGTTTTGTGTAGACAGGGTAGTTTTTATTAGACTCTGTATAAACATGTAAATTAATTCATAATAATTAACATTTTTCAGATTCCATCTTCCTTAAAATATGATACATTTCTATATAGCAAAACTTTTTTTGCATCTCAGTAAATATTTATGGTTTTCTTCACATAAGCCTCATATTTCTTGATAAGGTACTACTCAATTATTTTACAGTTAAATTACTGTGATATACAGTTCTATTAATATTAGATTAACTTGGTTTTTTTCAAAAGCAAATCTTGTAATCTACAAATTATGCTGTATTCATTCAATGGCAGTTAGACACAAGATCCATGAAAAGTACTGGGGCCAAGTTTTCAGAAGAATCTGAGAGATTGGGATCTTCCTCATGAATTGTGTCTGATGCTTGATCCACAGGGCTTGGGCTCTTTGGGGCATATGCCTGACCTGTAATGCTAGCCAATTTTCACATGGTTTACAATACTATTGGAATGATCCAGAGCTTTATGCATCCCACTGATCACTCGTGAATATAAGTACAGACTCTTTCCTGCTTTTAACACGTCACCTAAATATTGCTCTGTTTCCAAAGACTAAAGTTTTTTCCCATGAGATAAGCAACTCTTTTTCCCTTTAGGATTGTCCTATCTCCAATAACAAGCATTCCAAATGAAACATATGCTATCAGTTCCCATTCCCCCCCCCCATATTATTCTCTGAAATATGAGAAAAAAAATCAAATGGGGAGTGAGAAAATTAAAACTCTCCCCTATACACCATTTTTGGAATGTATTATTTTTATAAACAATGAAAGTAATTTTCCCACCCTAACTATAAGATTTCATAAGCCAACTTTTTTTCCCATTCATTTTTCAAAGTCTTTATGGGGCAGACTGTGTTGTGTCATAGACCAGAGATGTTCTGGAGCCAGACACCAGCTTGGCACTCAAAGTCTTCAGCCGTCAACTTGTCTACAAGGAGCAAGGCGCTCCTTGCTCCCATTCTGGTCTGGGTGTTTCAGCTTCTTCCCCTTGCTGGAGAGCAAGCTTGGGTGAAGCATCAGTCCTAAGTATCAGTTGTAAACCCAGTCATGGGAGACATGTGGGATGAGTGGCTAGTGTTGACTCTCATTATAGCTTTCTCTTACCCAGCTCAAGACCTGAAGCATCTAGACAGTAAATCTCACTTCAGCCTGTGCACATTTCACATAAGTCCACACACAAAAATATTCCCAGGTACATATGAAGTTTCACATTTCTTAACTTGATAAAATACTTATAAAATAATTGGAAAAACTTGTTCAAAAACCCAAAAATAATCAGATAAATGGTCTTGCTAAAGCTGTTGGAATTTCAGAGAAATAAATCACTCTTTTATCACTATTCCCTCAAAGAATTGATATTTAAAAAAATACACTGTAGTTTTACTGTTGTAACCATACCAATGGGAAGGTCTCATGGAAAAGAGATGTAATTGGTGTTGATAGTAAAATTAGTAGGTCATGTGTTTGGCACATTAACCTTTATGCATTTGGGGGATAGTAAAAGAAGAAGAACTTTGTGTGATACAACCAATTTATTGTATGACTTCAAATACAGTTCAGGTTATGTCATATCTCTAAAACAGAACATCCCTGTTCAGTAGAAATTTGAAATAACACAATTTACCTGGGAAGTGGCTATATTTCTAGCCCCATCAATATTGTGCTACAGATCTTTCACAACACGAGAATGGGCCATAACAGAGGCTGAAGAGATGGTTATCCATGAAATTTGTCCCAACAATCTCTTCAAATTCTCACCTGCTCGCAGTCACCTCTTTATTAGATACCAACACTGGAATTCTCATCATTAGTATATGTTGTTTGCACTAAGACATTATCCAAGATTCTCAAAAATCACAGAATCAAGATGTCAAAAGGTTTTGTCAAGAACTGTGAAGGGTCTCAGATTTTACCCTACTTTCATGCTAGTAGGCTAACCAGTCAATTTCTTGGATTCTGGCAGAAGACAGGAGAGTCTTGAGTCATAGACAAGAAAAGTTTATCCCTCACATGCATAGCAGTAGTCAAAGTATCAGCATTTTCACTGGTTCCTTGAGCACCAATTCCCATTCTCTTCTCCTCTCCAGCTCATAACTGACGCTGGTGTTTCCCCCTGTGGCCCTGCACGGTCTGCTGAATTTTTCCCTGGGGAACTGTGAGTATCATAAATTTTCATGACTTCAAGGCCTCTTCTCTTTGATTTCTGTATTGCCTCACCATACCTTAATTAGCATTAAATTATGATTAAAACATAATCAGTAACTCTGCTCACAAAGCACACAAACACGTGAGACACTCATGAAGACTTGTCTCCCAACAGTACTATCTTAAAGGGCATTGATTCAAGCACCACTGAAGCCCAGACTCTCTCAAGAGGAAATCTTCCTCTCACAAAGTGACCCCATCTATCTTTTAAACATTTTTCTTTAAAAATTCTCGTATAATCTGTGACTCTTAATCTTCTTCTTTGATAGCCTGGATCCAAAGAGAATGTATATATCTGAAAGCCTTCATAATATATAAGCATATGTGAGCGCTCAGTTGCTTCAGTCATGTCAGACTCTGCTACACCATGGACATGCATGCAGACTATCAGGTGCTTCTGTCCATGGGATTCTCCAGGCAAGAATACTGGAGTGGGTTGCCATGCCCTCCTCCAGGGGATCTTCCCAAGCCAGGGATCAAACTCGTGTCTCCNCCCATATTATTCTCTGAAATATGAGAAAAAAAATCAAATGGGGAGTGAGAAAATTAAAACTCTCCCCTATACACCATTTTTGGAATGTATTATTTTTATAAACAATGAAAGTAATTTTCCCACCCTAACTATAAGATTTCATAAGCCAACTTTTTTTCCCATTCATTTTTCAAAGTCTTTATGGGGCAGACTGTGTTGTGTCATAGACCAGAGATGTTCTGGAGCCAGACACCAGCTTGGCACTCAAAGTCTTCAGCCGTCAACTTGTCTACAAGGAGCAAGGCGCTCCTTGCTCCCATTCTGGTCTGGGTGTTTCAGCTTCTTCCCCTTGCTGGAGAGCAAGCTTGGGTGAAGCATCAGTCCTAAGTATCAGTTGTAAACCCAGTCATGGGAGACATGTGGGATGAGTGGCTAGTGTTGACTCTCATTATAGCTTTCTCTTACCCAGCTCAAGACCTGAAGCATCTAGACAGTAAATCTCACTTCAGCCTGTGCACATTTCACATAAGTCCACACACACAAATATTCCCAGGTACATATGAAGTTTCACATTTCTTAACTTGATAAAATACTTATAAAATAATTGGAAAAACTTGTTCAAAAACCCAAAAATAATCAGATAAATGGTCTTGCTAAAGCTGTTGGAATTTCAGAGAAATAAATCACTCTTTTATCACTATTCCCTCAAAGAATTGATATTTAAAAAAATACACTGTAGTTTTACTGTTGTAACCATACCAATGGGAAGGTCTCATGGAAAAGAGATGTAATTGGTGTTGATAGTAAAATTAGTAGGTCATGTGTTTGGCACATTAACCTTTATGCATTTGGGGGATAGTAAAAGAAGAAGAACTTTGTGTGATACAACCAATTTATTGTATGACTTCAAATACAGTTCAGGTTATGTCATATCTCTAAAACAGAACATCCCTGTTCAGTAGAAATTTGAAATAACGCAATTTACCTGGGAAGTGGCTATATTTCTAGCCCCATCAATATTGTGCTACAGATCTTTCACAACACGAGAATGGGCCATAACAGAGGCTGAAGAGATGGTTATCCATGAAATTTGTCCCAACAATCTCTTCAAATTCTCACCTGCTCGCAGTCACCTCTTTATCAGATACCAACACTGGAATTCTCATCATTAGTATATGTTGTTTGCACTAAGACATTATCCAAGATTCTCAAAAATCACAGAATCAAGATGTCAAAAGGTTTTGTCAAGAACTGTGAAGGGTCTCAGATTTTACCCTACTTTCATGCTAGTAGGCTAACCAGTCAATTTCTTGGATTCTGGCAGAAGACAGGAGAGTCTTGAGTCATAGACAAGAAAAGTTTATCCCTCACATGCATAGCAGTAGTCAAAGTATCAGCATTTTCACTGGTTCCTTGAGCACCAATTCCCATTCTCTTCTCCTCTCCAGCTCATAACTGACGCTGGTGTTTCCCCCTGTGGCCCTGCACGGTCTGCTGAATTTTTCCCTGGGGAACTGTGAGTATCATAAATTTTCATGACTTCAAGGCCTCTTCTCTTTGATTTCTGTATTGCCTCACCATACCTTAATTAGCATTAAATTATGATTAAAACATAATCAGTAACTCTGCTCACAAAGCACACAAACACGTGAGACACTCATGAAGACTTGTCTCCCAACAGTACTATCTTAAAGGGCATTGATTCAAGCACCACTGAAGCCCAGACTTTCTCAAGAGGAAATCTTCCTCTCACAAAGTGACCCCATCTATCTTTTAAACATTTTTCTTTAAAAATTCTCGTATAATCTGTGACTCTTAATCTTCTTCTTTGATAGCCTGGATCCAAAGAGAATGTATATATCTGAAAGCCTTCATAATATATAAGCATATGTGAGCGCTCAGTTGCTTCAGTCATGTCAGACTCTGCTACACCATGGACATGCATGCAGACTATCAGGTGCTTCTGTCCATGGGATTCTCCAGGCAAGAATACTGGAGTGGGTTGCCATGCCCTCCTCCAGGGGATCTTCCCAAGCCAGGGATCAAACTCGTGTCTCCTTTGTCTTCTGTATTGGCAGGTGGATTCTTTACCATTGGGCCACCTGGGAAGCCCCATAAAGCAATTATATTCCAATTAAAAATTTAAAAAATATAAAGAGGTTAAATAAAGAAGTTAGCATGCCATGACTTGTTCCTACTAAATTCAGAGTGGTCTCAAGTGGTCACCATTTTATTTTCTCCATCTAGGAGCTCATTATTTTATATTATAGTTATATTAACTATATTATATTATGTATAAAATAATTGTATTATATAAAATGTTATATAAAGTTTGTGTATGTATCTTTCTGTTTTTAGTAAACTTAGATTAGATCAGTTCCTTGAATTATTTAGCCGATGCCTTGCAAACTGAGTTTTTATCATCATCATCATCAACAAGCATTTAGTAAATATCGTATGTTGCTCTGATCTATAATTTGTCTTGGAGGAATGACATAAAGAAAAAAATTGCTGTTAGAAAAAGAAATTCCAGGAAGCATTCCAACACTGGTGACAACTGGGCCAACTAGTATCAGCAGAAAGAAAAGCATCAATAAGGAGAACATGCCAAAGTGAGGAAGACCACACTGAAGTGAATACTTTTAATGCAAATCAAACCTATCCTTTAAGAATTACATTTTTGTAATTATTTTTCTTACCACATTACTCTCTCTGCAGACAACTCCCTTTTACCACTTGTGTCCTTAATCTGATTGGTTGTTTTATCATTTATCATGTAGATGTCCTGGCCAGTTCATAAGCCTGGGAGGCAGGGACTGTATCTAATTTTTTAATGTTTTGACCCTCTGCGGCTCTGAGATTTAACTGGCTCAATCCTATGTACTTAGTGATAATTTTGGAACTGAAAATTTCAATTTGAGGGGATTATAAAGCAGAGACTTTTAAAACTGAAAGGAGCCTTGGAAACTGATACCCAGAAAGACTGAATGACTTGCCTACAAGCTCATAAATCTCTATGCATTCATTCACAAAAATGCTTCTCCCTAGATTCATTGCCAGGATTATGTTTCTTGGATATCCAAAATTGCTCTAAAATCTCTGCTTACAAGGCAGCAAAGCCTATTTTGATTGTTTGGCTTGGTGGAACTAGTTTACATATTAAGAAAGGTACACTTTGATCCCGGAGTCTGATAATTCCTTCCAAGACCATGTGTAGGCTTTTACATAGACACAGACATAAACAAATTCATCCCAGAGAGCTATTGGGAGTGTTTCTCAGATACTGGTGTATATTTAGGAGATGATGGTATATATTTAGAAGGGTCTCTTTCCTAATTCTTTTTATTAGCAGTTGAGATAGTGCCAAGAATCACAAACTGAAAGTCAGCATTTCATTAAAATGACCCAAAGAGCAAATCAAATTTTTTTGTAGCCCCAGGAAGAACTATCTGTGGTGCATTTATAAACAGAGTTAACCAGAAGGCAGAGCTTCTTTGATGACTGCACTGGTCTAAGCTCTCTAATATGACTCATGGAAATAACCAGCGGTTGTGGCCGTGGCTTCATCAGCTGGGCTCAAAAAGTCCCAAAGATTGTATTGTATATGTCAAATAGACCATACTCCTTCCCTGTCATTTGAGACCCAAGGCNTTTGTGTATGTATCTTTCTGTTTTTAGTAAACTTAGATTAGATCAGTTCCTTGAATTATTTAGCCGATGCCTTGCAAACTGAGTTTTTATCATCATCATCATCCACAAGCATTTAGTAAATATCGTATGTTGCTCTGATCTATAATTTGTCTTGGAGGAATGACATAAAGAAAAAAATTGCTGTTAGAAAAAGAAATTCCAGGAAGCATTCCAACACTGGTGACAACTGGGCCAACTAGTATCAGCAGAAAGAAAAGCATCAATAAGGAGAACATGCCAAAGTGAGGAAGACCACACTGAAGTGAATACTTTTAATGCAAATCAAACCTATCCTTTAAGAATTACATTTTTGTAATTATTTTTCTTACCACATTACTCTCTCTGCAGACAACTCCCTTTTACCACTTGTGTCCTTAATCTGATTGGTTGTTTTATCATTTATCATGTAGATGTCCTGGCCAGTTCATAAGCCTGGGAGGCAGGGACTGTATCTAATTTTTTAATGTTTTGACCCTCTGCGGCTCTGAGATTTAACTGGCTCAATCCTATGTACTTAGTGATAATTTTGGAACTGAAAATTTCAATTTGAGGGGATTATAAAGCAGAGACTTTTAAAACTGAAAGGAGCCTTGGAAACTGATACCCAGAAAGACTGAATGACTTGCCTACAAGCTCATAAATCTCTATGCATTCATTCACAAAAATGCTTCTCCCTAGATTCATTGCCAGGATTATGTTTCTTGGATATCCAAAATTGCTCTAAAATCTCTGCTTACAAGGCAGCAAAGCCTATTTTGATTGTTTGGCTTGGTGGAACTAGTTTACATATTAAGAAAGGTACACTTTGATCCCGGAGTCTGATAATTCCTTCCAAGACCATGTGTAGGCTTTTACATAGACACAGACATAAACAAATTCATCCCAGAGAGCTATTGGGAGTGTTTCTCAGATACTGGTGTATATTTAGGAGATGATGGTATATATTTAGAAGGGTCTCTTTCCTAATTATTTTTATTAGCAGTTGAGATAGTGCCAAGAATCACAAACTGAAAGTCAGCATTTCATTAAAATGACCCAAAGAGCAAATCAAATTTTTTTGTAGCCCCAGGAAGAACTATCTGTGGTGCATTTATAAACAGAGTTAACCAGAAGGCAGAGCTTCTTTGATGACTGCACTGGTCTAAGCTCTCTAATATGACTCATGGAAATAACCAGCGGTTGTGGCCGTGGCTTCATCAGCTGGGCTCAAAAAGTCCCAAAGATTGTATTGTATATGTCAAATAGACCATACTCCTTCCCTGTCATTTGAGACCCAAGGCCTTCTGCATGTACACCTCAACTTGATTACTTTAAAAACCATTCTTTATAAATCATTGGGATGTTTTCATTAGTTTATATTTTATTAGACATTGATGGAAAAGGAACACCATAACATCTATCCTTTGTCCATATCCCTTTAGAAATTCTGGAAGTACACTATTAGGGACCCTAAGATACCTTCTTTCTTTATGTTTACTATACTGATTTTTAATTTGTAAGGGGTACATGACACAGAGACTATACTTTTCCAGTCATTTTGAAATGGGATATAATATAGAGAAAAACATTCAAAACAACCCAGTCCAACTCTGTGACTTTTCTCTCTTGAAAGTCCCTGGAGAGTCTCTTTCTGGACTTTTTCCTATTGGTAAACCTAATATTTGCCATCTATCTTTCCAACAGCTATGCAAATGAGAAGGTTTTAAAAATATATTTAGAGCTCTTTGGAGAAAATGATGTGCACAAGTATGTCATTTTGGAATTGACTTTTTTTTTCCTTTCAGGAGGAAGAGAGAAGCCAGGCAGTTCCCAGTATTTGAGAAAACAAGTGGAGCAAGGGGAGTGGCTAACATAGGAAGGAAAAGGAGACATATTTCATGGACAGAAGTTCTTCTCCTTCTGGGCCACATGGACCCTACAGCACCTGGACCTCAGGCAAGTTGGAGCGGGGAAGGGGTCACCGAGCTTAGCTGCTCATTGCCTTTCACTGTCCTGAGGCCAGCACCTCCATGTAGTATCCAAAGGCTACTTTTGGCTGCTGCCTCTGGAAGTCTTGCAGCTGCAATGAGCAGACCGTTCTCTAGGTCAGCCCAGACGGAAAGGGAGAAATTGAACCCGCTTTTATTTTTATTACCATAGAACTTCTGTTTTCTTCACAGATTTTGAAAAAGAGCCAACTATATATTACTTAAATATAAGAAAACCCTCAATACTATGGATTTGCCATATGCTCAGTCATGTCCAACTCTTTGCCACCCCATGGACTGCAGGCTTCTCTGTCCATGGAATTTTCCAGGCCAGAATATTGGAGTAGGTTGTCATTCTGTTAATCCAGGGGATCTTCCTGACCCAGGGATTGAAACTGCATTTCCTGCATTGCATGACAAAGCCTGAATTTTCCTCAACTCATCATCCTGAAACTAGGCAGGTTCTATGTATAATATGCAGAGTCAGTAATAACAGCCACACAGAGAGGCAATCTCTACTAGCTAATAAATCCTACATTCCTACACCAAGCCTGTCCTTGCCCTGTTAACATGTCCTTGGCAATTTTTAATTCAGTTATTAAATTCAAGTATAAATAATCACCAACTCTAATTATCATTAAATATGATTCATAGCTAGCCACTGTATGATATTTGCTTCTAACTTTCTTTCATTTTGCAAATCTAATTTGAACTGTACAAAATCCCTCCAAAATGTATTATCTTAATTCACATGTATTAGTTAGTATGGGCTGCCATAACAAAATACCAGTCTGGGTGGCTTAAACAACAGACATTTATATTGTCACAGTTCTGGAGACTAGATGTCAAGGTGCAAGCAGGACTGGTTCCTGGGGAGAACTCTCTTCCTGGCTTGCAGGTTGTTGCCTTCTCACTGGATTCTCTCATGGCCTTTGCTCCGTACGCATGCGGAAAAAGACATGTATCACTGTCTCCCTCTTCTTCTAAGGACACCAGTCCTCTCAGATGAGGGATCCAACTGTATGATCTTGACCTTAATTGCCTCCTTAAACACCCTGTTTCCAAATACAGTCATACTGGGGATTAGGGCTTCCACATATTAATTTGGGGTGAGAGATAAGTCCATGACACCCCATTTCTCAGGTAAGACAACTGATGGAAAACTGAAACGAGAAGAACTAAAGTGTTAGAGCCAGTGCCTCCTTCCAAAGATCTTTTGCTGCAATTCACTTGTGATTAAAAAAATAATAATAATTTAATGTATGTTTGTAAAGAGCCCCTGGCTTTCAGAAACTTCAAAGATGATCTGTAAAACACTGAAACAATGAAAGCATGAGATTAAAAAAAAAAGTTTAATAAAATTATTCCATACCATATTATATATTACTTGTTTAAAAATAATGATTATTATTCCTTATACTATATTACAGTGCAGTAGAGGTAATGTCACCCTGCTCTGAGCCTTCGTAGTTTCACACCCCAGTGAGCATGCCTGCAGACCACAGATGCACGAATGAGCCTGTTGAGGCCAGATGAACCATCCAGCTGAATCCAGCCCAAATTGCCAATCTACAGAACTGTGAGCTAAAACCTCATTGTTATTCAAGCCCCTGAGGTTTGAGGTTGCTTGCTCTTGAAATAACTGATAACTGATGCCCTAATTAATAAAAGAGAGTTAAAAACAAAAGTTCAAAGAAGTCAATGGCTGCCTTAATATTTTGAATCTCCTTTCTTTTCTAGGTTTAACACTCAGGCACTTGATAAATATTTATTTTCATTATTCTCAGAAGGACTACTCTGAGACTGAAAATGTAGACAGCTTAGTCAATAACATTTATTCAGTCATAGAGTTACCCAAGGGAGAAGGAAAGTAAATACTTTAGTTATGAAGGTTGACCTCTAAATTCTCAACAGCCAGTAGGAGTATCTAAACCAACTCTGAAACACATATCTGAATAAATGGGTACAGAGGAATACATATATAACTATGTAAACAGAATTAAAGATTATGGAGTGATGTGCATGAGAGCAATGGTGGGAAGAGGCAGCGTGATTAGAGTGACTGTACGAATGTATTTTCTGACCAAAGTGAGCTTCTGAATGGACCCTGGTGTGCCCACATTTGCTGATATCTCCTCTACCTCTTCACCCTCATTGCCGTCATATTCACTTGCCTTTTTGGGCTGAAACAATCCGAGTACTTTTACCAAGCAAGCTCAGAGATTTCTCCCACGAGCAAAAAGATACTAGGGTGCAATGCAGGTCTTTTCAAGCATCTGTATTTCACTGTGCCTTCTGCCTGATTGCTTTGTTCTACATCTAAGCAACGGAGATTAGGCCTGAGTTTGTGTTCCTGGCTGCCAAATAAGTCATTCTCCTGCATATCCTTTTTATGAACCATCATATTTTTCCATGTTGAGGGCATTCTGGGCAAATATAGCATTCTGGAGAGGAGATTACTATCGATGACAAGCACTGCATTTTGACTTTGTCATATGGGGAAAAAACAAAAAACAAGAAGAGAATGGTAATGAGGTTTAGGCCAAGATCTTCAGGTTCTATACTGAAGGAGTTAATGAGTGCCCTTTTGGGAAGCGGTTGCTTTCTGAAGAAATCTGCGTAAGATCTGTCAGGTGGTTTTATTCCACGCCATTAGCCTCTCCAGGTTGGAGGTGGTTGTCACTGGCATCTCAGAGCCCTGAGTTAAAATCCTTGTGGGAAAAGTGTGCTAGCTGGGAAAGGATTTTTGTGGCAGTACACATGACTTGTGTGGTAAAGGAGTACATACAAGCAGATGGTACTGTAACATTTCCAACCTAAATCTTGAGTTTTGTGAACTTGCCCTAGGACGAAGTTAGACTTCTGGAAATTTTACCATTTTTAATCTTCCTTTCTCCCACCTCCAATTTCCCACATATTTGTGATAAAATATAAAATACAGACACCTCAAGAAGTCAATCTTAGCATCTTATAGTGTGGCAATTAAAACAATTACTCTAAACTTTCTTTTTGGAGCCCATTCTGTATTTATTTATAATTGAAGTACAGTTGACTTACAATGTAGTCTTCATTTCTGGTCTTCAGCAAAGTGGTTTATATATATACGTGTATATATTTTTCGTATTCTTTTCCATTGGTTCGTTATAGGATATTAAATATGATTCCCTATGCTATACAGTAGGACTTTGTTGTTTATCTATTTTATCTAAAGTGGTTAGTATCTGCTAACCTCAAACTCCTAATTTATAAACTTTCTTTTAAACACAAAATGTGATGCTATATTCTGGAATAAACTTTAGAGATGCTCATAAGTCAGAATTTCCCTCAGGATATAATTCTTTTCTCTCAACACTCCCTTCATATTGAATTGTCTTATACATTTTTTTTTTTTAATGTGAAGTTGTTTGTTGTTTGCCATGAAGGCCTTCCCATAGTCTTTTCATCTATTCCCATCCTGGTCTACTTCCTCTAGTTTCCTGCCTCTCCTCCTAGTTTATTTATAAAAGAGATTTTTTTTTCTTTCAGAACAACTTTTGATCAAATTTGCATTATTGATACTTAGGGCAACTCCAAAACTTTGGATTATGAAACTAGTCCATAGACAAGTCTATGGTCTGTGATTGACCAAAGGTATTGCATCAACACCAATTAGACATTTTACTTTTTAAAATGGATCAAAATGAACTATAATGAAATAAAAATATATTTACCTGTAAAAGTGGTTTGCCACTTTAAAAACAGAGCAGAGTAGTTTTTTTTTTTTAAACATTAGTTTGCTGGAAGGAATTCTAAGAGGTCTTTTACTTTATTCTTTTTCAGTTAAGATCTGCTCTTGATATCACTAAATAAGAGTGGTTTTATCATTTCTTCATTTGTTTCTTGTTAATAATTTCATTTAGCAAAAAAAAAAAAAA